>OY987239.1:11043003-11638003 GCA_963920705.1 Odiellus spinosus
AATTTTAAATCGGCATCTACACCCCCTGTAAAAATTTGAAATCGGCATCTACACCCCCTGTAAAAATTTGAAATCGGCATCTACACCCCCTGTAAAAATTTTAAATCGGCATCTACACCCCCTGTAAAAATTTTAAATCGGCATCTACACCCCCTGTAAAAATTTTAAATCGGCATCTACACCCCCTGTAAAAATTTGAAATCGGCATCTACACCCCCTGTAAAAATTTGAAATCGGCAACTACACCCCCTGTAAAAATTTGAAATCGGCATCTACACCCCCTGTAAAAATTTGAAATCGGCATCTACACCCCCTGTAAAAATTTGAAATCGGCATCTACACCCCCTGTAAAAATTTGAAATCGGCATCTACACCCCCTGTAAAAATTTGAAATCGGCAACTACACCCCCTGTAAAAATTTTAAATCGGCAACTACACCCGCTGTAAAAATTTGAAATCGGCATCTACACCCCCTGTAAAAATTTGAAATCAGCATCTACACCCCTGTAAAAATTTGAAATCGGCATCTACACCCCCTGTAAAAATTTGAAATCGGCATCTACACCCCCTGTAAAAATTTTAAATCGGCAACTACACCCCCTGTAAAAATTTGAAATCGGCAACTACACCCCTGTAAAAATTTGAAATCGGCATCTACACCCCCTGTAAAAATTTTAAATCGGCAACTACACCCCCTGTAAAAATTTGAAATCGGCATCTACACCCCCTGTAAAAATTTGAAATCAGCATCTACACCCCCTGTAAAAATTTTAAATCGGCAACTACACCCCCTGTAAAAATTTGAAATCGGCATCTACACCCCCTGTAAAAATTTGAAATCAGCATCTACACCCCTGTAAAAATTTGAAATCGGCATCTACACCCCCTGTAAAAATTTGAAATCGGCATCTACACCCCCTGTAAAAATTGGAAATCGGCAACTACACCCCCTGTAAAAATTTGAAATCGGCATCTACACCCCCTGTAAAAATTTGAAATCGGCAACTACACCCCCTGTAAAAATTTGAAATCGGCATCTACACCCCTGTAAAAATTTGAAATCGGCATCTACACCCCCTGTAAAAATTTGAAATCGGCAATTACACCCCCTGTAAAAATTTGAAATCGGCAACTACACCCCCTGTAAAAATTTGAAATCGGCAATTACACCCCCTGTAAAAATTTGAAATCGGCATCTACACCCCCTGTAAAAATTTGAAATCGGCATCTACACCCCCTGTAAAAATTTGAAATCGGCAACTACACCCCCTGTAAAAATTTGAAATCGGCAATTACACCCCCTGTAAAAATTTGAAATCGGCAATTACACCCCCTGTAAAAATTTGAAATCGGCAATTACACCCCCTGTAAAAATTTGAAATCGGCATCTACACCCCCTGTAAAAATTTGAAATCGGCATCTACACCCCCTGTAAAAATTTGAAATCGGCAACTACACCCCCTGTAAAAATTTGAAATCGGCATCTACACCCCCTGTAAAAATTTGAAATCGGCAACTACACCCCCTGTAAAAATTTTAAATCGGCAACTACACCCCCTGTAAAAATTTGAAATCGGCATCTACACCCCCTGTAAAAATTTGAAATCAGCATCTACACCCCTGTAAAAATTTGAAATCAGCATCTACACCCCCTGTAAAAATTTGAAATCGGCAACTACACCCCCTGTAAAAATTTGAAATCGGCATCTACACCCCCTGTAAAAATTTGAAATCGGCATCTACACCCCCTGTAAAAATTTGAAATCGGCAATTACACCCCCTGTAAAAATTTGAAATCGGCATCTACACCCCCTGTAAAAATTTGAAATCGGCAATTACACCCCCTGTAAAAATTTGAAATCGGCATCTACACCCCCTGTAAAAATTTGAAATCGGCAACTACACCCCCTGTAAAAATTTGAAATCGGCATCTACACCCCCTGTAAAAATTTGAAATCGGCAACTACACCCCCTGTAAAAATTTTAAATCGGCAACTACACCCCCTGTAAAAATTTGAAATCGGCATCTACACCCCTGTAAAAATTTGAAATCGGCATCTACACCCCCTGTAAAAATTTGAAATCGGCATCTACACCCCCTGTAAAAATTTGAAATCGGCAACTACACCCCCTGTAAAAATTTGAAATCGGCAATTACACCCCCTGTAAAAATTTGAAATCGGCATCTACACCCCCTGTAAAAATTTGAAATCGGCAACTACACCCCCTGTAAAAATTTGAAATCGGCAATTACACCCCCTGTAAAAATTTGAAATCGGCAATTACACCCCCTGTAAAAATTTGAAATCGGCAATTACACCCCCTGTAAAAATTTGAAATCGGCAATTACACCCCCTGTAAAAATTTGAAATCGGCATCTACACCCCCTGTAAAAATTTGAAATCGGCATCTACACCCCCTGTAAAAATTTGAAATCGGCAACTACACCCCCTGTAAAAATTTGAAATCGGCATCTACACCCCCTGTAAAAATTTGAAATCGGCAACTACACCCCCTGTAAAAATTTTAAATCGGCAACTACACCCCCTGTAAAAATTTGAAATCGGCATCTACACCCCCTGTAAAAATTTGAAATCAGCATCTACACCCCTGTAAAAATTTGAAATCAGCATCTACACCCCCTGTAAAAATTTGAAATCGGCAACTACACCCCCTGTAAAAATTTGAAATCGGCATCTACACCCCCTGTAAAAATTTGAAATCGGCATCTACACCCCCTGTAAAAATTTGAAATCGGCAATTACACCCCCTGTAAAAATTTGAAATCGGCATCTACACCCCCTGTAAAAATTTGAAATCGGCAATTACACCCCCTGTAAAAATTTGAAATCGGCATCTACACCCCCTGTAAAAATTTGAAATCGGCAACTACACCCCCTGTAAAAATTTGAAATCGGCATCTACACCCCCTGTAAAAATTTGAAATCGGCAACTACACCCCCTGTAAAAATTTTAAATCGGCAACTACACCCCCTGTAAAAATTTGAAATCGGCATCTACACCCCTGTAAAAATTTGAAATCGGCTTCTACACCCCCTGTAAAAATTTGAAATCGGCATCTACACCCCCTGTAAAAATTTGAAATCGGCAACTACACCCCCTGTAAAAATTTGAAATCGGCAATTACACCCCCTGTAAAAATTTGAAATCGGCATCTACACCCCCTGTAAAAATTTGAAATCGGCATCTACACCCCCTGTAAAAATTTGAAATCGGCAACTACACCCCCTGTAAAAATTTGAAATCGGCAATTACACCCCCTGTAAAAATTTGAAATCGGCAATTACACCCCCTGTAAAAATTTGAAATCGGCAATTACACCCCCTGTAAAAATTTGAAATCGGCATCTACACCCCCTGTAAAAATTTGAAATCGGCATCTACACCCCCTGTAAAAATTTGAAATCGGCAACTACACCCCCTGTAAAAATTTGAAATCGGCATCTACACCCCCTGTAAAAATTTGAAATCGGCAACTACACCCCCTGTAAAAATTTTAAATCGGCAACTACACCCCCTGTAAAAATTTGAAATCGGCATCTACACCCCCTGTAAAAATTTGAAATCAGCATCTACACCCCTGTAAAAATTTGAAATCAGCATCTACACCCCCTGTAAAAATTTGAAATCGGCAACTACACCCCCTGTAAAAATTTGAAATCGGCATCTACACCCCCTGTAAAAATTTGAAATCGGCATCTACACCCCCTGTAAAAATTTGAAATCGGCAATTACACCCCCTGTAAAAATTTGAAATCGGCATCTACACCCCCTGTAAAAATTTGAAATCGGCAATTACACCCCCTGTAAAAATTTGAAATCGGCATCTACACCCCCTGTAAAAATTTGAAATCGGCAACTACACCCCCTGTAAAAATTTGAAATCGGCATCTACACCCCCTGTAAAAATTTGAAATCGGCAACTACACCCCCTGTAAAAATTTTAAATCGGCAACTACACCCCCTGTAAAAATTTGAAATCGGCATCTACAACCCCTGTAAAAATTTGAAATCAGCATCTACACCCCTGTAAAAATTTGAAATCGGCATCTACACCCCCTGTAAAAATTTGAAATCAGCATCTACACCCCCTGTAAAAATTTGAAATCGGCAACTACACCCCCTGTAAAAATTTGAAATCGGCATCTACACCCCTGTAAAAATTTGAAATCGGCATCTACACCCCCTGTAAAAATTTGAAATCGGCATCTACACCCCCTGTAAAAATTTGAAATCGGCATCTACACCCCCTGTAAAAATTTGAAATCGGCAACTACACCCCCTGTAAAAATTTTAAATCGGCATCTACACCCCCTGTAAAAATTTGAAATCGGCAACTACACCCCCTGTAAAAATTTTAAATCGGCAACTACACCCCCTGTAAAAATTTGAAATCGGCATCTACACCCCCTGTAAAAATTTGAAATCAGCATCTACACCCCTGTAAAAATTTGAAATCAGCATCTACACCCCCTGTAAAAATTTGAAATCGGCAACTACACCCCCTGTAAAAATTTGAAATCGGCATCTACACCCCCTGTAAAAATTTGAAATCGGCATCTACACCCCCTGTAAAAATTTGAAATCGGCAATTACACCCCCTGTAAAAATTTGAAATCGGCATCTACACCCCCTGTAAAAATTTGAAATCGGCATCTACACCCCCTGTAAAAATTTGAAATCGGCAACTACACCCCCTGTAAAAATTTGAAATCGGCATCTACACCCCCTGTAAAAATTTGAAATCGGCAACTACACCCCCTGTAAAAATTTTAAATCGGCAACTACACCCCCTGTAAAAATTTGAAATCGGCATCTACACCCCCTGTAAAAATTTGAAATCAGCATCTACACCCCTGTAAAAATTTGAAATCAGCATCTACACCCCCTGTAAAAATTTGAAATCGGCAACTACACCCCCTGTAAAAATTTGAAATCGGCATCTACACCCCCTGTAAAAATTTGAAATCGGCATCTACACCCCCTGTAAAAATTTGAAATCGGCAATTACACCCCCTGTAAAAATTTGAAATCGGCATCTACACCCCCTGTAAAAATTTGAAATCGGCAATTACACCCCCTGTAAAAATTTGAAATCGGCATCTACACCCCCTGTAAAAATTTGAAATCGGCAACTACACCCCCTGTAAAAATTTGAAATCGGCATCTACACCCCCTGTAAAAATTTGAAATCGGCAACTACACCCCCTGTAAAAATTTTAAATCGGCAACTACACCCCCTGTAAAAATTTGAAATCGGCATCTACACCCCCTGTAAAAATTTGAAATCAGCATCTACACCCCTGTAAAAATTTGAAATCGGCATCTACACCCCCTGTAAAAATTTGAAATCAGCATCTACACCCCCTGTAAAAATTTGAAATCGGCAACTACACCCCCTGTAAAAATTTGAAATCGGCATCTACACCCCTGTAAAAATTTGAAATCGGCATCTACACCCCCTGTAAAAATTTGAAATCGGCATCTACACCCCCTGTAAAAATTTGAAATCGGCATCTACACCCCCTGTAAAAATTTGAAATCGGCAACTACACCCCCTGTAAAAATTTTAAATCGGCATCTACACCCCCTGTAAAAATTTGAAATCGGCAACTACACCCCCTGTAAAAATTTTAAATCGGCAACTACACCCCCTGTAAAAATTTGAAATCGGCATCTACACCCCCTGTAAAAATTTGAAATCAGCATCTACACCCCTGTAAAAATTTGAAATCAGCATCTACACCCCCTGTAAAAATTTGAAATCGGCAACTACACCCCCTGTAAAAATTTGAAATCGGCATCTACACCCCCTGTAAAAATTTGAAATCGGCAACTACACCCCCTGTAAAAATTTTAAATCGGCAACTACACCCCCTGTAAAAATTTGAAATCGGCATCTACACCCCCTGTAAAAATTTGAAATCAGCATCTACACCCCTGTAAAAATTTGAAATCGGCATCTACACCCCCTGTAAAAATTTGAAATCAGCATCTACACCCCCTGTAAAAATTTGAAATCGGCAACTACACCCCCTGTAAAAATTTGAAATCGGCATCTACACCCCTGTAAAAATTTGAAATCGGCATCTACACCCCCTGTAAAAATTTGAAATCGGCATCTACACCCCCTGTAAAAATTTGAAATCGGCATCTACACCCCCTGTAAAAATTTGAAATCGGCAACTACACCCCCTGTAAAAATTTTAAATCGGCATCTACACCCCCTGTAAAAATTTGAAATCGGCAACTACACCCCCTGTAAAAATTTTAAATCGGCAACTACACCCCCTGTAAAAATTTGAAATCGGCATCTACACCCCCTGTAAAAATTTGAAATCAGCATCTACACCCCTGTAAAAATTTGAAATCAGCATCTACACCCCCTGTAAAAATTTGAAATCGGCAACTACACCCCCTGTAAAAATTTGAAATCGGCATCTACACCCCCTGTAAAAATTTGAAATCGGCATCTACACCCCCTGTAAAAATTTGAAATCGGCAATTACACCCCCTGTAAAAATTTGAAATCGGCATCTACACCCCCTGTAAAAATTTGAAATCGGCATCTACACCCCCTGTAAAAATTTGAAATCGGCAACTACACCCCCTGTAAAAATTTGAAATCGGCATCTACACCCCCTGTAAAAATTTGAAATCGGCAACTACACCCCCTGTAAAAATTTTAAATCGGCAACTACACCCCCTGTAAAAATTTGAAATCGGCATCTACACCCCCTGTAAAAATTTGAAATCAGCATCTACACCCCTGTAAAAATTTGAAATCAGCATCTACACCCCCTGTAAAAATTTGAAATCGGCAACTACACCCCCTGTAAAAATTTGAAATCGGCATCTACACCCCCTGTAAAAATTTGAAATCGGCATCTACACCCCCTGTAAAAATTTGAAATCGGCAATTACACCCCCTGTAAAAATTTGAAATCGGCATCTACACCCCCTGTAAAAATTTGAAATCGGCAATTACACCCCCTGTAAAAATTTGAAATCGGCATCTACACCCCCTGTAAAAATTTGAAATCGGCAACTACACCCCCTGTAAAAATTTGAAATCGGCATCTACACCCCCTGTAAAAATTTGAAATCGGCAACTACACCCCCTGTAAAAATTTTAAATCGGCAACTACACCCCCTGTAAAAATTTGAAATCGGCATCTACACCCCCTGTAAAAATTTGAAATCAGCATCTACACCCCTGTAAAAATTTGAAATCGGCATCTACACCCCCTGTAAAAATTTGAAATCAGCATCTACACCCCCTGTAAAAATTTGAAATCGGCAACTACACCCCCTGTAAAAATTTGAAATCGGCATCTACACCCCTGTAAAAATTTGAAATCGGCATCTACACCCCCTGTAAAAATTTGAAATCGGCATCTACACCCCCTGTAAAAATTTGAAATCGGCATCTACACCCCCTGTAAAAATTTGAAATCGGCAACTACACCCCCTGTAAAAATTTTAAATCGGCATCTACACCCCCTGTAAAAATTTGAAATCGGCAACTACACCCCCTGTAAAAATTTTAAATCGGCAACTACACCCCCTGTAAAAATTTGAAATCGGCATCTACACCCCCTGTAAAAATTTGAAATCAGCATCTACACCCCTGTAAAAATTTGAAATCAGCATCTACACCCCCTGTAAAAATTTGAAATCGGCAACTACACCCCCTGTAAAAATTTGAAATCGGCATCTACACCCCCTGTAAAAATTTGAAATCGGCATCTACACCCCCTGTAAAAATTTGAAATCGGCAATTACACCCCCTGTAAAAATTTGAAATCGGCATCTACACCCCCTGTAAAAATTTGAAATCGGCAATTACACCCCCTGTAAAAATTTGAAATCGGCAATTACACCCCCTGTAAAAATTTGAAATCGGCAATTACACCCCCTGTAAAAATTTGAAATCGGCATCTACACCCCCTGTAAAAATTTGAAATCGGCATCTACACCCCCTGTAAAAATTTGAAATCGGCAACTACACCCCCTGTAAAAATTTGAAATCGGCATCTACACCCCCTGTAAAAATTTGAAATCGGCAACTACATCCCCTGTAAAAATTTTAAATCGGCAACTACACCCCCTGTAAAAATTTGAAATCGGCATCTACACCCCCTGTAAAAATTTGAAATCAGCATCTACACCCCTGTAAAAATTTGAAATCAGCATCTACACCCCCTGTAAAAATTTGAAATCGGCAACTACACCCCCTGTAAAAATTTGAAATCGGCATCTACACCCCCTGTAAAAATTTGAAATCGGCATCTACACCCCCTGTAAAAATTTGAAATCGGCAATTACACCCCCTGTAAAAATTTGAAATCGGCATCTACACCCCCTGTAAAAATTTGAAATCGGCAATTACACCCCCTGTAAAAATTTGAAATCGGCATCTACACCCCCTGTAAAAATTTGAAATCGGCAACTACACCCCCTGTAAAAATTTGAAATCGGCATCTACACCCCCTGTAAAAATTAGAAATCGACAACTACACCCCCTGTAAAAATTTGAAATCGGCAACTACACCCCCTGTAAAAATTTGAAATCGGCATCTACACCCCTGTAAAAATTTGAAATCGGCAACTACACCCCCTGTAAAAATTTGAAATCGGCATCTACACCCCCTGTAAAAATTTGAAATCGGCATCTACACCCCCTGTAAAAATTTGAAATCGGCATCTACACCCCCTGTAAAAATTTGAAATCGGCAACTACACCCTCTGTAAAAATTTGAAATCGGCAATTACAACCCCTGTAAAAATTTGAAATCGGCATCTACACCCCCTGTAAAAATTTGAAATCGGCATCTACACCCCCTGTAAAAATTTGAAATCGGCATCTACACCCCCTGTAAAAATTTGAAATCGGCATCTACACCCCCTGTAAAAATTTGAAATCGGCAACTACACCCCCTGTAAAAATTTGAAATCGGCATCTACACCCCCTGTAAAAATTTGAAATCGGCATCTACACCCCCTGTAAAAATTTGAAATCGGCATCTACACCCCCTGTAAAAATTTGAAATCGGCATCTACACCCCCTGTAAAAATTTGAAATAGGCATCTACACCCCCTGTAAAAATTTGAAATCGGCATCTACACCCCCTGTAAAAATTTTAAATCGGCAACTACACCCCCTGTAAAAATTTGAAATCGGCATCTACACCCCCTGTAAAAATTTGAAATCAGCATCTACACCCCTGTAAAAATTTGAAATCGGCATCTACACCCCCTGTAAAAATTTGAAATCGGCATCTACACCCCCTGTAAAAATTTGAAATCAGCATCTACACCCCTGTAAAAATTTGAAATCGGCATCTACACCCCCTGTAAAAATTTGAAATCGGCATCTACACCCCCTGTAAAAATTTGAAATCGGCAACTACACCCCCTGTAAAAATTTGAAATCGGCATCTACACCCCTGTAAAAATTTGAAATCGGCATCTACACCCCCTGTAAAAATTTGAAATCGGCATCTACACCCCCTGTAAAAATTTGAAATCGGCAACTACACCCCCTGTAAAAATTTGAAATCGGCAATTACACCCCCTGTAAAAATTTGAAATCGGCATCTACACCCCCTGTAAAAATTTGAAATCGGCATCTACACCCCCTGTAAAAATTTGAAATCGGCAACTACACCCCCTGTAAAAATTTGAAATCGGCAATTACACCCCCTGTAAAAATTTGAAATCGGCAATTACACCCCCTGTAAAAATTTGAAATCGGCAATTACACCCCCTGTAAAAAGTTGAAATCGGCATCTACACCCCCTGTAAAAATTTGAAATCGGCATCTACACCCCCTGTAAAAATTTGAAATCGGCAACTACACCCCCTGTAAAAATTTGAAATCGGCATCTACACCCCCTGTAAAAATTTGAAATCGGCAACTACACCCCCTGTAAAAATTTTAAATCGGCAACTACACCCCCTGTAAAAATTTGAAATCGGCATCTACACCCCCTGTAAAAATTTGAAATCAGCATCTACACCCCTGTAAAAATTTGAAATCAGCATCTACACCCCCTGTAAAAATTTGAAATCGGCAACTACACCCCCTGTAAAAATTTGAAATCGGCATCTACACCCCCTGTAAAAATTTGAAATCGGCATCTACACCCCCTGTAAAAATTTGAAATCGGCAATTACACCCCCTGTAAAAATTTGAAATCGGCATCTACACCCCCTATAAAAATTTGAAATCGGCAATTACACCCCCTGTAAAAATTTGAAATCAGCATCTACACCCCCTGTAAAAATTTGAAATCGGCAACTACACCCCCTGTAAAAATTTGAAATCGGCATCTACACCCCCTGTAAAAATTTGAAATCGGCAACTACACCCCCTGTAAAAATTTTAAATCGGCAACTACACCCCCTGTAAAAATTTGAAATCGGCATCTACACCCCTGTAAAAATTTGAAATCGGCATCTACACCCCCTGTAAAAATTTGAAATCGGCATCTACACCCCCTGTAAAAATTTGAAATCGGCAACTACACCCCCTGTAAAAATTTGAAATCGGCAATTACACCCCCTGTAAAAATTTGAAATCGGCATCTACACCCCCTGTAAAAATTTGAAATCGGCATCTACACCCCCTGTAAAAATTTGAAATCGGCAACTACACCCCCTGTAAAAATTTGAAATCGGCAATTACACCCCCTGTAAAAATTTGAAATCGGCAATTACACCCCCTGTAAAAATTTGAAATCGGCAATTACACCCCCTGTAAAAATTTGAAATCGGCATCTACACCCCCTGTAAAAATTTGAAATCGGCATCTACACCCCCTGAAAAAATTTGAAATCGGCAACTACACCCCCTGTAAAAATTTGAAATCGGCATCTACACCCCCTGTAAAAATTTGAAATCGGCAACTACACCCCCTGTAAAAATTTTAAATCGGCAACTACACCCCCTGTAAAAATTTGAAATCGGCATCTACACCCCCTGTAAAAATTTGAAATCAGCATCTACACCCCTGTAAAAATTTGAAATCGGCAACTACACCCCCTGTAAAAATTTGAAATCGGCATCTACACCCCCTGTAAAAATTTGAAATCGGCAACTACACCCCCTGTAAAAATTTGAAATCGGCATCTACACCCCCTGTAAAAATTTGAAATCGGCAACTACACCCCCTGTAAAAATTTTAAATCGGCAACTACACCCCCTGTAAAAATTTGAAATCGGCATCTACACCCCCTGTAAAAATTTGAAATCAGCATCTACACCCCTGTAAAAATTTGAAATCAGCATCTACACCCCCTGTAAAAATTTGAAATCGGCAACTACACCCCCTGTAAAAATTTGAAATCGGCATCTACACCCCCTGTAAAAATTTGAAATCGGCATCTACACCCCCTGTAAAAATTTGAAATCGGCAATTACACCCCCTGTAAAAATTTGAAATCGGCATCTACACCCCCTATAAAAATTTGAAATCGGCAATTACACCCCCTGTAAAAATTTGAAATCAGCATCTACACCCCCTGTAAAAATTTGAAATCGGCAACTACACCCCCTGTAAAAATTTGAAATCGGCATCTACACCCCCTGTAAAAATTTGAAATCGGCAACTACACCCCCTGTAAAAATTTTAAATCGGCAACTACACCCCCTGTAAAAATTTGAAATCGGCATCTACACCCCTGTAAAAATTTGAAATCGGCATCTACACCCCCTGTAAAAATTTGAAATCGGCATCTACACCCCCTGTAAAAATTTGAAATCGGCAACTACACCCCCTGTAAAAATTTGAAATCGGCAATTACACCCCCTGTAAAAATTTGAAATCGGCATCTACACCCCCTGTAAAAATTTGAAATCGGCATCTACACCCCCTGTAAAAATTTGAAATCGGCAACTACACCCCCTGTAAAAATTTGAAATCGGCAATTACACCCCCTGTAAAAATTTGAAATCGGCAATTACACCCCCTGTAAAAATTTGAAATCGGCAATTACACCCCCTGTAAAAATTTGAAATCGGCATCTACACCCCCTGTAAAAATTTGAAATCGGCATCTACACCCCCTGTAAAAATTTGAAATCGGCAACTACACCCCCTGTAAAAATTTGAAATCGGCATCTACACCCCCTGTAAAAATTTGAAATCGGCAACTACACCCCCTGTAAAAATTTTAAATCGGCAACTACACCCCCTGTAAAAATTTGAAATCGGCATCTACACCCCCTGTAAAAATTTGAAATCAGCATCTACACCCCTGTAAAAATTTGAAATCAGCATCTACACCCCCTGTAAAAATTTGAAATCGGCAACTACACCCCCTGTAAAAATTTGAAATCGGCATCTACACCCCCTGTAAAAATTTGAAATCGGCATCTACACCCCCTGTAAAAATTTGAAATCGGCAATTACACCCCCTGTAAAAATTTGAAATCGGCATCTACACCCCCTGTAAAAATTTGAAATCGGCAATTACACCCCCTGTAAAAATTTGAAATCGGCATCTACACCCCCTGTAAAAATTTGAAATCGGCAACTACACCCCCTGTAAAAATTTGAAATCGGCATCTACACCCCCTGTAAAAATTTGAAATCGGCAACTACACCCCCTGTAAAAATTTTAAATCGGCAACTACACCCCCTGTAAAAATTTGAAATCGGCATCTACACCCCCTGTAAAAATTTGAAATCAGCATCTACACCCCTGTAAAAATTTGAAATCGGCATCTACACCCCCTGTAAAAATTTGAAATCAGCATCTACACCCCCTGTAAAAATTTGAAATCGGCAACTACACCCCCTGTAAAAATTTGAAATCGGCATCTACACCCCTGTAAAAATTTGAAATCGGCATCTACACCCTCTGTAAAAATTTGAAATCGGCATCTACACCCCCTGTAAAAATTTGAAATCGGCATCTACACCCCCTGTAAAAATTTGAAATCGGCAACTACACCCCCTGTAAAAATTTTAAATCGGCATCTACACCCCCTGTAAAAATTTGAAATCAGCATCGACACCCCTGTAAAAATTTGAAATCGGCATCTACACCCCCTGTAAAAATTTGAAATCGGCATCTACACCCCCTGTAAAAATTTGAAATCGGCATCTACACCCCCTGTAAAAATTTGAAATCGGCAACTACACCCCCTGTAAAAATTTGAAATCGGCATCTACACCCCCTGTAAAAATTTGAAATCGGCAACTACACCCCCTGTAAAAATTTGAAATCGGCATCTACACCCCCTGTAAAAATTTGAAATCGGCAACTACACCCCCTGTAAAAATTTGAAATCGGCAACTACACCCCCTGTAAAAATTTGAAATCGGCAACTACACCCCCTGTAAAAATTTGAAATCGGCAACTACACCCCCTGTAAAAATTTGAAATCGGCAACTACACCCCCTGTAAAAATTTGAAATCGGCATCTACACCCCTGTAAAAATTTGAAATCGGCATCTACACCCCCTGTAAAAATTTGAAATCAGCATCTACACCCCTGTAAAAATTTGAAATCGGCATCTACACCCCCTGTAAAAATTTGAAATCAGCATCTACACCCCCTGTAAAAATTTGAAATCGGCAACTACACCCCCTGTAAAAATTTGAAATCGGCATCTACACCCCTGTAAAAATTTGAAATCGGCATCTACACCCCCTGTAAAAATTTGAAATCGGCATCTACACCCCCTGTAAAAATTTGAAATCGGCATCTACACCCCCTGTAAAAATTTGAAATCGGCAACTACACCCCCTGTAAAAATTTTAAATCGGCATCTACACCCCCTGTAAAAATTTGAAATCAGCATCGACACCCCTGTAAAAATTTGAAATCGGCATCTACACCCCCTGTAAAAATTTGAAATCGGCATCTACACCCCCTGTAAAAATTTGAAATCGGCATCTACACCCCCTGTAAAAATTTGAAATCGGCAACTACACCCCCTGTAAAAATTTGAAATCGGCATCTACACCCCCTTTAAAAATTTGAAATCAGCATCTACACCCCTGTAAAAATTTGAAATCGGCATCTACACCCCCTGTAAAAATTTGAAATCGGCATCTACACCCCCTGTAAAAATTTTAAATCGGCAACTACACCCCCTGTAAAAATTTGAAATCGGCATCTACACCCCTGTAAAAATTTGAAATCGGCATCTACACCCCCTGTAAAAATTTTAAATCGGCAACTACACCCCCTGTAAAAATTTGAAATCGGCATCTACACCCCCTGTAAAAATTTGAAATCAGCATCTACACCCCCTGTAAAAATTTTAAATCGGCAACTACACCCCCTGTAAAAATTTGAAATCGGCATCTACACCCCCTGTAAAAATTTGAAATCAGCATCTACACCCCTGTAAAAATTTGAAATCGGCATCTACACCCCCTGTAAAAATTTGAAATCGGCATCTACACCCCCTGTAAAAATTTGAAATCGGCAACTACACCCCCTGTAAAAATTTGAAATCGGCATCTACACCCCTGTAAAAATTTGAAATCGGCATCTACACCCCCTGTAAAAATTTGAAATCGGCATCTACACCCCCTGTAAAAATTTGAAATCGGCAACTACACCCCCTGTAAAAATTTGAAATCGGCAATTACACCCCCTGTAAAAATTTGAAATCGGCATCTACACCCCCTGTAAAAATTTGAAATCGGCATCTACACCCCCTGTAAAAATTTGAAATCGGCAACTACACCCCCTGTAAAAATTTGAAATCGGCAATTACACCCCCTGTAAAAATTTGAAATCGGCAATTACACCCCCTGTAAAAATTTGAAATCGGCAATTACACCCCCTGTAAAAAGTTGAAATCGGCATCTACACCCCCTGTAAAAATTTGAAATCGGCATCTACACCCCCTGTAAAAATTTGAAATCGGCAACTACACCCCCTGTAAAAATTTGAAATCGGCATCTACACCCCCTGTAAAAATTTGAAATCGGCAACTACACCCCCTGTAAAAATTTTAAATCGGCAACTACACCCCCTGTAAAAATTTGAAATCGGCATCTACACCCCCTGTAAAAATTTGAAATCAGCATCTACACCCCTGTAAAAATTTGAAATCAGCATCTACACCCCCTGTAAAAATTTGAAATCGGCAACTACACCCCCTGTAAAAATTTGAAATCGGCATCTACACCCCCTGTAAAAATTTGAAATCGGCATCTACACCCCCTGTAAAAATTTGAAATCGGCAATTACACCCCCTGTAAAAATTTGAAATCGGCATCTACACCCCCTATAAAAATTTGAAATCGGCAATTACACCCCCTGTAAAAATTTGAAATCAGCATCTACACCCCCTGTAAAAATTTGAAATCGGCAACTACACCCCCTGTAAAAATTTGAAATCGGCATCTACACCCCCTGTAAAAATTTGAAATCGGCAACTACACCCCCTGTAAAAATTTTAAATCGGCAACTACACCCCCTGTAAAAATTTGAAATCGGCATCTACACCCCTGTAAAAATTTGAAATCGGCATCTACACCCCCTGTAAAAATTTGAAATCGGCATCTACACCCCCTGTAAAAATTTGAAATCGGCAACTACACCCCCTGTAAAAATTTGAAATCGGCAATTACACCCCCTGTAAAAATTTGAAATCGGCATCTACACCCCCTGTAAAAATTTGAAATCGGCATCTACACCCCCTGTAAAAATTTGAAATCGGCAACTACACCCCCTGTAAAAATTTGAAATCGGCAATTACACCCCCTGTAAAAATTTGAAATCGGCAATTACACCCCCTGTAAAAATTTGAAATCGGCAATTACACCCCCTGTAAAAATTTGAAATCGGCATCTACACCCCCTGTAAAAATTTGAAATCGGCATCTACACCCCCTGTAAAAATTTGAAATCGGCAACTAGACCCCCTGTAAAAATTTGAAATCGGCATCTACACCCCCTGTAAAAATTTGAAATCGGCAACTACACCCCCTGTAAAAATTTTAAATCGGCAACTACACCCCCTGTAAAAATTTGAAATCGGCATCTACACCCCCTGTAAAAATTTGAAATCAGCATCTACACCCCTGTAAAAATTTGAAATCAGCATCTACACCCCCTGTAAAAATTTGAAATCGGCAACTACACCCCCTGTAAAAATTTGAAATCGGCATCTACACCCCCTGTAAAAATTTGAAATCGGCATCTACACCCCCTGTAAAAATTTGAAATCGGCAATTACACCCCCTGTAAAAATTTGAAATCGGCATCTACACCCCCTGTAAAAATTTGAAATCGGCAATTACACCCCCTGTAAAAATTTGAAATCGGCATCTACACCCCCTGTAAAAATTTGAAATCGGCAACTACACCCCCTGTAAAAATTTGAAATCGGCATCTACACCCCCTGTAAAAATTTGAAATCGGCAACTACACCCCCTGTAAAAATTTTAAATCGGCAACTACACCCCCTGTAAAAATTTGAAATCGGCATCTACACCCCCTGTAAAAATTTGAAATCAGCATCTACACCCCTGTAAAAATTTGAAATCGGCAACTACACCCCCTGTAAAAATTTGAAATCGGCATCTACACCCCTGTAAAAATTTGAAATCGGCATCTACACCCCCTGTAAAAATTTGAAATCGGCATCTACACACCCTGTAAAAATTTGAAATCGGCATCTACACCCCCTGTAAAAATTTGAAATCGGCAACTACACCCCCTGTAAAAATTTTAAATCGGCATCTACACCCCCTGTAAAAATTTGAAATCAGCATCGACACCCCTGTAAAAATTTGAAATCGGCATCTACACCCCCTGTAAAAATTTGAAATCGGCATCTACACCCCCTGTAAAAATTTGAAATCGGCATCTACACCCCCTGTAAAAATTTGAAATCGGCAACTACACCCCCTGTAAAAATTTGAAATCGGCATCTACACCCCCTGTAAAAATTTGAAATCGGCAACTACACCCCCTGTAAAAATTTGAAATCGGCATCTACACCCCCTGTAAAAATTTGAAATCGGCAACTACACCCCCTGTAAAAATTTGAAATCGGCAACTACACCCCCTGTAAAAATTTGAAATCGGCAACTACACCCCCTGTAAAAATTTGAAATCGGCAACTACACCCCCTGTAAAAATTTGAAATCGGCAACTACACCCCCTGTAAAAATTTGAAATCGGCATCTACACCCCTGTAAAAATTTGAAATCGGCATCTACACCCCCTGTAAAAATTTGAAATCAGCATCTACACCCCTGTAAAAATTTGAAATCGGCATCTACACCCCCTGTAAAAATTTGAAATCAGCATCTACACCCCCTGTAAAAATTTGAAATCGGCAACTACACCCCCTGTAAAAATTTGAAATCGGCATCTACACCCCTGTAAAAATTTGAAATCGGCATCTACACCCCCTGTAAAAATTTGAAATCGGCATCTACACCCCCTGTAAAAATTTGAAATCGGCATCTACACCCCCTGTAAAAATTTGAAATCGGCAACTACACCCCCTGTAAAAATTTTAAATCGGCATCTACACCCCCTGTAAAAATTTGAAATCAGCATCGACACCCCTGTAAAAATTTGAAATCGGCATCTACACCCCCTGTAAAAATTTGAAATCGGCATCTACACCCCCTGTAAAAATTTGAAATCGGCATCTACACCCCCTGTAAAAATTTGAAATCGGCAACTACACCCCCTGTAAAAATTTGAAATCGGCATCTACACCCCCTTTAAAAATTTGAAATCGGCAACTACACCCCCTGTAAAAATTTGAAATCGGCATCTACACCCCCTGTAAAAATTTGAAATCGGCAACTACACCCCCTGTAAAAATTTGAAATCGGCAACTACACCCCCTGTAAAAATTTGAAATCGGCAACTACACCCCCTGTAAAAATTTGAAATCGGCAACTACACCCCCTGTAAAAATTTGAAATCGGCAACTACACCCCCTGTAAAAATTTGAAATCGGCAACTACACCCCCTGTAAAAATTTGAAATCGGCAACTACACCCCCTGTAAAAATTTGAAATCGGCAACTACACCCCCTGTAAAAATTTTAAATCGGCATCTACACCCCCTGTAAAAATTTGAAATCGGCAACTACACCCCCTGTAAAAATTTGAAATCGGCATCTACACCCCTGTAAAAATTTGAAATCGGCATCTACACCCCCTGTAAAAATTTGAAATCGGCAACTACACCCCCTGTAAAAATTTGAAATCGGCATCTACACCCCCTGTAAAAATTTGAAATCGGCAACTACACCCCCTGTAAAAATTTGAAATCGGCATCTACACCCCCTGTAAAAATTTGAAATCGGCATCTACACCCCCTGTAAAAATTTGAAATCGGCAACTACACCCCCTGTAAAAATTTGAAATCGGCAACTACACCCCCTGTAAAAATTTGAAATCGGCAACTACACCCCCTGTAAAAATTTGAAATCGGCAACTACACCCCCTGTAAAAATTTGAAATCGGCAACTACACCCCCTGTAAAAATTTGAAATCGGCATCTACACCCCTGTAAAAATTTGAAATCGGCATCTACACCCCCTGTAAAAATTTGAAATCAGCATCTACACCCCTGTAAAAATTTGAAATCGGCATCTACACCCCCTGTAAAAATTTGAAATCAGCATCTACACCCCCTGTAAAAATTTGAAATCGGCAACTACACCCCCTGTAAAAATTTGAAATCGGCATCTACACCCCTGTAAAAATTTGAAATCGGCATCTACACCCCCTGTAAAAATTTGAAATCGGCATCTACACCCCCTGTAAAAATTTGAAATCGGCATCTACACCCCCTGTAAAAATTTGAAATCGGCAACTACACCCCCTGTAAAAATTTTAAATCGGCATCTACACCCCCTGTAAAAATTTGAAATCAGCATCGACACCCCTGTAAAAATTTGAAATCGGCATCTACACCCCCTGTAAAAATTTGAAATCGGCATCTACACCCCCTGTAAAAATTTGAAATCGGCATCTACACCCCCTGTAAAAATTTGAAATCGGCAACTACACCCCCTGTAAAAATTTGAAATCGGCATCTAAACCCCCTTTAAAAATTTGAAATCGGCAACTACACCCCCTGTAAAAATTTGAAATCGGCATCTACACCCCCTGTAAAAATTTGAAATCGGCAACTACACCCCCTGTAAAAATTTGAAATCGGCAACTACACCCCCTGTAAAAATTTGAAATCGGCAACTACACCCCCTGTAAAAATTTGAAATCGGCAACTACACCCCCTGTAAAAATTTGAAATCGGCAACTACACCCCCTGTTAAAATTTGAAATCGGCAACTACACCCCCTGTAAAAATTTGAAATCGGCAACTACACCCCCTGTAAAAATTTGAAATCGGCAACTACACCCCCTGTAAAAATTTTAAATCGGCATCTACACCCCCTGTAAAAATTTGAAATCGGCAACTACACCCCCTGTAAAAATTTGAAATCGGCATCTACACCCCTGTAAAAATTTGAAATCGGCATCTACACCCCCTGTAAAAATTTGAAATCGGCATCTACACCCCCTGTAAAAATTTGAAATCGGCATCTACACCCCCTGTAAAAATTTGAAATCGGCAACTACACCCCCTGTAAAAATTTTAAATCGGCATCTACACCCCCTGTAAAAATTTGAAATCAGCATCGACACCCCTGTAAAAATTTGAAATCGGCATCTACACCCCCTGTAAAAATTTGAAATCGGCATCTACACCCCCTGTAAAAATTTGAAATCGGCATCTACACCCCCTGTAAAAATTTGAAATCGACAACTACACCCCCTGTAAAAATTTGAAATCGGCATCTACACCCCCTGTAAAAATTTGAAATCGGCAACTACACCCCCTGTAAAAATTTGAAATCGGCATCTACACCCCCTGTAAAAATTTGAAATCGGCAACTACACCCCCTGTAAAAATTTGAAATCGGCAACTACACCCCCTGTAAAAATTTGAAATCGGCAACTACACCCCCTGTAAAAATTTGAAATCGGCAACTACACCCCCTGTAAAAAATACGAAACGCCCTTTGAAAATAAAACGCCCTTTGAAAATAAAACGCCCTTTGAAAATAAAACGCCCTTTGAAAATAAAACGCCCTTTGAAAATAAAACGCCCTTTGAAAATAAAACGCCCTTTGAAAATAAAACGCCCTTTGAAAATAAAACGCCCTTTGAAAATAAAACGCCCTTTGAAAATAAAACGCCCTTTGAAAATAAAACGCCCTTTGAAAATAAAACGCCCTTTGAAAATAAAACGCCCTTTGAAAATAAAACGCCCTTTGAAAATAAAACGCCCTTTGAAAATAAAACGCCCTTTGAAAATAAAACGCCCTTTGAAAATAAAACGCCCTTTGAAAATAAAACGCCCTTTGAAAATAAAACGCCCTTTGAAAATAAAACGCCCTTTGAAAATAAAACGCCCTTTGAAAATAAAACGCCCTTTGAAAATAAAACGCCCTTTGAAAATAAAACGCCCTTTGAAAATAAAACGCCCTTTGAAAATAACACGCCCTTTGAAAATAAAACGCCCTTTGAAAATAAAACGCCCTTTGAAAATAAAACGCCCTTTGAAAATAAAACGCCCTTTGAAAATAAAACGCCCTTTGAAAATAAAACGCCCTTTGAAAATAAAACGCCCTTTGAAAATAAAACGCCCTTTGAAAATAAAACGCCCTTTGAAAATAGCTAACGTATCGTCATATCAAATATAAATACTTTACTTTTCTATGGAGCCTCGCAAAGACGAAGGAAAATGTCTCCTGGATCCGACCAAACGACGAACCACAGGTTTTCCAGGTTACTTAACGAAGAAGTAAATGGTTCCATACTGTAAGATACGAAGGAAAGGGGGTTAAAAATAAAACTCCACTCTCGTTTATTCTAGGAATCACCATAAGCAAAATAATATTAATTAAGGATAATTTTTTTTCAAATGGCTTTATATATATGTGTTAATTTTTACAGCGAACAAGTAATGAACTGATAATATTTAAAGAGATTTCCAGCAATAACAAGACGCATCCAGCGCCACTTCCGACGTAGTAAATAGAAAGCAGACTTTTCATCTCCAGAATGGATATGACCGAGAAACCCTCCCCGTTCGCTCGCCATTTCATCATTTCCCAGGCGTACGCCACTTCAGTAAAGATCGGATAATCCATTCTCATAGCTACACCCAGCTCAATTCTGTAATCACAAACCAACAGAAACGGGAAATCGTCTTTTATCGAATCGATTTGATTCGATTTTTCGAAACTGCTTCTCGAACCAAGAAGGATCAGAGAAGGAGAGGAAATGTGGGGCTGCGTTGAGTTAGAGAGAGAAGAGCCAGCCTCCCACTCGGGTGGAAAGGGGGGATAGGAAATTCTCGAGGTAAACTGTTGTCACGTGGTCGCTAGCGTCGTTGGCTACTACGCGTCTCATAAAGGATCCGTTTTCCCCACATGACAACAATTTACCACGAAACGTCTCTACCCCCGTTCTCCCAGAGTGGGAGTTTAGGCCGACGCAGTACGAGCCGCGCCGTTCCCACATTTCCTCTCCTTATCTAATCCTTCTTGCTCGAACCGACAGAAGAAGCTTCTATAAATCGATTTATAAAGATAAAACGATTCCTTGTTATTCGAATATCGGTTTGATTTTACCGTTTCAAATCGATTAAGAAATTCTGGTGAGACCGTGAGACATTTTTTTTTTTTTTTTTTTTTTTTTTTTTTAATGAACGTGTTTGTCGCGGCTGAGTGTGACTTACTTTTGATTGACGACTTCCATTAACTCGGAACGAGAGAAATTGTAAGAAAGGGGGTAAACCAAGAGTGTGTTTTCGAAGGAGGGCGAAAAGTAGAATTTACCAGCGTTATCTATGACCCTCACCATATCTGGATTACTCATCAAGACTATCTGCATATGAAATGATGATACTACCAATGATTTTCCAGCCGAAATCTCTAATAGTTTGTCTCCAAAATACAAAGATGATTCGATGGTCAAGATTGAACTTTCTGGGATTCCTGCCATTAGTTTTGCAAATTTTTTCTCCATCTTTGCCTACGGAACCAATTAAAAAGACACAGTTTAAATAATCCGCGTTTATACTAGGACTTGACGCTTTACTAAAATCATGTGTTGAATTCACTACTCGAGCTTTATAAATAAAGAAATAGGATTTCTATATACTTGTTACAGACACGTGATATAATTAGCCAATAAAAATTATTTTGCGATGAGGTAATCTTTGCCGTGTCTGAAGACTAACGGTCCTCACTAGATCCGGTAGCTTAAGTTTTAGATTTTACCAGAAGCCGATGAAACCCTCCTTTGAAGTCTACTACTACAATGTTCCAAATAGCGCTCCTCTCTGTATGGGTAAAATTCACAATTTTACGAGTTAGAAGGGGTCCTACTTCATCCCCCCTGTCTACGGAAAATTGGAAATTCTCTCTCTCCACAAACAACGACGTTTTTTGGACGAACTCCGAGGCTGCTAGAGATATTCGCTCGACGAGCTCCCGCTCCGAAAACATCTACCGTTAGGAGGCGTACGAATCGCGCCTTTTGAGAATAACCCATACAGAGAGGGGTAGACAAGACCCGGGAGTAATAGACTTCAAAGGAGGGTCTCATCGGCTTCTGATTTTACTAATTTCAATTTCAAATTTTCACTATTCAATATCAGTTCTTGGTAGATTATCCTAGACTTGTTAATGTCTCCAATGATCTTGGACTTAAAAAAAACTCGACCAACCTTGCGCTGAAAAAACACCATCTCGTCAGAGCCTTCAACGAAATAGATGTCGGATAGTTTTCGTTTCGTAATCAGATCATCGACAGTGTCGATTGTGTCGTAAATCGACTCCGTAAAATCCGATTTCAGGTTACTGGAAATCTCGACGTAAAATATGGTCGTAGCTATCAACCAAATCATGGCGGCCATTCGCCAACTGACAATTCGAGGCACCCAAATAAGTGCTGTCAATAATTAGTTTAGATACTTTACATGAGAAAATATTTAAGTAGCTAATCATACGTTCGTAGAAAAACAGCAAGAAATTGGCCAAGACTGTGTTGAAGAACGAAGGGCGTCGAGAGCCACGCTTATTAGGCACCGGTATTCGAGACGCGAGCCACAGAAAAACAGACACGACTAATAAACTCCATACCCATGCCAGCGCAAACTGAGTTAAATTTTTGTTAGTATTTATATTTAGGGTTTAGATCGGGCCTTACTTCAAGTTCCATGTAGAGAAATGATAGAGACGGTTTCTTGATAACTTGTGGTGCCGGAGACACGATCATACCAGAGGCCGACAAGTGAACGTTCGTCATTCTACGAATCGTTGGCTTACCATTTAAAACGAAATCTCCAATATTAACGGGGAACCAAAAAGCGTCCATATTCTACGGATGCATAAAGCTTGAATAATTATCACCGATTTTGTTTTCATTTTCAATAAGGAAGCCTCCGTAAATACGCGTACCTCGGGAAGGTCATGTCCAGTCGCTCGTATTTGAGCAAGTTCGGATTGAGGTGTTGGAATATAATTGATACTGAAAAAATAATTATATAATAATAATTATATAATTAGACGTGTATCAAATGCTGGATACGAATTAGACCCGGAGATAAAAGAACAACAGCAACTCCCCATAAGAGTCTGGGTCCACGTAATGTTAAAAATTTTCGTCTCTTTTATGATAAATTCGTATTATATTATTAAAATAGGGTAGTTGGGGGATAATTTAAAGCTAAAATTCGAGCTCACAACTGTAAATTTTGGGAATTACAACGAATGGAAGGTTTCTTCCATAATGTAAAGAATAGGAAGAATCTATGACTTCCGTGCCGGATATGAAAGCCTTCCCCCACACGAAAATCTTGAACGGTTATTATTTTAGATTCATAATTATGTTAGGAAAATATTAGGAAAGAATTATTTTGTAACTGCCACGGGTATAGTGCTGGCGGCAAAATGAAATTCGTATATTTTTGGTCTACTATGCCTCGAAATCCTCGAAAACGCCTGTAGAAGTGTTCCACTTGTCAAGCATTCATGCAGTAGGCTTTTGCTAGCTTTACAGGGGCCGTGCAAAGACTATATGGCTTACTTGAATAGTCTTTGGTGTATAAGAAACTCGAAAAATAAATAGAGAAATCATACCAATTAGAAGATACTGGAGTAGTATCTTTAATTTTTATTTCATATTAAACAAAACACACTTGTATAAAACGGACAAATTATTCATTTAACGCTAAGGTTTTCTACGTTTAACGTATGTCTGGTAGTTCAAGCTCACTGGCATCTTCACACACTACACGCAATTTTGACTGGTACCAACTGCCTCGATCTTCATGGCGACGATAACCAAGATACCAGATTACGCTGCTAACGTGAACACAAGTACCTATCGTCAAACTACCACCTTTGCAATTGCAATACCAGCCTTTAATGGCATTTGCACCTGTCCCGTTCGGTACATAACGAATTAGAGCTTGGTGAACAGCTGAGGTGGAAAATTGACCAGGCACGCGTATGCGAATTAAGTCATGTTCAACTTTGGACACTTCGACGCTGAAAGAGCCGGATTTCTCTATAGTCAACGCCACATAAGATTCAGCGCGTTTCGTTTTAAAGTCGCTCATTACCACCTCACGTACATCACTTTCACGAAGTACAGGGAAGTCTTGAAATTCACTATCCTCAATTCGTTGCCATTGAGGATTTTCTTTCGTAGAGACTGCCAGCATTTTTTCGACGGAGTCTTCCCAGGAACCTTTAAGATGTAACTCCGGGTGGTAGGCGTTCAACAGCGCAGCAGCAATTTGAAGAAGTTCCGGAACTAATGGTAACATATGCACAGGTATACGGTTTTGAAAAAAACGATACACCGTCTGCAAATGCCCATTCCTAACTTCAACCGGCCACCTGAAGTACGTTACTTGTCGGGAACGATTAACTTCTTGCGTGTTTACTTGCTTCTCGCCTTTAGACAAGAACGAAGGCATTTGTAAATCCACATTCAGTTCAGTCAGTACGCTGTTGGAGTCTCGAAAACCGCGGTCTGCCAGTACAACGTCACCAACTTGAAAGAAAGACTGGAGTTCTTCTCTCTTTTTGATAGAATGGTTTAAAATGCGCGCGTCGTTATAGCGGCCATTAGCAAAGTAGGGTCCGATTATATCTATTATGTAACCCGTAGTTGTTACCATTAACATTGGCTTGAGGATATGCTGGCCTTTGTGCACACAGAAGGATTTGTGAAGAACGGTATAGTCCTTGGATCTTCCAACCTTGATATAGGTGCCATCTACATATATTAAAGACGTCTTTAATATTTTTTGCCAGCCAGGTTGGCGAAAAATAATTAAACCGGTTTTTATAAACATTAAAAAAATTGTAATATCTGGTTTGAACCATGATCTTAAGAACTTTCCTTATCAATAACATCAATGTGAGAGTCACTTGGAATTTGGAGATGGCTCCAAATACATGTTACGCGTGCAATCGGAAAGTTACCAATAGTACAAGTAGAGGTATAGGCACTCACGTAAAGGCTGGCTTTGCTCGTTTTCTTCGTTTTAGTGAAGGGTTATTACCACTTGTAATTAATAGCAAAACAACGAAGATTTGTTTAAAGTGCTCGGGTCTGTCACGAAAGTTTCAAACGTTCTTAAATGCTAGCAAATCGTCCTTCAGTAGTGATCATGGCTCTTCAACGTCATCGTCTCCACCACAAAAACGAAGACAAATGACGCAAGTATCTAATCCATCAACGTCAACAGTACCTGAGCCATCAACGTCCACAGTACCTGAACCAACAAAGTCCACAGTATCTAATCCACCACCGTCACCAATACCTCAGCCATCAACGTCGCAATTACCACGAAAGCGTACGTCATCTAACACTATTGCCATAAAGCACAGTTGTGTTCGGCCCCTGCCAAAGACTTGCTTCATTTGCGGTGTTAGTACACGAACCAGGGTAAAAGCCGAAGTGAGAACAAGTATATTTGTGGAAAGAGCCATATTTATTCATCGGGACAACCGAATGTGCTCCACGCATCTCGTTAACGGAGAGCTTCCCACCGAAATAATTGCTGGAATTCAGGTTTCCGCTAGATCAACCATTATGACTGCCACGGACATTGAGCAACTATTACAGGACCTCAAAGTATTAACTTCATTGTCCCTGCACGAGTTCCTAGAGTTGCATTCGACTATTGAGGACATTATTCGTACCATCAGATGCTGTTCGTCGAAGACAGCTCTAGCAGTATTATTGGTGAAATTACGATTGGGTATCTCCAATAAGGTGTTATCAACTTTATTTCATTTAACTGAAAGATCGGTATCAAACACGGTAAAAGCGGTTATTATGGCTTTATCGGAGCATTTCGTGCCACATAATTTTGGCCTGCAACACTTATCACGTGACAATCTGATAACAAACCATCAATCTGGAGCAGCAGTAAAACTCTTTGCTAACAACAAGCCTAATTGTCTTATTACCATTGTAGATGGCACCTATATCAAGGTTGGAAGATCCAAGGACTATACCGTTCTTCACAAATCCTTCTGTGTGCACAAAGGCCAGCATATCCTCTAGCCAATGTTAATGGTAACAACTACGGGTTACATAATAGATATAATCGGACCCTACTTTGCTAATGGCCGCAATAACGACGCGCGCATTTTAAACCATTCTATCAAAAAGAGAGAAGAACTCCAGTCTTTCTTTCAAGTTGGTGACGTTGTACTGGCAGACCGCGGTTTTCGAGACTCCAACAGCGTACTGACTGAACTGGGTGTGGATTTACAAATGCCTTCGTTCTTGTCTAAAGGCGAGAAGCAAGTAAACACGCAAGAAGTTAATCGTTCCCGACAAGTAACGTACCTCAGGTGGCCGGTTGAAGTTAGGAATGGGCATTTGCAGACGGTGTATCGTTTTTTTCAAAACCGTATACCTGTGCATATGTTACCATTAGTTCCAGAACTTCTTCAAATTGCTGCTGCGCTGTTGAACGCCTACCACCCGGAGTTACATCTTAAAGGTTCCTGGGAAGACTCCGTCGAAAAAATGCTGGCAGTCTCTACGAAAGAAAATCCTCTTAAGGAAGTAGTCGAGCGCGATAATCTGCTTCGCAAACCGTCTAAATGGCAACGAATTGAGGATAGTGAATTTCAAGACTTCCCTGTACTTCGTGAAAGTGATGTACGTGAGGTGGTAATGAGCGACTTTAAAACGAAACGCGCAGAATCTTATGTGGCGTTGACTATAGAGAAATCCGGCTCTTTCAGCGTCGAAGTGTCCAAAGTTGAACATGACTTAATTCGTATACGCGTGCCTGGTCAATTTTCCACCTCAGCTGTTCACCAAGCTCTAATTCGTTATGTACCGAACGGGACAGGTGCAAATGCCATTAAAGGCTGGTATTGCAATTGCAAAGGTGGTAGTTTGACAATAGGTACTTGTGTTCACGTTAGCAGCGTAATCTGGTATCTTGGTTATCGTCGCCATGAAGATCGAGGCAGTTGGTACCAGTCAAAATTGCGTGTAGTGTGTGAAGATGCCAGTGAGCTTGAACTACCAGACATACTTTAAACGTAGAAAACCTTAGCGTTAAATGAATAATTTGTCCGTTTTATACAAGTGTGTTTTGTTTAATATGAAATAAAAATTAAAGATACTACTCCAGTATCTTCTAATTGGTATGATTTCTCTATTTATTTTTCGAGTTTCTTATACACCAAAGACTATTCAAGTAAGCTATATAGTCTTTGCACGGCCCCTGTAAAGCTAGCAAAAGCCTACTGCATGAATGCTTGACACGTGGAACACTTCTACAGGCGTTTTCGAGGATTTCGAGGCATAGTAGACCAAAAATATACGAATTTCATTTTGCCGCCAGCACTATACCCGTGGCAGTTACAAAATAATTCTTTCCTAATATTTTCCTAACATAATTATGAATCTAAAATAATAACCGTTCAAGATTTTCGTGTGGGGGAAGGCTTTCATATCCGGCACGGAAGTCATAGATTCTTCCTATTCTTTACATTATGGAAGAAACCTTCCATTCGTTGTAATTCCCAAAATTTACAGTTGTGAGCTCGAATTTTAGCTTTAAATTATCCCCCAACTACCCTATTTTAATAATATAATACGAATTTATCATAAAAGAGACGAAAATTTTTAACATTACGTGGACCCAGACTCTTATGGGGAGTTGCTGTTGTTCTTTTAATAAATAAATTACGCGTTTATTCAAAGGGATAATGTCAATTAAAGATAAAAATATCTTGTTTCTCGAAATCCGTGTAGAATGAAATATAATAATTCTATTTTTTCATCTAAAATTGAAAGGAACAGGGACTAAATAATTCTAGCTTCGAGATCTCAATTTTGGGTTAAAATCGGGGAAGAAACTCGAAAGGTTTCGAATGTTTCTTATCGGCGAATGAATAACTCGTATCAATTTCCTAAATAACAATGAGTACGAATTGGAAGTTTGCCGTTACATTCGGGTATACGTTAACTTCAATAAGAAATGGATATTTTAATATCTGATTGATGGTCTTATTCAATTAACATTAAGATCAAAGTTTTGTATGTTACCTGATATTTTCTTTTTGAAAGTACTCCGCCATCAAGTCGTAGCATTTCTGCACGGGTTCCAAAATTTCCGAGCCCTAATTAAAAAAAAACGAGTAATTTGTAGGTAGATAAAGCGGCGAAGGCTTATCTTCGGGTAAACCTTTTAACAATTATACTAATATAGAAATTTCATTGTTTTAGTTACAATTTATCCGAAAATAAAATATCTGAAAATATACGAATAACGGAAGATAATGGATCGATCAGATTCCGAGCTCTACTTTTACATCGATTATGATTTTAGCACTGTTAAAGGCAGAGATATTCTTAATATTAAGCGTAACAGGGGCTCGGGAAATTTTTTTTCCTGTTAGTGTTGAATACGAAAGGTTCTATGGGGAACTCAAACTTACGGGTGAAAAATTAATAAGCTTATGGTAACACCAATTGAAAAAAAAACACTTGCCTCTATAATACCACATCTAATTATACCAGCAGACATGACGTTTGTATCCACTAATAACACGTACGCTAAGCTAAGCAAGAGTTGAATAAAAAAATTCCCAGTACGACGAAATCTATAACAAAAATAAATATTTGCCCATAAATGGTGCGATGAAACAGGTAGCCTTTAACCAGAAGCCGATGAAACCCTCCTTTGAAGTCTATTACTCCCGGGTCTTGTCTACCCCTCTCTGTATGGGTTAGTTTCAAAAAGCGCGATTCGTACGCCTTCTAACGGTTGATATTTTCGGAGCGGGAGTTCGTCCACCGAATATCTCTAGCAGCCTCGGAGTTCGTCAAAAAAACGTCGTCGTTTGTGGAGAGAGAGAATTTCCAATTTTCCGTAGACAGGGGGTATGAAGTAGGACCCCTTCTAACTCGTAAAATTGGGAATTTTACCCATACAGAGAGGAGCGCTATATAGAACATTGGAGTAGTAGACTTCAAAGGAGGGTTTCATCGGCTTCTGCTTTAACCAATAGGAATCTATGACGTTTTGTCGTACGAGGCGTCGGTACGAAATGAATCCTGTATGGATGACCCCTTAACGTAATAAAATTTTAATCAAGCACGTGCTTTTAAAATAATTAAGGGGTCGCCCCGTACGACAAAACGTCATAGAACATCTTCCTCTTAAAATGACCCTAAGAACCCACTGTATCTCGGTCCTAACACCATTTTCGGAACACCTTGTAGCACATTATACTTTGATTATAAATTAACATTAGCGAGGAGCTGATTACAAACGGCATTAATTGGAAAGGAGAACTTCCAACGAAACACGATCCCGAATGAAATACAATTTTGCGGAGATTTGAAACAACACAATGTAGTGGTACTCGTAACGCGTCTAAACACTTTTCTACCAACCTATCGACCAATAAGAAAGCCATTGTTTTCGTAAGAAACAAAAGTAGTACACAACATCACTATGTACTTAATAAAACATGTTCATAATGCTGGACATGGCACAAGATATTGATCTCATATGTTCACGTGTGAGAAAAATAAATATTTAACCAGGTTATATCCACAACTTTACGGTACCTGAACTCATTATTATCAAGCGAACCAGAAACGCTATCATTTAAATTTAAATTGAAATCTTTAGTTCATGCAGAAGCCGATGAAACCCTCCTTTGAAGTCTATTACTCCCGGGTCTTGTCTACCCCTCTCTGTATGGGTTAGTTTCAAAAAGCGCGATTCGTACGCCTCCTAACGGTAGATATTTTCGGAGCGGGAGTGTGTCCAGCGAATATCTCTAGCAGCCTCGGAGTTCGTCAAAAAAACGTCGTCGTTTGTGGAGAGAGAGAATTTCCAATTTTCCGTAGACAGGGGGGTATGAAGTAGGACCCCTAAGATCTCGTAAAATTGGGAATTTTACCCATACAGAGAGGAGCGCTATAAGGAACATTAGAGTAGTAGACTTCAAAGGAGGGTTTCATCTACTTCTGGTTCAAACCAAATAATTATTTTTTCTAGCCCGTGTTACGCGGGAATTTACGTGTTAAATAATACATATTTTATGTGTTATGGAAAACAATGTATGCTGTGTTTATGTTAAGCTTTTTCAACCAGGAAAATATAGCGGAGTATTCTTGGGGAAAGGAGAGATACGCGTAGACGTAAATAAATGTAAACCAATATCTGTTTTTATGAACCCAGTTCTATATTTATGTCACTTGAAATCGAAAATGAGATTTATAATAATGATCAATAGGTATAAAATATACTAGGTAACCATGATGTATACCTAAATGTAATTATACATACGGCTCCCGATTGGTCAAAAGCTTGGTGGGAAAATTTTTAATCACCACTACATCGTGTTGTTGCAATTCTCCGCAAAAATAGTCATTCCCGATAGAATCTAAACTTGTCTATGGAGAATATAACGCGTTTACAATGGAACCGTGGCAACCACACCATTTCGGTGAATTTTAGTAGTCAGCATTTATTTTAGTAGTCAATTGCCATTGATTGTAATTAGCAAATATTTATATTATTTTCGTTAGAGAAATATCACCGTGCGGTGAATTGTAGCGTGTTATAGTGGCCATTTATTGGTTAGACAACACTAACGTCATGTCCGCGGATATAATTAGATGTGGTATTATCGAGGCAAGTATTTTTTCCTCATGATCGAAATTTTGGAACTTCATTTTAATTTAAATAGGGATCGGAACTTTTGGAACCCTTGCAGAAGTGTTACGACTTGATGGCCGGGTACTTTCAAAAACTAAACCACAGGTAAAATAATAAAAACCTTATTCATAGTAACAGAAGTAGATGAAACCCTCCTTTGAAGTCTACTACTCTAATGTTCGAAATAGCGCTCCTCTCTGTATGAGTAAAATTCACAATTTTACGAGATCAGATGGGTCCTACTTCATACCCCCCTGTCTACGGAAAATTGGAAATTCTCTCTCTATACAAACGACGACGTTTTTGTTGACGAACTCCGAGGCTGCTAGAGATATTCGGTGGACGAACTCCCGCTCCGAAAATATCTACCGTTAGGAGGCGTACGAATCGCGCTTTTTGAAACTAACCCGTACAGAGAGGGGTAGACAAGATCATGGGGTAATAGACTTCAAAGGAGGGTTTCATCCATTTCTGATAGTAAGGGCTTGTTCATACTATAAAGATTCGCTTATGATTATTGATTTTATTTTCTAGTATCGTTTTCATTCCAACACCTCTTTCTGAATTTGCTCAAATACGATTGACTGGAGATGACCTTCCTGAGGTACAAGTATTTGCAGAGGCCGATGAAACCCTCCTTTGAAGTCTACTACTCTAATGTTCGAAATAGCGCTCCTCTCTGTATGGGTAAAATTCCCAATTTTACGAGATCGGAGGGGTCCTACTTCATACCCCCCTGTCTACGGAAAATTGGAAATTCTCTCTCTCCACAAACGACGACGTTTTTTGGACGAACTCCGAGGCTGCTAGAGATATTCGGTGGACGAACTCCCGCTCCGAAAATATCTACCGTTAGGAGGCGTACGAATCGCGCTTTTTGAAACTAACCCATACAGAGAGGGGTAGACAAGATCCGGGAGTAATAGACTTCAAAGGAGGGTTTCATCTACTTCTGTCTGAACCTTTTTGTGCCCGGTTGCTTAAATGCTTACGTTAGGGTTCAGATCCTGGTAACCAGGACCGTAATTCCATGTCGTTAAGGAAATTATTCATTATCGGTGATAATTATTCAAGCTTTATGCATCCGTAGAATATGGACGCTTTTTGGTTCCCCGTTAATATTGGGGATTTCGTTTTAAATGGTAAGCCAACGATTCGTAGAATGACGAACGTTCACTTGTCGGCTTCCGGTATGATTGCGTCTCCGGCACCGCAAGTTATCAAGAAACCGTCTCTATCATTTCTCTACATGGAACTTGAAGTAAGGCCCGCTCTAAACCCTAACTATAATTTCTAACAAAAATTTAACTCAGTTTGCGCTGGCATGGGTATGGAGTTTATTAGTGGTGTCTGTTTTTCTGTGGCTCGCGTCTCGAATACCGGTGCCTAATAAGCGTGGCTCTCGACGCCCTTCGTTCTTCAACACAGTCTTGGCCAATTTCTTGCTGTTTTTCTACGAACGTATGATTATCTACTTAAATATTTTCTCATGTAAAGTAACTAAACTAATTATTGACAGCGCTTATTTGGGTGCCTCGAATTGTCAGTTGGCGAATGGCCGCCATGATTTGGTTGATAGCTACTACAATATTTTACGTCGAGATTTCCAGTAACCTGAAATCGGATTTTACGGAGTCGATTTACGACACAATCGATTCTGTCGATGATCTGATTACGAAACGAAAACTATCCGACATCTATTTCATTGAAGCGAGCGACGAGTTGATTTTTTTTCAGCGCAAGGTTGGTCGACATTTAAATGTAATATCCTTAGCCGCAATTTCAATTAAACTTTTTTAATTCATTCCGTAGGCAAAGACGGAGAAAAAATTTGCAAAACTAATGGAAAGAATACCAGAAAAATCGATCATGACGATCGAAGATGTTTTGTACTTTGGAGATATGCTAAGAGAGATTTCGGGTGATAGCGGGACAGGAAAATCCATGATTCTATCATCATTTCATATGCAGATGATTTTGTTTAGCAATCCGGAGATGGTTAAGGCCATTGATAACACTGGAAAGATCTATTTCTCGCCCTCCTTCGAGAATACATTCTTGACTTATCCCCTTTCCTACAATTTCTCTCGTTCCAAGTATATGGAAATCATCAATCAAAAGTAAGTTAAGCTCGGCTACCAAAACACCAACACCAGAGGCCGATGAAACCCTCCTTTGAAGTCTACTACTCTAATGTTCGATATAGCGCTCCTCTCTGTATGGGTAAAATTCACAATTTTACGAGATCGGTGGGGTCCTACTTCATACCCCCCTGTCTACATAAAATTGGAAATTCTCTCTCTCCACATACGACGACGCTTGGTTGACGAACTCCAAGGTTGCTAGAGATATTCGCTGGACGAACTCCCGCTCCGAAAATATCTACCGTTAGGAGGCGTACGAATCGCGCTTTTTGAAACTAACCCATACAGAGAGGGGTAGACAAGACCCGGGAGTAATAGACTTCAAAGGAGGGTTTCATCGGCTTCTGCCAACACCTTAGAGGATAATCTGTGGGTTTGTAATTACAGGATTGAGCTGGTAGTGGCTATGAGAATGGATTATCCGATCTTGAATGAAGTAGCGTACGCCTGGGAAATGATGAAATGGCGAGCGAACGGGGAGGGTTTCTCGGTCATATCCATTCTGGAGATTAAAAGCCTGCTTTCTATTTATTGCGTCGGAACTGTCTCTGGATGCGTCTTGTTATTGCTGGAAATATCTTTCTATTTCATCAGTTCATTGAAATTTTTGCGAAAACGCTATTTACGCGGTCGTTGTATAACTAAACATCGTGTTCTTTGGATTAATGAACTTCAGCAATAACATAAAATTCAAAATTCTCAACCAAAGAAACTATGATTTTCTGCTCAAAAGATATAGCACAAATATTTGAAACACGTTTTCCATCCTCAAAAATCACAAACCAACAAATATTTCAAATCGAAAGTAAAATTCTGTGAGGAGTCTTATTTAAAGTAAATTCCCTACAAGTGACGCCAACATAGATAAAATAACTAACGTCAGAGGTAAATAATAACCCCCTTCGGGGGGAAGTATGAAAGGTAGGCAAAATCGACCCGGCGTAAATCGCGGCGGATCGACACACCGCTTTACTCCCAAAAAATAGTTACACCATTTTGAACCTCACTAAATTTTCCCTACGCGCGCTTCCGGAACTCGCGAGCCGAAGTCAACCTTCGACTCCATTTTAACAGACAGCCTGACTCCCGAGACAGGAAGTTCTAAACACAAATCGAGCCGTCTTGTTTATACAAAGACCATTTACTAGAGTAGCGACATTGAGAAGTCCAGCGCGAGCTAGTGGCCTAGATAGTCTGCAGCGGGCTCTTGATGTTCGTGATTTTTAGCATTGGTAGTAATGGGGCTTTCATACTTCCTCCCGAAGGGGGTTATTATATACCTCTGCTAACGTATATAGATTGGAATCTCAATGCTATATGACTCCGCGCGATCGCGGCGATCCTGGTGGTTGGAGCTAAACACTAAAATCTGGCGAAGTTCGCCTTACTCCCCTAATCGCGAATTTCCCCGCTTCGACCAAAAAAATGTTTTCTAATAAATATTATTTGAGAGGTTTGTTATTTCTGGAAACCAACAACAAAAAGTGTTTAACGGGTTGTGTCTTAACCTGGTATAAAGCTGACATCATAGATATATTTAACTGGTCCATAAAATCAATGTCACGCAATAGGACGTGACTTAACTTTCAATTATTATTTGCTCATTACTTTTTTATCGACCGCTCCAAGCCTGCCATGTCGTGCAGGTTAATCGAAATTAATTAAAAGTAAGCTGTGAGATAGGTTTTATCATAACAGACTCGGATACCAAAACAGTAAGAGTAATAAAGTCTTGACTGAGTGTTGCCTATTGGAACAAATTTTGTACCACTACGACGCGATGTATTAACTATCCCCAAAATTGTATTTCTTTCGCTATCATATAGTTTAGTTGGGAATTTTACTAAGAGGCTCTGATCACAAAACTTTCACATAGCAACAGAAGCCGATGAAACCCTCCTTTGAAGTCTATTACTCCCGGGTCTTGTCTACCCATCTCTGTATGGGTTATTCTCAAAAGGCGCGATTAGTACGCCTCCTAACGGTAGATATTTTCGGAGCGGGAGTTCGTCCAGCGAATATCTCTAGCAGCCTTGGAATTCGTCCAAAAAACGTCGTCGTTTGTGGAGAGAGAGAATTTCCAATTTTCCGTAGACAGGGGGTATGAAGTAGGACCCCTCCGATCTCGTAAAATTGTGAATTTTACCCTTACAGAGAGGAGCGCTATATCGAACATTAGAGTAGTAGACTTCAAAGGAGGGTTTCATCGGCTTCTGATAGCAATCATAATATGCCTTGTTATTTACCAGAAACATGATTTACCCGCGCAATTAGCTATTTTTAAAAGGGCAGATATTACCTTTTTAGGTCAACGCAATCTAGCAAAATATTTTACAAATAACGGGTAACGTATCCCGGTGGTACGAGTCAGCCAACCTTCGATCGCAAATATTTCGTTTCGTTTTAGATATTTCGCAGTGCTGGGAATTTTCTACTCAACCATTTGTTGAGCGTGTTATTAGGGGTCACAAAGGTCATGTCTACGGGTAAAATTAGATGCGGTATTATAGAGGCAAGTATTTTCCTCGCAAAATCTAATTTGTCATCGAGGGACCAAATCTCAATGAATAATTCAAAACTTGTTATTCGTTTATTTAACTTTAATTAGGGCTCGGAGCTTTTAGAACCATTGCAAAAATGTTACGAGTTAATGGCAGCGTACTTTCGAAAAGAAAACATCAGGTAAAAGCCTTGGCTTCAATAAAAAAAAGAGTCATCATGTTTTCCATTATGTCTTGTTCATACCCTCTTCAGACGAGGCGTACTTAGCCCGTTTAATCAGTTTTAATTGAGGTTTAAGTAGCCTTCTCAGTAGTTCTTTAAGCCTCGGTTAAATGTGCTAATTCCTCCTTGTCTGAAGAGGATATTATTTTTCAGTATCATTTATATTCCAACCCCACATTCTGAATTTGCTGAAATACGAAAATCTGGAGATGATCTCCCAGAGGTAAGCGTATTTGTGCAGTTTGTTCATAGACTAAGAAAGGGGTTGTAAGGTTTTCTGGTTCAGACTTAAAGTAGCTACGAAGATAACCCCATCTATAGTTTATCAGCTAGCAAAATTGTAAAGAATATCAGAGATAATTATTCAAGCTTTATGCATCCGTATATAGGATATGGACGCTTTTTGGTTCCCCGTTAATATTGGGGATTTCATTGTAAATGGTAAGCCAACGATTCGTAGAATGACGAACGTTCATTTCTCGGCTTCTGGTATGATTGTATCTTCAGCGCCACAAATTATAAAGCAACCCTCTCTATCATTTCTCTATATGGAACTCGAAGTAGGTCCCGATTTAAACCCCAAATAAAATTATAACAAAAAATTTAATATTTGCTATCAGTTCTCACTGGCATTTATGACAAGTTTAATTGTCGTGTCTGTTTTTCTATGGATCGCGTCTCGATTACCGGTGCCTAATAAGAGTGGTTCTCAACCACCTTCATTCTTCAACACAGTCTGGGCCAATTTATTGCTATTTTTCTACGAACGTATGATTATCTAGCTAGACTTTTTCTCACGTAAATTATCTAAAAAACTTCTTATTGACAGCGTATATTTGGGTGCCTCGAATTGTCAGTTGGCGAATGGCCGCCATGGTTTGGTTGATAGCTATGACGGTAATTTTCGTCGAGATTTCCAGTAATCTGAAATCGGATTTTACGGAATCTATTTACGACACAATCGACACTGTCGATGACCTGATTACGAAACGAAAACCATCTGATATCTATTTCGTTGAAGGCACTGACGAGATGGTGTTTTTTCAGCGAAAGGTTGGACCAATTTTAAGTCCTAGACCATTTATGAGAGAGAATTGTATATAACACATCCGAATTCCCCGTTAGACGAGTGAACCGAGTCGGGAATTTTTATGGCTACGTTCGCACTAGACACTTTGAAACCGTTTTCAAACTTTTGCTGCTAACTCTTAAAGCAACTGGCGACTCTGGAGGAGCCCTTGTGAAAGTCTCTTCCCTGATGCGCGCCAAATATGCCTTACCAAAGGCAGGAGCCAATGGGACCCACATACACTTATAAATTCCTCCCTCCTGCCTTTGGTAAGGTCAGATATATATAATAACCCCCTTCGGGGGGAAGTATGAAAGCCCCTATACTACCAATGCTAAAAATCACGAACAAGAGCCCGCTGCTGACTATCTAGGCCACTAGCTCGCGCTGGACTTCTCAATCTCGCTACTCTAGTAAATGGTCTTTGTATAAACAAGACGGCTCGATTTGTGTTTAGAACTTCCTGTCTCGGGAGTCAGGCTGTCTGTTAAAATGGAGTCGAAGGTTGACTTCGGCTCGCGAGTTCCGGAAGTGTGCGTAGGGAAAATTTAGTGAGGTTCAAAATGGTGTAACTATTTTTTGGGAGTAAAGCGGTGTGTCGATCCGCCGCGATTTACGCCGGGCACTCATTGTTCGAAGATTTTGCCTACCTTTCATACTTCCCCCCGAAGGGGGTTATTATATACCTCTGGTAAGGTACATTAGTTGTGTAGCAGAAAAGTAGGAATTTAGGAGAAACTCTAGAGACGCCAGTTGCTTTAAGCTCTTCAGCTAACACCAAACCTTTGCAATTTCACCTCAGTAAAACGACAAACAATGGGTTCAACATCTACGGTTGACACGCGCACTGTGATTTTTTTTTGGGACTGTTCCATGTTTAGCTCCAATTTTCTCTTTAAACTGGGTCTATTTAATTGGTTCCGTAGGCCAAGACCCAGAAAAAAATTGCAAAACTAATGGAAGGGATACCGGAAAGTTCAGTCATAAATATGGGCTCATTTATGTTATTTGGAGACAAGCTAAAAGAGGTTGCGTCTGGAAAATCCATTATTATATCATCGTTTCTCATCCAAATTGCTTTGATGACCGATCCAGGGATGGTTAATTCTATTGATAACGTTGGCATATTCTACTTCTCGCCCTCCTTCGAGAACACACTCTTGGTGTACCCCCTTTCTTACAATTTCTCTCGTTCCGAATTAATGGAAGTCGTCAATCGAAAGTAAGTCACACTCGGACTTAGGGAGAATGCAACCAAGTGTTTTTGGTCGATTCCTTATCGTTTAAATTGGCTTAATCCACCAATAAAAAATTTACAAAACAATTATGGTAGGGTCGTCTAATTCTGAACGCTTCTAATTCTGAACACTTTCATTTAAAAATGCATAACTTAACTTTGGTTGAGTCTATTTAAAGATGGAAGAGCTCATTTTGTAGATTAAGAATGGGGCTATTCGGGGAACACAGCTTCAACACTCTAGGAAAAGACACGGAGAAGATACGACCCTAATTACCTCGACAGTAAAAATACATATTTTATAATCCCCATTTACTTCTAAATCTGAACGCACGCTTCTATTTGTGAACACTTTCATTTAAAAATGTATAACTTAACTTTGGTTGGGTCTATTTAAAGATGGAAGAGCTCATTTTGTAGATTAAGAATGGGGCTATTCGCGAAACACAGCTTCAACACCCTAGGAAAAGACACGACCCTAATTACAGCGACAGTAAAAATACATATTTTATAATCCACCATTTTCCTTCTAAATCTGAACGCACGCTTCTATTTGTGAACACTTTCATTTAAAAATGTATAACTTAACTTTGGTTGGGTCTATTTAAAGATGGAAGAGCTCATTTTGTAGATTAAGAATGGGGCTATTCGGGGAACACAGCTTCAACACTCTAGGAAAAGACACGGAGAAGATACGGCCCTAATTACCCAACCGCGATAATTAACCTAATTTGGCGATCCTACCCTAGTAAAATAAAAATAAATTTAAAACTTACCCGGAAAATAGGCTTAGCGGGATTCATGGAGATCCAGATTTCCTCGCGTGTAAGGTACAGTTTGTTCTATAAAGGTTAGGAGAGCATTAGAGTTTTAATGGCGCATATTTTAAGCCTCATAATCTACTAAAAAGCTACGTTCACACTAACTAAAATCGATAAAATAAAATCGATTTTTAAATCGACGGGGAATCTATAGGTTACTGATCTGAACCTGGTTCCCGAAGCAGTTTCGATAAATTGATTCAAAAGGTTTGATTTCAAGGCTTAGTTTCTCGTTTTCATTACCGTTTTAAATAATTAACGACTGATTCTATGGGTGTGTGATTACAGAATTGAGCAGGGTGTAGCTATGAGAATGGATTATCCAATCTTTACTGAAGTGGCATACGCCTGGGAAATAATGAAATGGCGAGCAAGCGGGGAGAGCTTCGCGGTCATATCCATTGTGGAGATTGAAAGCTTACTTTCAATTTATTACGTCGGAAGTGCCGCTGGATGCGTTTTGTTCTTATTGGAAATCACTTTCTACCTCATCAGATCATTGAAATGTTTTCGAAAACACTATTTACGTCGTCGTTGAATAACTAAACATCGTGTTCTTTGTATTAATGTTCTTGAACAGTAATGTACAATTAAAAATTCTCAGGCAAATTGCGAGTTTGCGACTGTATTTTGGAGAAACAAAATGTAATTCATTCTCTATTCGCGACCTATAAATAAAGGCAGAAGCCGATGAAACCCTCCTTTGAAGTCTACTACTCCAATGTTCCATATAACGCTCCTCTCTGTATGGGTAAAATTCACAATTTTACGAGTTAGAAGGGGTCCTACTTCATACCCCCCTGTCTACGGAAAATTGGAAATTCTCTCTCTCCACAAACGACGACGTTTTTTGGACGAACTCCGAGGTTGCTAGAGATATTCGCTCGACGAACTCCCGCTCCGAAAACATCTACCGTTAGGAGGCGTACGTATCGCGCCTTTTGAGAATAACCCATACAGAGAGGGGTAGACAAGACCCGGGAGTAATAGACTTCAAAGGAGGGTTTCATCGGCTTCTGTTGGAACTCATTTCGCTCGAGTTTGATTTACCCCTGGAACCAGAGTCTGGTGCAGACTGTATTTGGGAAAGCTATATGTTATATCAAGAATCCATTCAGGTTCCATAAGAATATGGGAGGGCCGCGATTCAATAACCATCCTCCCAAACTTTGTAGCAAAAGTTCGTCCGCTTCGAATCGATTTTTCAAGTAAATTGCTCCTGACATCTATTGTTAACCCGCGCCACTAACGACCTTGACGTAATATTTTGGGTAATAAAAATGGAGCCGACCGAAAAAAGATCTAAGCGTACAAATGTTGCGAAAATTGCGGACGAACTTTTGTTACAAAGTTTGGGAGGATGGTAACAGAGGCTAAAGCTATGCTCCCATATTCTTATGGAACCTGAATGGATTCTTGGTTATATGACGTCAAACTAACATGAATATTTCTATAAACAAAGGCCAAAAGGTGTTTAAACGCCCAAGTTCAATGTGCCTTAACCTGGTATACAAAACTTCATAAAAGGAATAGAACCCTCTGTTGGTAACTGTCCCTTAAATGATCTAGTAATCAATGCCACGATATAGGACGTAATATAATTGCCTTTCGCTTATTATTTGGTCTTTACTTTTTTTATCGACCGCTCAAAGCCTGCCAGGTCACTGGACGCCAATAGTAGAGCTACCAGAATTAGCAGAAGCCGATGAAACCCTCCTTTGAAGTCCCGGGTCTTGTTTATCCCTCTCTGTATGGGTTAGTTTCAAAAAGCGCGATTCGTACGCCTCCTAACGGTAGATATTTTCGGAGCGGGAGTTCGTCCAGCGAATATCTCTAGCAGCCTCGGAGTTCGTCAAAAAAACGTCGTCGTTTTGTGGAGAGAGAGAATTTCCAGTTTTCCGTAGACAGGGGGGGTATGAAGTAGGACCCCTCCGATCTCGTAAAATTGTGAATTTTACCCATACAGAGAGGAGCGCTATATGGAACATTACAGTAGTAGATTTCAAAGGAGGGTTTCATCGGCTTCTGGGATTAGATAGAGCTTGAAAGTACAGGCAATACTTTTTCTATTCAGGTATGTTTTATTTTTCTGACTCATTAAACCATAGATAGATCAATACAACATGTGCCATGTCCTGCATTTAGAACAAGTATAATGAGAACAGTGAGATTATTTTTCTATTTTCGTTTCAGACTTGGTTACCAAAACAATAACCCTTTGCTGAGTGATGCCTATTGGTCCAACGCTTGATTAGAATTTTTTTACCCCCTCACGAGTACTACTACGTCGCGTTGTCTTAATTATTCGCGAAATTATATTTCTTTCGCGATCCTATATATAGTTTCGTTGGAAATGGCAGCTTGCTGAGTTTTTTTCCTATTTAAATCTAAACTCGACTATAGTGAATAGTATTCGTTTACTTTGGATATAGTTAACTATGAATGTTCATTTACAGTTGGTTTCATCGAAGCACTTATTAGGCTAATTTGCAACCTTAGAAGGGAGCTAAAAACATATTTGAAAACCCCTTTTTTCTACTGGATTTTATTGATCGATCATACGAAGCTGCAAAAATTATTTCTTGAAGCACTTTCACGACGGGTCTTGTATTAATTATTTTTTACATATAAATCAGCTTCCTAACTAATTTTGTATATTTTAGTATTACCAGAAGCCCATGAACCATCCTAATGTTCCATAATGCTCATGTTTTTTTTACTCTTTCAAACCCTCCTAGTTTCTGGGGGGAGGAGCAGCATCGAGACACGTAGTACGTACGTGATTATTCCCAGCCAATCCTGTATGTGAGAAAAATCCCGAGCGCTAGCGTTCCCACGCGTACGCCTTGTTTCGATACTCTCTAGGACAAACTTGGAATTTAGTCTTTTAGATAAATTATACCGTTGGTTTCAGCTAAGGAAAACGCCCAGAAATGATTTCCACTAAAGGGCTACTTTTTGCGTGACAGTCAAACAATTCCCGCTCCGATAATATCTACCGTTAGAAGGCGTACATGCTAATCGAAATTTTTGAAACGTACCTCAATCAGACATATTAGACTTTAATTCATCGGCTTCTGGTAATAAACCCTCCTTTGAAGTCTATTACTCCCGGGTCTTGTCTACCCCTCTCTGTATGGGTTAATTTCAAAAAGCGCGATTCGTACGCCTCCTAACGGTAGATATTTTCGGAGCGGGAGTTCGTCGAGCGAATATCTCTAGCAGCCTCGGAGGTCGTCAAAAAACGTCGTCGTTTGTGGAGAGAGAGAATTTCCAATTTTCCGTAGACAGGGGGGTATGAAGTAGGACCCCTCCGATCTCGTAAAATTGGGAATTTTACCCATACAGAGAGGAGCGCTATATTTAACATTAGAGTAGTAGACTTCAAAGGAGGGTTTCATCGGCTTCTGGTATTACAGAGAGTTTGAAAAATCTAGTTCTTGAAGTTATTATAACGGTTGTTATTGAATATTTACGTATTTAAATAGTTATTTTATATAATTTTTGTTATTAGCAAGCTTATAAGACGACATACTGCGGGTGACGATGAAGTGAGCCCGATTCACCCTAAATATTCCGAAATTTGTACTGAAAGGTGGTCAGGTCCAGTGCAATAGAAGCACCGCCTATTTAGTTCCAATTTCAACCACAATAGAGAATTAATTTCGAATTACGTATATCTCGACCGTTTAGAGTTATTAGGTTTAGATTTTTTTCCTCTATCCTCGAGCGAAAGCTCTGACGATAAAACTTTCAGAAACGTATACTAATCATAATATGCCTTGTTGTTTACTTGAAACATGATTTACCCGCGCAATTAGTTATTATTAAAACCAGAAGCCGATGAAACCCTCCTTTGAAGTCTACTACTCTAATGTTCGATATAGCGCTCCTCTCTGTATGGGTAAAATTGACAATTTTACGAGATCGGAGGGGTCCTACTTCATACCCCCCCTGTCTACGGAAAATTGGAAATTCTCTCTCTCCACAAACGACGACGTTTTTTTGACGAACTCCGAGGCTGCTAGAGATATTCGGTGGACGAACTCCCACTCCGAAAATATCTACCGTTAAGAGGCGTACGAATCGCGCTTTTTGAAACTAACCCATACAGAGAGGGGTAGACAAGACCCAGGTGTAATAGACTTCAAAGGAGGGTTTCATCGGCTTCTGTTAAAACTGAGAATGGGCGGATATAGCAAAACATAATACAAATAACGGGTAACGTATCCCGGTGGTACGAGTCAACCAAATTTCGATCGCAAGGGTTACGCGCAAATATTTATTTTCGTTTCTTTCTAGAATTTGCTATTCAACATTTGTTTAGTTCACGTGTTGTTAGGGGCCAATTATCAGTTAGACGTATACAAACGTCATGTCTGCGGGTACAATTAGATGCGGTATTATCGAGGCAAGTATTTTCCGATCAAAATTGGGTAAAGATCGCGAGACCAAATCTCGATAAATAATCCTAAACTTGTAAGAACGATTGGGAAGAATACTTAAACTTCATTTATTTAATTTTAATTAGGGATCGGAACTTTTCGAACCCTTGCAGAGATGTTATGACTTGATGGCATCTTACTTTCGTGAAGACAACATCAGGTGACATACAAAAGCTTTTGCTATATAGCAGAAGTAGATGAAACTCTCCTTTGAAGTCTACTACTCTAATGTTCCATATAGCGCTCCTCTCTGTATGGGTAAAATTCCCAATTTTACGAGATCGGAGGGGTCCTACTTCATACCCCCCTGTCTACGGAAAATTGGAAATTCTCTCTCTCCACAAACGACGACGTTTGGTTGACGAACTCCGAGGCTGCTAGAGATATTCGCTGGACGAACTCCCGCTCCGAAAATATCTACCGTTAGGAGGCGTACGAATCGCGCTTTCTGAAACTAACCCATACAGAGAGGGGTAGACAAAACCCGGGGAGTAATAGACTTCAAAGGAGAGTTTCATCTACTTCTGTATATAGTTAAAGAGTCATGTTTTTCCTGTTCATATGATTTGTTTATAATAAAAAAAAAGTATATACTCTTCAGACGAGACGTAATTAGCCGCTTTAATGAGATTTAATTAGTGTTAACTTAGCCTTCTCGGTAGTTCTACGAATTACTCCTCGTCTGAAGAGGGTATTATTTTTCAGTATCATTTTTATACCAACACCACATGCTGAATTTGCTGAAATACGAAATGCTGGAGATGATCTTCCAGAGGTATTTTACTTTATTTGCGGAGTTTGTCCATAGACTAAGAAAGGGTTTCACCCTATACACGCGACGCGCTCCCTACGTAACTGATATCGCCGATAGAAGCGGTACCAGAAGTAGATGAAACCCTCCTTTGAAGTCTACTACTCTAATGTTCGACATAGCGCTCCTCTCTGTATGGGTAAAATTCCCAATTTTACGAGATCGGAGGGGTCCTACTTCATACCCCCTTGTCTACGGAAAACTGGAAATTCTCTCTCTCCACAAACGACGACGTTTTTTTTGACGAACTCCGAGGCTGCTAGAGATATTCGCTGGGCGAACTCCCGCTCCGAAAATATCTACCGTTAGGATGCGTACGAATCGCGCTTTTTGAAACTAACCCATACAGAGAGGGGTAGACAAGACCAGGGAGTAATAGACTTCAAAGGAGGGTTTCATCGGCTTCTGGCGGTACTAGTACGTTTCGGTGGTGCAATCTTCCTTCTCACCATCTCTAACGCTAACGCGCCTGCGCAGCTATGATAATTGGCTCGATGACCGCTAGAGGCGCCAGCGAACTGCCTCCACCAAGATCCCTATTTAAAAAGGGTTTCTTAGTCTATGGTTTATCAGAGATCTTCCAAGGCTGCACTTAACGGGAACAATCCGGTTTTAAGAATAACAGTTGAGTTTTTGGCAACGCTATTATTATACCCGACTCATAGATTGCGCTACAATCAACCCTCGGTTTGCCGACGACATAGAATCAATGAGAAGTGGCATATCTCTATAGAGCAGCGTTGTAAGATTTCTGGTTTAGCTAGGGATTAATGAAAACAATATGGGTGATAATTATTGAAGCTTTATGCATCCGTAGAGTATGGACGCTTTTTGGTTCCCTGTTAATATTGGGGATTTCATTGTAAATGGTAAGCCAACGATTCGTAGAATGACGAACGTTCATTTCTCGGCTTCTGGTATGATTGTATCTTCAGCGCCACAAATTATAAAGCAACCCTCTCTATCATCTCTCTATATGGAACTTGAAGTAGGTCCCGATTTAAACCCCAAATAAAATTCTAACAAAAAATTAAATATTTGCTATCAGTTTTCACTGGCATTTATGACAAGTTTATTTGTCGTGTCTGTTTTTCTGTGGATCGCGTCTCGATTACTGGTGCCTAATAAGAGTGTCTCTCGCCCACCTTCATTCTTCAACACAGTCTGGGCCAATTTATTGCTATTTTTCTACGAACGTATGATTATCTAGTTAAACTTTTTCTCACGTAAATTATCTAAAAAAACTTCTTATTGACAGCGTATATTTGGGTGCCTCGAATTGTCAGTTGGCGAATGGCCGCCATGGTTTGGTTGATAGCTATGACGGTAATTTTCGTCGACATTTCCAGTAACCTGAAATCGGATTTTACGGAATCTATTTACGACACAATCGACACCGTCGATGACCTGATCACGAAACGAAAACCATCTGATATCTATTTCGTTGATGGCTCTGACGAGCTGGAATTTTTTCAGCGAAAGGTTGGACCAATTTTATGTCCTAGACCATTTATGAGAGAGAATTATTCATAACACATTCGCATTCCACGTTAGACGAGTGAACCGAGTCGGGAATTTTTATAGCTACGTTCGCACTAGACTAGTTTTCAAATAATTTTGAATGATTTTAGCTGACACCAAACTTTTGCAATTTCACCTTACCAAAACGACTAAAAAAGGTTTCAAAGTCTTTGGTGAGAAAGTTGCTTTCGTGTAATTCTTTATGTCTGTCTCTCTGTCGATCAGGAACGCTGAAGTTGACGTTAGCAAAAATGACAAAAGCTGCAGCGTATTTGCAATCAATTTTGTTTTGACCAGAAGCCGATGAAACCCTCCTTTGAAGTCTATTACTCCCGGGTCTCGTTTACCCCTCTCTGTATGGGTTAGTTTCAAAAAGCGCGATTCGTACGCCTCCTAACGGTAGATATTTTCGGAGCGGGGGTTCGTCCACCGAATATCTCTAGCAGCCGTGGAGTTCGTCAAAAAAAAACGTCGTCGTATGTGGATTGAGAGAATTTCCAATTTTCCGTAGACAGGGGGGTATGAAGTAGGACCCCTCCGATCTCGTAAAATTCGGAATTTTACCCATACAGAGAGGAACGCTATATCGAACATTAGAGTAGTAGACTTCAAAGGAGGGTTTCATCGGCTTCTGTTTTGACCAAAAATCGAAGTTTGTCGTCAAAAGTTGTTCCATTTTTATCTCTTTAATTGGTTCCTTAGGCACAGACGGAGAAAAACTTTGCAAAATTAATGGAAGGCATACCGGAAAGTTCAATCGAATCTTTTCTGGATTTTGGAGACAAGCTAAAAGAGGTTCCGTCAGGAAAATCTATTATCATATCATCATTTCATATTCAAGCCCTTTTGATGACCAATCCTGACATAGTCAATTCTTTTGATAATGCTGGCATGTTCTACTTTTCGCCCTCCTTCGAGAACACACTCTTGGTGTACCCTCTTTCCAACAACTTCTCTCGTTCCGAGTTAATGGAAGTCGTTAATCGAAAGTAAGTCACACTCAGCCGCGAGAAACACGAGTTATTGAAGACGAATTGATCTGAATCTGGTTCCCGAAGCAGTTTGGATAAAATAGTTTCGACTTCAAAGCTTAGTATGAACGCGACCAGAAGCCGATGAAACCCTCCTTTGAAGTCTACTACTCTTATGTTCGATCAAGCGCTAATCTCTGTATGGGTAAAATTCACAATTTTACGAGTTAGAAGGGGTCCTACTTCATCCCCCCTGTCTACGGAAAATTGGAAATTCTCTCTCTCCACAAACGACGACGTTTTTGTTGACGAACTCCGAGGCTGCTAGAGATATTCGGTGGACGAACTCCCGCTCCGAAAATATCTACCGTTAGGAGGCGTACGAATCGCGCTTTTTGAAACTAACCCATACAGAGAGGGGTAGACAAGACCCGGGAGTAATAGATTTCAAAGTAGGGTTTCATCGGCTTCTGTTAATACTTTTAAAATAATGAACATCTGGTTGTATTGGTGTATGATTACAGAATTGGGACGGGAGTAGCAATGAAAATGGACCATCCTATCTTTATTGAAGTGGCGTACGCCTGGGAAATAATGAAATGGCAAGAAAGCGGGGAGAGCTTCGCGGACATATCCATTGTGGAGATTGAAAGCCTACTTTATGTTTATTTCGTCGGAAGTGCCGCTGGATGCGTCGTGTTCTTGCTGCAAATCACTTTCTACCTCATCAGTTCACTGAAATGTTCCCAAAACAATATTTACATGGTCGTTGTATAATTAAACGTCGTGTTGTTGAACAGTAACGTTTTGCAAATCGAAAGCTTCAAGTATAATTCTGTGAGGGGCAGGGACGGAAATAAGAAAATTTTCTTATTGGACAAAGGTCCAGAAACCCCCCTTAAAAATTCGAAAGTTATCGGACATTTAACAAAATTACCGGAAAATCCTACATTTCCTGTATTAATAAATACTTTTTTTTAATCGGACATTTGTCCAGTGACCCCCTCTTAAAAATAAAAACTTATCGGACATTTTGGAAAATTTTTTGGACAATGTCCAGTGACTTGTGCTTATTTCCGTTCCTGGTGAGGGGTCTATTTCAAATTAATTCCCTAGAAGTGGCGCCACCTCGTGGGAGAAATCAGAAATATCACGAGAATTTCGCGCGGTTTTCTATAAACGAAATGTAATCGACACGTGGAAATTCGCGCTCTTTTTTCGAACGATAGAACTACAATTCTAATTATCTAATTTGCATTAAGACTTGCGCATACTTTGCGTCTTTGTGTGAAAAATAAGTTGCGCATGTGTACAGCGAATGTTGGGCGAGGATTTTCAGCAAAAATTCGTTTAGTGTGAACGGACCTTTAGAGGATCAAAACGCGTGTTTAACAAACGTGCTTTTATGTGAACTTGTCTATTGACTTTTAGATCTATAATGTAGAAAGTCATATCTCGCTGTATTTCATTATTTGTGTATATATATATATATAACTTACCTAAATGTTAGGAATGACACGCGAACCATTTAAATGGCCTTACATTATATTATTGACCGTTGCTTCATCGACCCCTTTTCAGACTCGAAATTAACTTGTAGGCACAGTATCTGAATCTACCAATTCTAAAAGCCTCAAAAAGGTGTCGCCACCTAACGTGAATTTCCGTTTATAGCTGTCAAAAATAACTTATGTAATAGTTGAAAAATAACCGGGAAATCTATTGCGCAATAAAATTATCCAGCAAAAGTTGTAACCCCTTTAAATTTATCTTCAGAATGGATTTGTTTTTTTTAATTCATGGAGATCCAGAAATTCAGGATCTCCGTGAATCCAGCTAAGCCGATTTTCGGGTTAAATTTAATTTATTTCTAGTTTAATATTTGTTCGCAAACTGGTCGGTTAAACCGATTTAAACGTCGACAAAGAACTTGTTAGAGACAGAAAAACGTTCGGAACTGTAATTACTTCTTTACCATGCCTCCGAAAAACAAGTTGTAAAGATTTGCTCCTTGAACAATCTCGCAAAAACCTAAGCTTGTACCATTTCCAGGGTGACCACTGAAAATTTGAAAATCCTATATAGGAAATATAGGAAATTTCTTTGCGAAATATAGGAAAATATAGGAAGAATTTTACGTAAAATATAGGATAAAATAGGAAGAAATAAGTGTAAAATATATGATAAAATATAAAAATAATTAAAAGTAGGAACCATATTTATTATCGCGTCACAACTCTCGCCACCGGTTTAAACACGGTATTAATAGGATCCAAGTGCTTAAATAGTATGGAATTTTACAGACTATTTTAACTGGAAAATGTACAGTTAAGCTAAAATAATCTTATACAGCCACAGCTGACAGTATGATTTAGAACTTTACCCTTAACTAGAGATTTTGAGTAGAAATATAGGAGATTATAGGAATTGACATTAAATTATAGGAGAAAATAGGAAGGAGGTGAAAATATAGGAAAAAATAGGAAATATAGGAAAAGTGGTCACCCTGCATTTCCGTTAAGTATAAAGTTAACTTCCAACTTAAGTAATTAACTCGGGCAATTATGTATCATGGTTCTATTAAAACAGACGAATTTCCCGATTCCGAGTTCGATCTAGGGACGAGGAATATGGTCAATAATAAAAGGCTTATACGATTTAAAAAATAAAATAAAAAAAACAAATTGAAATAATTTACTTTCTGTTTTTAATTAAATACCACGTCATAATTAACTAATTAACTTTCATTATTTTTTGATTTATGATAATTAGAAAATTAGAACTTCATTTAAAACCTTACAGTATTAGTATTGATCGTCGCTTAATATCGACCACTTTTCAGACTCGAAATTAACCCCACCATCTGAAGGATAATCTAGAAATTATAATAACCCCAGGATTAAGGGTGATGATTTAAAATCTTAGTTTCGTCGTTTTATTTATATTCTTCGAATTAAAAGTCAATTTTGAAATATTTTTCTTATATTTTAGACTCTGGAAACGCGAATTATCCATCGTTATACGTTTGAAAACGAGTAATTTGTAGGTAGATAAAGCGGCGAAGGCTTATCTTCGGGTAAACCATTTAACAATTATACGAATATAGAAATTTCATTGTTTTAGTTACAATTTATCCGAAAATAAAATATCTGAAAATATACGAATAACGGAAGATAATGGATCGATCCGATTACGAGCTCTAGCTAGTTTTTGTACGACATATTTTAAAAAAACTATTTTTATTTATAAAAACGAAGATTTACAACGACCATTTTTAGGAAGGGTAGAAACAAGATTCAAAATATCATAAAAATGACCCCACATGTTCGTACCCGTAACCTATAATTATTATTTTAATTTATATATATTTTGTTTCTATGTACAGTTTACATCTAATTATCGATATTTCACTGGAAATAACGATATTTTAGTTTGTTTTACGTGTTGTCAGAAGCCGATGAAACCCTCCTTTGAAGTCTATTACTCCCTGGTCTTGTCTACCCCTCTCTGTATGGGTTAGTTTCAAAAAGCGCGATTCGTACGCCTCCTAACGGTAGATATTTTCGGAGCGGGAGTTCGTCCACCGAATATCTCTAGCAGCCTCGGAGTTCGTCAAAAAAACGTCGTCGTTTGTGGAGAGAGAGAATTTCCAATTTTGCGTAGACAGGGGGGTATGAAGTAGGACCCCTCCGATCTCGGAAAATTGGGAGTTTTACCCATACAGAGAGGAGCGCTATATCGAACATTAGAGTAGTAGACTTCAAAGAAGGGTTTCATCGGCTTCTGGTGTTGGTGTAACAGTAAATTGTCTACGTATCTATCGGCTTCAACAGCCTACGGATGAAACTATAAATCGGTTTATATCGATTTGGATGCGCTAGTGTGAACGTAGCTTAAGTTAATTTATAAATTTACGTTCACACTAGATACTTTGAAACCCTTTTTAAAATCGTTTGGAATGATCTAATTAAATTTTTACCTACAAGTCGCTAGGGGAAAGGTCTCAAACATTGAACAAGATGGTACCCATCGACTTTAGGAGTTTACAATATCGAGGAAGAGTCCAAATCACTGAAGTCAGACAGGGGTGATGACTTTTTCGTCTATTTTTAAGTGATGGGCTATGACTAAAAACTGAATTTTTTCTGGTAGTGTTGAGCTACAGAGCGTTGTGCACTTTTTTGGAATAATAGACTTTCAAATTTTGGAGTGAGTATCTTTAAAGCTCGCCACAAATTTTAAAAACTGACCTGTAAGGTTTCAAAATATCTAGTGCGAACGAAACTTAAATGTCTATACCTCAGTGAAGTGAGAAAAACCTATTTTACGATTCTCCAATGGAAGCTCTCTGTGTTTACGTATGGTCAGAAGCCGATGAAACCCTCCTTTGAAGTCTATTACTCCCGGGTCAAGTCTACCCCTCTCTGTATGGGTTAGTCTAAAAAAAATCGCGATTCGTACGCCTCCTAACGGTAGATATTTTTGGAGCGGGAGTTCGTCCAGCGAATATCTCTAGCAGCCTCGGAGTTCGTCAAAAAAACGTCGTCGTTTGTGGAGAGAGAGAATTTCCAATTTTCCGTAGACATGGGGGGATGAAGTAGGACCCCTCCGATCTCGTAAAATTGTGAATTTTACCCATACAGAGAGGAGCGCTATATGGAACATTAGAGTAGTAGACTTCAAAGGAGGGTTTCATCGGCTTCTGGTATGGTTAAATCGTAATTTTCACTTTAGTTCATATCCATATCGATATATATAAAAGAATATAAAGTTTTTTTTTCCCCACACACAACAATCTTCAAGACGAAATAAGAAATGAAAGTCCAAAAAAAAAAATCCACCACATTTATATGAACTTTCGTACGCGTATTTAGACCTCGATGTCTGTCAGGACGGAGGCGAATTGTTTATAATCAAAGTGACCCTGTCACCATTTTTCCGAAGTTTCGTCGTATTCACATACGACTTTCTAAATTAAGTACCCTCACCAAAAAGACAGCGCGAATGCGACCTTATCACGTGACAAAACGCGCTAGGCTCTATACAATAGTTAAATCACGTAACCAGTACAAATAGAAGCGTGCTTCCAGATTTAGAAGGAAAATGGGCGATTATAAAATATGTATTTTTACTGTCGCGGTAATTTGGGTCGTATCTTCTGTGGGTTTTTTCCTAGAGTGTTGAAGCTGTGTTCCCCGAATAGCCCCATTCTTAATCTACAAAATGAGCTCTTCCATCTTTAAATAGACCCAACCAAAGTTAAGTTATACATTTTTAAATGAAAGTGTTCACAAATAGAAGCGTGCGTTCAGATTTAGGAGGAAAATGGAGATTATAAAATATGTATTTTTACTGTCGCGGTAATTAGGGTCGTATCTTCTCTGGGTGTTTTCCTAGAGTGTTGAAGTTGTGTTTCGCGAATAGCCCCATTCTTAATCTACAAAATGAGCTCTTCCATCTTTAAATAGACCCAACCAAAGTTAAGTTATACATTTTTAAATGAAAGTGTTCACAAATAGAAGCGTGCGTTCAGATTTAGAAGGAAAAATGGGGCGATTATAAAATATGTATTTTTATCGTCGTTGTAATCTTTTTCTATAACATATGTATATATGTTTTGATTCGTTTTTTAACGATCAACCCGAAAATAAGACTCAATTTCCATTTGGAGTTCGTGAAAAGGCTGTGATAGCCTCACTTTAAAAATAGGTACTTTCGCGAAATAGACCGCACGAATGTAATCATATCACATCACAAAAAACGCACCAAAAATTTGTTTGGTTCCATATTAATCACGCGATGACGTAAGAAGATTGAAATTTTTATTTAAAATTTCAAATATATACCGATTTTACAATATTTTGTTCACTGTATAGTTTAACTCAGTTCCATTTAAGCTAAGTTCACACTTGACACCGTTTTCCAACCGTTTCAAATCGTCATTTCAAGTTAAAATTTGAGTAACAGTGCCGGATTAAGCTATTTAGCGCCCGGGGGCGAAAATTATACGCGCCCCCCTTATTTAAAAATCCCATATTCATCACACCTTCACTCGGGGAAAAGGCTTAATTCATCGAGCCCCCTCAATAGGCCCTGAAAATATTTCAAATTCAATAACCACTGTCAAGTTTTTCAAAATTTTAGTTAAATATTCGCTTGGATTTGGATATCAACATTTTTCTTGAGCGCCCCCGTTTGGATAAAGCCCGGGAGCAGGTGCCCACTCTTCCCCCCCCCCTTATTATTGGTTATTTGACTTATGTAATACCAGAGGTTTATAATAACCCCCTTCGGGGGGAAAGTATGAAAGGTAGGCAAAATCGACGAACAACGAGTGCCCGGCGTAAATCGCGGCGGATCGACACACCGCTTTACTCCCAAAAAATAGTTACACCATTTTGAACCTGACTAAATTTTCCCTACGCGCGCTTCCGGAACTCGCGAGCTGAAGTCAACCTTCGACTCCATTTTAACAGACAGCCTGACTCCTGAGACAGGAAGTTCTAAACACAAATCGAGCCGTCTTGTTTATACAAAGACCATTTACTAGAGTAGCGACATTGAGAAGTCCAGCGAGAGCTAGTGGCCTAGATAGTCAGCAGCGGGCTCTCGTTGTTCGTGATTTTTAGCATTGGTAGTATAGGGGCTTTCATACTTCCCCCCGAAGGAGTTTATTATATACCTCTGGTAATACGTTTTAAAACGGCAGTGAAGTCTCTAGTGTGAATGCGGCTAGGTTTTGATGAGGAATCGGTAACAGGGTCACTTGTATATTAATGTTTATTAGTTTTAGTTATTGCTGCTTCGACTGTTTTAATTGGTTTCTCTCTTAATTAACTTCTTCGTTAATATAAATACTTCTTCCTTTTTTTCAGTTAATTACCGAAAACCGCATCTTCGTTTTTAAAGTTTGAGCAAAAACGAAACATATCCTTGGCGGACTATAAACGTTATATATATTTTTTTCTTTTATATTTACTTGTTTTTTTATTTTTTTTTTTTCGCCTATTTTTTTAGGGACACTCCTTCAATTTGCTTTGGCTTTTACGTTATTAACCAAAACAAATAACTAGCCATTGTCCAAATAATCAAGGTTATTGCGTTTGACGTTGTTTGATGACCAGCACCACCGCCTCTGTCGCCATCACTATCATTTGTAGTAGTAGTACCTTGTCCAGTGAAAGGAAGAAAGATTTTTGAGGGGTTAAGGAGTTAAAAGAGTATTAATTAGAATTGTATTTAAATACTTAAAGAGAAATTAGTAATTAGAGAAAAAGAATGCATGCTAGACAAAGATTTAAATTGGAAGAATTGCTTGCCAACATTCTTGCAAAAGAACATGCGCATAGCATAGTAATAAAGGCGATGATAGAGCACTAGATGGCGCTGATTTTAATAATAGGGGTAAGATCTATTTGGAAATGATTTATTTCCCCAGTCTACTGAGCCAAGAAGGATCAGATAAGGAGAGGAAATGTGGGGCTGCGTTGAGTTAGAGAGAGAAGAGCCAACCTCTCACTCGGGTGGAAAGGGGGGATAGGAAATTCTCGAGGTAAACTGTTGTCACGTGGTCGCTAGCTAGCGCGTCTCATAAAGGATTCGTTTTACCCACGTGACAACAATTTACCACGAAGCATCTCTACCCCCGTCTGTCCCCCGTTCTCCCAGAGTGGGAGTTTAGGCCGACGCAGTAGGAGCCGCGCCGTTCCCACTTTTCCTCTCCTTATCTGATCCTTCTTGGCATAGCATAGTAATAAAGGCGATGATAGAGCACTAGATGGCGCTGATTTTCATAATAGGGGTAAGATCTATTTGGAAATGATTTAGTTCCCCAGTCTATGAACTATCTATAACCTATTTCTTCAGTATCCGGTTTCCTCACGCGGAAGTGGGTGGGTACGCTGTAGGCCAAACGGTAACGGATCTCAAATAATAGACTATGGTGGCGACATCTTTTAGTTTGCGCGCAAAAACCCCGTTAGGTGGGTCCGACTTCCCAAACAGTTTAAATAAATTTTAAATCCACAGAAATTAACTAAGTAATGGTACGCATATAAGAAATTCTCTAAAAAATACGTTAACAGCACCCCTAGCGGAATTTCGGTCCACCAATATAATATAGATTAAAATTTTGGTGACGGTAAATACGGTAACCGGGGAAAAAAACAAAATGCGATTTTTATAATTTTTAAAATCTAAGCCTTAGTCTGTGATATAAAATATTAGCTACATGTTTCGTTAATTTATGTTCCGCATAATGGCAGTAAAAGGCCCAAGAAAAATTATAACTTAAAATTAATTTATAAAATGCTGTTTGCCCACGCTAGCGAAGATAAAGTTTTCCCACGCTTTGCCTATGACAAGAAGGATCAAACAAGGAGAGGAAAAGTGGGGCTGAGTTGAGTTAGAGAGAGAAGAGCCAACCTCCCACTCGGGTGGAAAGGGGGATAGGAAATTATCGAGGTAAACCGTTGTCACGTAGTCGCTAGCGTCGTCGGCTACTACGCGTCTCATAAAGGATCCGTTTTACTCACGTGACAACAATTTACCACGAAGCAACTCTACCCCCGTCTGTCCTCCGTTCTCCCAGAGTGGGAGTTTAGGCCGACGCAGTAGGAACCGCGCCGTTTCCACTTTTCCTCTCCTTGTCTGATCCTTCTTGCCTATGATCTGACTCCGGATATTCCAGGGGTAGTTTGCATGGAATAATTTTTCCTCATGAATTTCAATATCAATTAGTTTAATAAATATATATTGCAAAAAAACCTTAATTCGCAAAATTAACCCCGATTTCCGATCTTGCCCAGTTGAAGACACGGTATATTGTAACTATACTAAAGTTAAAATTATGTTCTGATAAAATTATGTATGAGTTTCTTAAAATTAACATATTTATGCATCTATTGGTAGTATAATAAATTATTATTATTATTTACCTACAAGGGAAAATGCAATTTTAACTACTCGAAGTCAAAATAAAGGTGATTATGATATTTTGATGTTGTCAAAATCTGACTGGTTTAAGTGACAATATTTTAGGGTAATTGGAATTGCATTGCGCATAACGATTGGCCCATAACGTTAAACGCTAACGCGTCTACTGAATTATATATCCAAAATACCTTCATAATTAGTTTATAATAATAAAATTGTATCAAATGTGTTTGAAAATATATAAAAATCATTATATATTTAGCAATAAACGTGCTTTCTACCCCAAAACTCCAAAAAAATAGGACCAAATACAAAAAATCCAGTCCAATCCATGCAATCAAAGATTATTTAAAAGGTACTTACTCGTTAGTTGTTTTTGAACAGTGGTTCCAGTCGTTTTACTATCTCTGACGACTTCGGCTTTGGCTTGTGGCACTTCTTCCTTATCTGAATGATTCAAACAAAGTATAAAAGCGAAAGTTACACGCTAAATTTCACCAAAAAGTGAGAGAGAGAAAAAAAACCCGAAAGATAAAGAATTGAATTATAAAGGTTATCTTTTAATTCGACGTCGGACAAAAAAAATCGAAAAAGGAAAAAGATTTGAACAGCTTACGTTTGACTTTGTTTCCACCCCCTTCCATTGGTTTCAAAGAATCCGGTATTATCGATTCGTAGCTCTGAATGCGTTGATACGAAGGAGATTCCTCTAAAAAATAAAAGCAGAAGTCGATGAAACCCTCCTTTGAAGTCTATTACTCCCGGGTCTCGTCTACCCCTCTCTGTATGGGTTAGTTTCAAAAAGCGCGATTCGTACGCCTCCTAACGGTAGATATTTTCGGAGCGGGAGTTCGTCCACCGAATATCTCCAGCAGCCTCGGAGTTCGTCAAAAAAACGTCGTCGTTTGTGGAGAGAGAGAATTTCCAATTTTCCGTAGACAGGGGGGTATGAAGTAGGACCCCTCCGATCTCGTAAAATTGGGAATTTTACCCATACAGAGAAGAGCGCTATATCGAACATTAGAGTAGTAGACTTCAAAGGAGGGTTTCATCTACTTCTGATAAAAGTAAGGAGGTATAAAAAAAAATCAGTTTTCAAAACTTGTTCAGTTTTTTTTTTCTTTTATGTCTGGTTTTTCAATCCCTTTCCCAATCTCATTTTATTTTCTTTCGATACTTTGAAGCTATAATATCGTAATTTCAAACCAAGGCCCATTTTTATTACGGTGAAACAACACCAGATGGCGCTGATTTTCATATTAGGGGTAACTTCAGTTTGTTTGGGGGTGAAGATTGTTTCCCAGTCTACTGAATTCTCCCTAATCTCTTTCCTCAGTATCCCATTGCCTCTCGCAGAGGGTAGGCACGCTGTAGGCCAGACGGATCTAGAATAATAGGCTCGATTGTGGCGACATCTACCAGTTTACGCGTAAAACAAATTTATAATATACGTTTCTTATTAACTGGAGTAAAATTAAACTTAAAATTAATCAAATTATACCACGCAATGATTAAAATACAGGAATTGTGGACACTCTGTGAGAATTGTAGATTTTAGATAAAGACATTAGCAGAAGCCGATGAAACCCTCCTTTGAAGTCTATTACTCCCGGGTCTTGTCTACCCCTCTCTGTATGGGTTATTCTCAAAAGGCGCGATTCGTACGCCTCCTAACGGTAGATGTTTTCGGAGCGGGAGCTCGTCCAGCGAATATCTCTAGCAGCCTTGGAGTTCGTCCAAAAAACGTCGTCGTTTGTGGAGAGAGAGAATTTCCAATTTTCCGTAGACAGGGGGGTATGAAGTAGGACCCCTTCTAACTCGTAAAATTGGGAATTTTACCCATACAGAGAGGAGCGCTATATGGAACATTGGAGTAGTAGACTTCAAAGGAGGGTTTCATCGGCTTCTGACATTATCTTGTAACAAGGGTGAATGAAAACTAAAAAAATTCATTACCTTTCCCTGTCTTTGATTTTGTTATCAGAATTGGCATCGCGGTTGTTGTGGTTGTTGTCGGTTGAGTTGGTGGAACAACCTCTTGAATGAGGACGAAGAATGATATGAAAAATAAAAATTAATAATTAATCTCATTGATTAAAAATACAGAAATTCATATTTCGAAAATGGCAATTATAAAATATGTATTTTTACTGTCGCGGTAATTTTTAAGGACATATGTATATATTAAGGAGGATCCCGAGCACTAGCGTTCCCACGCGTACCCCGCGATTCGATACAAGACACGCGTTTCGCATTGGAATCGATTTAAAACATTTCAAAACGGGAAACAGTCAATCAATTTGATTCTGAAACTGCTTCGGGAACCAGTTTCGTACCGATTCGATTTAAACAACCGATAGATGAAGCTACGATAAATCTTTTGCAGTGTCATTAATTAAACAGTTGAAATCGATTTAAAAAATATATAATTGAGATTAGTAGCTCCAGAAGCCGATGAAACCCTCCTTTGAAGTCTACTACTCCAATGTTCGAAATAGCGCTCCTCTCTGTATGGGTAAAATTCCAAATTTTACGAGTTCGAAGGGGTCCTACTTCATCCCCCCCCCTGTCTACGGAAAATTGGAAATTCTCTCTACACAAACGATGACGTTTTTTTGGACGAACTCCGAGGCTGCTAGAGTTATTCACTCGACGAACTCTCGCTCCGAAAATATCTACCGTTAGGAGGCGTACGAATCGCGCCTTTTGAGAATAACCCATACAGAGAGGGGTAGACAAGACCCGAGAGTAATAGACTTCAAAGGAGGGTTTCATCGGCTTCTGGTAACATATATATCTTTAAGGTATAGAAAAGACTCATCCCTCTATTATGTTTAAGTCTTTAAATTCCGAGCTTCGTGCTTTATCAGACCCCTAAGATACGTGACGTTAAAATGATAGCCCATTAAGAACAATAAAGAAATACCTTACCCTCCCTTGTTTCCATCCCACCAAAGCCCCTCTGTATTTCTCTTGGAGGAAATATAAGGAATCATAAGAGCTCGGAATTCGTATCATTTTTATTAATTGGATAAAATCTACTAAATTCGGTTTGATTAAAAATAAACTATTTTTCATTCGAGTTAACTTATTCTAAGATAAAGTAAAAAAAAACCTAATCCATATCCGTTTTTATTATCCAACAAAAATGGCCTTATCTTAGAATATTATCCGCGTTATACGTTCGGATAAAAAAACATTCAAAATTTATTTTACGTGAAAAATAACGAATAAAAAGATGATTTAAAATCTTAGTTTCGTCGTTTTATTTATATTCTTCGAATTAAAAGTTAATTTGAAATATTTTCTTATATTTTAGACTCTGGAAACGCGAATTATCCATCGTTATACGTTTGAAAACGAGTAATTTGTAGATAGATAAAGCGGCGAAGGCTTATCTTGGGGTAAACCTTTTATCAATTATACGAATATAGAAATTTCATTTTTTTTTTAACTTTTTAAATCAATTCCAAGGTTAGTATGAACGCGACTTAAAAGTATCGGTGATTCATTGGCTTCATTCCTCCAAGAATATAGAAGTTCTTTCATAAAATCTCCTTGCTAGGAGCCAATCTGGAAAGACTTTTGGTATTTCACACGGAGCGCCGGGATATCGATTACGAGTTAGAATCCGATTTATTAAAGAAAGCCATCTAAGGACAATCCGGTGTTAAAGGGAGAATGCAACCTAATTACAAGTGATTTTTTATCGATTCCTTATCGTTTAAATAGGCCTAATCCACCGATAAAAAGTTTGCAATCCAAATATTAAACTAGAAATAAATTTAAAACTTACCCTGAAAATAGGCTTAGCGGGATTCATGGAGATCCTGAATCGCGTCCGTGTCAGGTCTAGCGACCAATGAGCGAAGGCCCGTCGTTCACGCGAGATCTCCACGAGACTTACGTCGCGCGCGATTGGTCGCTAGACCTGACACGCGAGGAAAACAGGAGCTCCATGAATCCCACTAAGCCTATTTTCAGGGTAAGTTTTAAATTTATTTCTAGTTTAATATTTGTTTGTAAATTTTTTAAATAGTGGATTAGGCCTATTTAAACAATAAGGAATCGATAAAAAATCACTTGTTGTTAGGTTGCATCCTCCCTTTAAGAAAGCTACTTAAAGTGTCTACCGAAACCCATCGTACTTATATATATATGTAGCGAGCAGAATAAGCCTATAATGTTTGTCCTTGTTTGCCAAATAATCATTAATCTCACGGCCACAATCATCCAGTCTTCTTATAGTGACCAGACTCTATAGAGTTAAGTTTTATTGCCTTGGAAATATCGAAGAGTGATGGTGGAAAATAACCTGTGTTATGGTTTCATCAGAAGCCGATGAAACCCTCCTTTGAAGTCTACTACTCCAATGTTCCATATAGCGCTCCTCTCTGTATGGGTAAAATTCACAATTTTACGAGATCGGAGGGGTCCTACTTCATACCCTCCTGTCTACGGAAAATTGGAAATTCTCTCTCTCCACAAACGACGACGTTTTTTTGACGAACTCCAAGGGTTGCTAGAGATATTCGGTGGACGAACTCCCGCTCCGAAAATATCTACCGTTAGGAGGCGTACGGATCGCGCTTTTTGAAACTAACCCATACAGAGAGGGGTAGACAAGGCCAGGGAGTAATAGACTTCAAAGGAGGGTTTCATCGGCTTCTGGTTTCATTTTTAAACAATAATACATCGACTAGGTTAAAGAGGAATTGTATTAATTTTACGTATATTTTTTACGCATTCATAATCTATGGAAATTTCCACTTTTCTTGGCAAATACTACCTCGAGCGAATTAATTTCGCCTCTCCCTTGTTAAATTCGGCCAAGGAATCCCTCATTTCTCGATTCGAGGTCCGGATGTGGTTCCTTTTGCAAATTTGGGGGTTGTTTTAAGAATTGAAATCGGGGCGTTCAGAATTAGAATCGTTCGTTCAGAAATAGAAGACGCTACTGCCGTCATTAAAACCGCGTCCGCGTCAAAAGTACGCGTCATAGAATGATGAAAACTAGCGCAACTAGTCCGCGATTATTCAAACTTGATATTAGATAATTAACTTCGTCGCTAAAAATTGCATATCAATCGAGATCTCAGATTTCATAAGTGTTAAGAATTACGCAACCCTACCCAATTATACTTGTAATATAACCAGAGGTATATAATAACCCCCTTCGGGGGGAAGTATGAAAGCCCCTATACTACCAATGCTAAAAATCACGAACAACGAGAGCCCGCTGCTGACTATCTAGGCCACTAGCTCGCGCTGGACTTCTCAATGTCGCTACTCTAGTAAATGGTCTTTGTATAAACAAGACGGCTCGATTTGTGTTTAGAACTTCCTGTCTCGGGAGTCAGGCTGTCTGTTAAATTGGAGTCGAAGGTTGACTTCGGCTCGCGAGTTCCGGAAGTGCGCGTAGGGAAAATTTAGTGAGGTTCAAAATGGTGTAACTATTTTTTGGGAGTAAAGCGGTGTGTCGATCCGGGCACTCGTTGTTCGTCGATTTTGCCTACCTTTCATACTTCCCCCCGAAGGGGGTTATTATATACGTCTGATATAACTTACCGTAAAGCTGTACTGTGTGTTCAGAAGTTCCCAAAGAATTCTTGGCGTAGCATTTATACATTCCGTAATCCATTTTAGTTAATCTTTTAATGATTAACTTCATGTGTGTCTTGTACGTTTTTTCGCGTATCATCGTCTCGTATTTGGTACTGTTGCTTATAATGGGTTCTTCGACACCGTCTTTTGCCCAGTGGTTGAGAGACGACGGATAAGCCTCCGAGTGACAGTCCAGCTGGGCGTCATCACCCAGAATAGCGCCGACAATTTGATTAGGAACCCACATTACTGGAGCGACTGCAAAAAGAATACATACTTCTTGGTTATTTCAATAGGGACATAGCAAGAATCCATTCAGGTTCCATAAGAATATGGGAGCATAGCTTTAGCCTCTGGTACCATCCTCCCAAACTTTGTAACTAAAGTTCGTCCGCAATTTTCGCAACATTTGTACGCTTAGATCTTTTTTCGGTCGGCTCCGTTTTCATTACCCAAAATATTACGTCAAGGTCGTTAGTGGCGCGGGTTAATAATATAATGTCAGGAGCGATTTATTTGAAAAATCGATTCGAAGCGGACGAACTTTTGCTACAAAGTTTAGGAGGATGGTTATTGAATCGCGGCCCTCCCATATTCTTATGGAACCTGAATGGATTCTTGCGTAAAAAAATAAAAAAATATTTGTGAAATTCTACAATAAAATGGTCTCAAGTGAGTTTGGGGTCTCAAGGGCCCTTAAAACAATCATAGAAACTAGAATTAGTTTCCAGAAAAATCGCGTATGCCAAGTTTCTTGTTTGCAATGTTCCCTAGAGACATACACGAAATTCGTTGAATTTATTTATTTGTGCTTTGACACCAGCCGTCACACTCATCTTCTTTCCCCATTTAGGACGTAACATTAACTGCTGCATACAACGTAGCAGAAGCCGATGAAACCCTCCTTTGAAGTCTACTACTCTAATGTTCAATATAGCGCTCCTCTCTGTATGGGTAAAATTCACAATTCTCCGAGATCGGAGGGGTCCTACTTCATACCCCCCTGTCTACGGAAAATTGGAAATTCTCTCTCCACAAACGACGACGTTTTTTTGACGAACTCCGAGGCTGCTAGAGATATTCGGTGGACGAACTCCCGCTCCGAAAATATCTACCGTTAGGAGGCGTACGAATCGCGCTTTTTGAGAATAACCCATACAGAGAGGGGTAGACAAGACCCGGGAGTAATAGACTTCAAAGAAGGGTTTCATCGGCTTCTGATACAACGTAGCGACAAAAAAAAAGGCCGAAAGGCAGGAAAAGAGTCACGAAAGAAACCATTGTTGACGCTTTGGTATTCGCGAGGGTAATTGTTTCAATTAATAGCTCTGATATATTACGCTTCGATGATCACGTGAGATGGGTTTTAGCGTAACGACCCCCATTTTTCCCTACTTAAAACTTTCTCCCAGGGTAAAAACAAATGGGGTTTCAAGTTTTTAAACTTTATAAAGATTGAGTCTCACATAAAAAAAGGATGTAAAGCGAGTATCCCTAATATAATGAAATTTCTATATTCGTAAAATTGTTAAAAGGTTTCCCCGAAGATAAGCCTTCACCGCTTTATCTACCTACAAATTACTCGTTTTCAAACGTATAACGATGGATAATTCGCGTTTCCAGAGTCTAAAATATAAGAAAAAAAATTTCAAAATTAACTTTTAATTCGAAGAATATAAATAAAACGACGAAACTAAGATTTTAAATCATCTTTTTATTCGTTATTTTTCACGAAAATAAATTTTGAATGTTTTTTATCCGAACGTATAACGCATCGGATAATATTCTAAGATAAGTTGCCATTTTTGTTGGATAATAAAAACGGATATGGATTACGTTTTGTTACTTTATCTTGGAATAAGTTAACTCGAATGAAAATTCTAATTTTAATGAAACGGATAATATACATCAGAATTTAACATATTTTATTCAATTAATATAATTATTCGAATTCCGAACTCTAAACAATACTGACCCTTTAAATTTGGGTAAAGTTTGAAGAGGAAAGAAGCCCCCATTCGTTTCAAAGATCCATTTATTACCTCCATAACTAATTGCTCTTCGGTTATCCGATGGTCAAACGGCAAAAAGGCGGTAAGAAAATTCTTACAAGACCTTATAGGGGGCGATCAAATTTATGAGCCATTTTCCCCATTAAAGATAACCCCCAAAACCTCCCACTATAGGGGCTACCAGAAGCCGATGAAACCCTCCTTTGAAGTCTATTACTCCCTGGTCTTGTCTACCCCTCTCTGTATGGGTTAGTTTCAAAAAGCGCGATTCGTACGCCTCCTAACGGTAGATATTTTCGGAGCCGGAGTTCGTCCACCGAATATCTCTAGCAACCTCGGAGTTCGTCAAAAAAACGTCGTCGTTTGTGGAGAGAGAGAATTTCCAATTTTCCGTAGACAGGGGGGTATGAAGTAGGACCCCTCCGATCTCGTAAAATCGTGAATTTTACCCATACAGAGAGGAGCGCTATATGGAACATTAGAGTAGTAGACTTCAAAGGAGGGTTTAATCGGCTTCTGGGGCTACTGTATTAAGAATCCCCCTAAAGTATCCTGTTTTTTTTACATCCCATGGTACAACCGCGAATTACCATACCCGGTATTTATGAAAGTCGTTAAAAATAAAAAATTAATTGGTTATAAAAAAATTAAGGGAACAGGTTGTTATAGCCTCATAAAAACAAGACGGACCGACAGTAGTTACGTGATGTGGAAGACATGTTAAGCATGTAAAGATATTAATTAAAACCGCAGCCCAAGTTAAATTATCGAGTTAGAATTGACCTCGGAAACGGATAAGGATATCCATTGTTAACTTAATCTCGGATAAATTAATATAATTAATATAAAACCACAAATTATATAGACGCGTATCAAATGCTGGATACGAATTAGACCCGAAGATAAAATTTTAATTAATAAACAAATTACGCGTTTATTCGAACGGATAATGTTAATTAAAGATAAAAATATCTTGTTTCTCGAAATCCGTGTAGAATGAAATATAATAATTCTATTTTTTCATCTAAAATTGAAAGGAACAGCGACTAAATAATTCTATCTTCGAGATCTCAATTTTGGGTTAAAATCGGGGAAGAAACTCGAAAGGTTTCGAATGTTTCTTATCTACGAATGAATAACTCGTATCAATTTCCTAAATAACAATGAGTACGAATTGGAAGTTTGCCGTTACATTCGGGTATACGTTAACTCCAACCTTATTAATATAACGGGATACTAATGTAGTATGAAAAAGCTATGGTTCTTTCGCGAATACATTTTCCACTTGACCAGTTTCGAACCATCACTCGGATTTTATCTTTTATTTTATCTTTTGAGCTACTTTTACACAAGTACTTTTCAAAGCTTTTCGGCTACTTATATGCAGTAAGGAAAAATCGACAATTTTGTCTAGTTTCCAAAGATACCTCGACATTTTCCCCACTGAAATCTTGGAGAAAAAATAGGAGGATTCAAAACTAGAAAAACGTAATCCATATCCGTTTTTATTATCCAACAAAAATGGCAACTTATCTTAGAATATTATCCGATGCGTTATACGTTCGGATAAAAAACATTCAAAATTTATTTTCCGTGAAAAATAACGAATAAAAAGATGATTTAAAATCTTAGTTTCGTCGTTTTATTTATATTCTTCGAATTAAAAGTCAATTTGAAATTTTTTATATTTTAGACTCTGGAAACGCGAATTATCCATCGTTATACGTTTGAAAACGAGTAATTTGTAGATAGATAAAGCGGCGAAGGCTTATCTTCGGGTAAACCTTTTAACAATTATACGAATATAGAAATTTTCATTGTTTTAGTTACAATTTATCCGAAATTATCTGAAAATATACGAATAACTATCCGATTCCGAGCTCTATGGAAACCCTTCTATATTTCCTCCAAGCTCAAACCCCCTTTCACCCCCAAAAGTAAGGACATCACTAAGAAAAAACGTCAGGAAAAATCCTTTTATCAGGGATTCGACGCGGTGACCGTTTATTCAACCTCTAACGTCTCTTTAATTAATTCGCAAATTATACCGTTCGAAGTAGAAGAAGAAACTTTCCATTTTCTTCCTGGTTCTCAAAAAAATAAAAAAAAAAAAAAACCCCTAAGATTTTTTTTTTCTTTTATCACTTTACCGAAAAATTGTCAAACATTTGTGACGCTTGTTTATCAGTTTTTGACATTCTGAGTAACGAGGTTATTCGAGTTCAAAGCTTAGTTGATAAACTATAGGATCATATTTCAATGTCTAAGAACCAAAAATAAATAATTTATATACTCCTATGTTGAAATTCGTCTTTAAAATATTTTAATTTCAATTTTTATTCGGCGAACATCTATAAAGCTTTAGATTGGGAGGATCTACACGCGAGATGACGTCAATAAACCGAAAACGGATTAATTATTACATTTTTCCGTTGCCACGATCTCAACCTTGATGTCAATTTTAGGAAATCGCGATTTTGCGATAGGTAGCGACATCTATGACCTTTCCTCGTAAACTAATTTTTATTCGGCGAACATCTATAAAGCTTTAGATTGGGAGGAAATACACGCGAGATTACGTCAATAAACCGAAAAACGGCTTAATTATTACATTTTTCCGTTGCCACGATCTCAACCTTGACGTCAATTTTAAGAAATCGCGATTTTTGCGATAGGTAGCGACATCTATGAACTTTCCTCGTAAACTAATTTTTATTCGGCGAACATCTATAAAGCTTTAGATTGGGAGGATCTACACGCGAGATTAAGTCAATAAACCGAAAAACGGATTAATTATTACATTTTTCCGTTGCCACGATCTCAACCTTGACGTCAATTTTAAGAAATCGCGATTTTTGCGATAGGTAGCGACATCTATGAACTTTCCTCGTAAACTAATTTTTATTCGGCGAACATCTATAAAGCTTTAGATTGGGAGGATCTACACGCGAGATGACGTCAATAAACCGAAAAACGGTTTAATTATTACATTTTTCCGTTGCCACGATCTCAACCTTGACGTCAATTTTAGGAAATCGCGATTTTGCGATAGGTAGCGACATCTATGACCTTTCCTCGTAAACTAATTTTTATTCGGCGAACATCTATAAAGCTTTAGATTGGGAGGATCTACACGCGAGATGACGTCAATAAACCGAAAAACGGTTTAATTATTACATTTTTCCGTTGCCACGATCTCAACCTTGACGTCAATTTTAGGAAATCGCGATTTTGAGATAGGTAGCGACATCTATGACCTTTCCTCGTAAACTAATTTTTATTCGGCGAACATCTATAAAGCTTTAGATTGGGAGGATCTACACGCGAGATGACGTCAATAAACCGAAAAACGGATTAATTATTACATTTTTCCGTTGCCACGATCTCAACCTTGACGTCAATTTTAAGAAATCGCGATTTTTGCGATAGGTAGCGACATCTATGAACTTTCCTCGTAAACTAATTTTTATTCGGCGAACATCTATAAAGCTTTAGATTGGGAGGATCTACACGCGAGATGACGTCAATAAACCGAAAAACGGTTTAATTATTACATTTTTCCGTTGCCACGATCTCAACCTTGACGTCAATTTTAGGAAATCGCGATTTTGCGATAGGTAGCGACATCTATGACCTTTCCTCGTAAACTAATTTTTATTCGGCGAACATCTATAAAGCTTTAGATTGGGAGGATCTACACGCGAGATGACGTCAATAAACCGAAAAACGGTTTAATTATTACATTTTTCCGTTGCCACGATCTCAACCTTGACGTCAATTTTAGGAAATCGCGATTTTGAGATAGGTAGCGACATCTATGACCTTTCCTCGTAAACTAATTTTTATTCGGCGAACATCTATAAAGCTTTAGATTGGGAGGATCTACACGCGAGATGACGTCAATAAACCGAAAAACGGATTAATTATTACATTTTTCCGTTGCCACGATCTCAACCTTGACGTCAATTTTAAGAAATCGCGATTTTTGCGATAGGTAGCGACATCTATGAACTTTCCTCGTAAACTAATTTTTATTCGGCGAACATCTATAAAGCTTTAGATTGGGAGGATCTACACGCGAGATGACGTCAATAAACCGAAAAACGGTTTAATTATTACATTTTTCCGTTGCCACGATCTCAACCTTGACGTCAATTTTAGGAAATCGCGATTTTGCGATAGGTAGCGACATCTATGACCTTTCCTCGTAAACTAATTTTTATTCGGCGAACATCTATAAAGCTTTAGATTGGGAGGATCTACACGCGAGATGACGTCAATAAACCGAAAAACGGTTTAATTATTACATTTTTCCGTTGCCACGATCTCAACCTTGACGTCAATTTTAGGAAATCGCGATTTTGAGATAGGTAGCGACATCTATGACCTTTCCTCGTAAACTAATTTTTATTCGGCGAACATCTATAAAGCTTTAGATTGGGAGGATCTACACGCGAGATGACGTCAATAAACCGAAAAACGGATTAATTATTACATTTTTCCGTTGCCACGATCTCAACCTTGACGTCAATTTTAGGAAATCGCGATTTTGAGATAGGTAGCGACATCTATGACCTTTCCTCGTAAACTATTTTTTATTCGGCGAACATCTATAAAGCTTTAGATTGGGAGGATCTACACGCGAGATTAAGTCAATAAACCGAAAAACGGATTAATTATTACATTTTTCCGTTGCCATGATCTCAACCTTGACGTCAATTTTAGGAAAATCGCGATTTTTGCGATAGGTAGCGACATCTATGACCTTTCCTCGTAAACTACCGAAATTACGCTTTCTTCTAATTACAAAATACTTCAACTAGTACGTCATCTTGTCTAAATATTCATGAAATTCTTCATTAACGTCGCTATTAATTAAAATTCAAACGATAGAAATCGGACTGGGAGTAATCGCGTAATAATTAACGACAAAAAGAGTCGAACCCTTAACTATTAGTATTTAAATTTCCGTTAATTAATAATTCATTGATTAGTTCAATGATTCTAGTTCTGAATATTTGTTAATTTTTACAGGCTTTAGTTCGCAAAATAATCAGGATTTCTTAATTAACGGCTCACTTCCCCTTTAACTAGTAACCTAATTTAAAGTTGCAAGTCTCTTGAGATAGAGTTATATATGTCGATATGAGCAACTCTTCCTTTAGAGGTCCTTTTCTAGCAAAACACGAGAATTCATACCAGTTGATATAATCAACGAGTGTTAAGCCTAAATTTCCGTTTTCATAGCGACGAAAAATTGTACTTCCGCTAGCATATTCATCTTCAATATTATCGCCATTTCCTTTTGGGGGAATAAAAAAGCATGACACTCTTTCTTTCCAACCTAGCTGGAGTTATGGCTACTAATACGTGCCATATTACGCCACTGATTGATGGACTTTAGTCGTCCTGGAAGCACGAAAAAAAGGGCTTCTTTAAAGGAGCGTAAGGCTCCGTTCAGACCATCTCCTCCGTTCCTTTCATTCACCGTTCAGACAAGAGCTGGTTTTAGACACGTATGCAAATATATTCTAAACCTCTAATTATTATAATTAATAACAAGGATATTAACAACAGATTTTATCTCAATAGGGTAAGATAAACTAGAAAAATGATATTCTTAAGCGCCATCTAGCGGTAAACAGTTAAAATAGTGTTACATTATTAGCTAACAAGTGTAAGAAAGTAGCCAAGGCTTAGGTATAAACCTAATTGAGATTAATTAAGTTTTAACTTCGTGGTTGGTTTCGTATTAGATTTAAGTTTCAGTTTTAAATACTTGGACCTTTAATTATTAAAACCAGAAGCCGATGAAACCCTAATTTGAAGTCTACTACTCTAATATTCGATATAGCGCTCCTCTCTGTATGGGTAAAATTCACAATTTTACGAGATCGGAGGGGTCCTACTTCATACCCCGCTGTCTACGGAAAATTGGAAATTCTCTCTCTCCACAAACGACGACGTTTTTTTGACGAACTCCGAGGCTGCTAGAGATATTCGGTGGACGAACTCCCGCTCCGAAAATATCTACCGTTAGGAGGCGTACGAATCGCGCTTTTTGAAACTAACCCATACAGAGAGGGGTAGACAAGACCCCCGGGAGTAATAGACTTCAAAGGAGGGTTTCATCGGCTTCTGTTAAAACTAATTTTGTACTTCAATTGTTAATCTGACTAGCCACCATTTGCCGTTAGAGTGCGCTTATGAACGCAAGTGTTTGGTGGTCGATCAGGAAACCAAACAAAAGACGAACCACGAGCCCACTGCGCCCCTTCCACGGTTCCAAGTGAGCCTCCCTGATTTAAAAGGGACTCTATAGGGTGGGAAATTAACTGAACTGAACTTAAGATGACGTAGTATGAACGGGCCTCGAGTGTCAGAGGAAAGAGGTGGGATAAGCGGCGTAACGGCTACTGTTCGAATTTTTCCAAACGGAAAATTTTTCTTCCACTCTGACTGATTTATATTTTTGACGTTATAGTTTTCAATAGACGTTGGCCCGGGGCGTGTCTGTGCCATGGGTATATTATACTCTATTTCATATTTGAAAAGGATTTCCTAACACGTCACCCGGTCCTCCAAGTGTCTATATTTCTCACGATAAAATGGTTCAAAGGAAACGAACCAAATTTATTTTAAGACCCTGCCTGCACTCTTAAAATTGATATTAGAATTTTTTACATAATTTTTAGCATAGACAAATACATGGCAACAGAAGCCGATGAAACCCTCCTTTGAAGTCTATTACTCCCGGGGGTCTTGTCTACCCCTCTCTGTATGGGTTAGTTTCAAAAAGCGCGATTCGTACGCCTCCTAACGGTAGATATTTTCGGAGCGGGAGTTCGTCCACCGAATATCTCTAGCAACCTTGGAGTTCGTCAAAAAAAAAACGTCGTCGTTTGTGGAGAGAGAGAATTTCCAATTTTCCGTAGACAGGGGGGTATGAAGTAGGACCCCTCCGATCTCGTAAAATTGGGAATTTTATCCATACAGAGAGGAGCGCTATATCGAACATTAGAGTAGTAGACTTCAAAGGAGGGTTTCATCGGCTTCTGGTTAAAATGAATGGAGAGTTAACTGTATATGGGTTACCTATTCAATGTAAAATTGTACCTTGTATGATATTTATTCATTCGGGTTTGTTCCATGGAAGAACTACTTTTGTCCACTGACTAAGAAGCAATAAAACGTAAGGTTTATTTAGAAGAAACGTCGCTTACTCCAATTCCTTCACTTACATTGCTTATAAATTGGTTACAATTCAGTGGATAGTCAAAATATATCGCTACCATTTCGACAGTAATAACACGTTATAAAAAAAGAATTTATGTGTCCCATTGGGACATGAGCTCGGCTGTTTAAAGTATAAGAAAAAAAAAATCAGGCGGCAGGTATATGTTTTATATTTAAAGGGATAATGCAATCTAACGATTCATGGAGATCCTGATTTCCTAACGTGTTATAAGGTCTAGCGACCAATCGAACGCGATAGTCCTGGCAGAAGCCGATGAAACCCTCCTTTGAAGTCTACTACTCTAATGTTCCATATAGCGCGCCTCTCTGTATGGGTAAAATTCCCAATTTTCCGAGATCGGAGGGGTCCTACTTCATACCCCCCTGTCTACGGAAAATTGGAAATTCTCTCTCTCCACAAACGACGACGTTTTTTTGACGAACTCCGAGGCTGCTAGAGATATTCGCTCGACGAACTCCCGCTCCGAAAATATCTACCGTTAGGAGGCGTACGAATCTCGCTTTTTGAAACTAACCCATACAGAGAGGGGTCGACAAGACCAGGGAGTAATAGACTTCAAAGGAGGGTTTCATCGGCTTCTGGTCCTGGTCGATTTGCCGGAAATGGGCGCTTGTCTCATAACCTCGCCACCATCTTTTTGTAGTAACAGGCTGCCAGACTATTTCTAATTTTATTTCCCACAAACCAAATTCAAGTTGTTAGTCTGTCCTTCTCCACTAGAACAGATCACTAAAGCGGACGAAAATTTCACGCTACAAAAAGATGGCGGACGATCACGTGACAAGTTTTCCCCGCCAAAATTTCTAGACTTCCGGTTTTGGAAATCAACCTGGACTATTGTAAGTCTCGTGGAGATTTCGCCTTGTCTATTTATTGGTGGATTGACGAATTAGAATTGTCCATACTCATAAACCAACTTCAAGGGGCTAAGTACAAATATAATGATGAATTATCGCAATAGATGGCGCGCCTGCCCCTCTATCTCTCGCTCTCGTACATATCAACGCATTACACCGGTTGCTATGGGAAACGCGTAGAGGGGAGGAATTATCGATCGCCTAGTTTGTCTCTCTCGTCATAGCGTAGCCAATCAGAATAGGATCAGAATGGGAACTACAATACTGACATCTTTTAAGAGATCGGCGCGTTAAGAGTGTACTGCAATGGAGGCCTATTTAAACCATAAGGAATCGATAGGATCAAGAATTCATTCATGTTCCATAAGAATATGGGAGGGCCGCGATTCAATAACCATCCTCCCAAACTTTGTAGCAAAAGTTCGTCCGCTTCGAATCGATTTTTCAAGTAAATCGCTCCTGACATCTATTATTAACCCGCGCCACTAACGACCTTGACGTAATATTTTGGGTAATAAAAATGGAGCCGACCGAAAAAAGATCTAAGCGTACAAATGTGGCGAAAATTGCGGACGAACTTTTGTTACAAAGTTTGGGAGGATGGTACCAGAGGCTAAAGCTACGCTCCCATATTCTTATGGAACCTGAATGGATTCTTGTTAGGATGCATTATCTCTTTAAGGCTATAAGAGCTATATAAAGCTACAAGGAATGGAATGGAACACTAAAAAGATAAAGGGTTATTCGTGTTTCTCAAATATAAAAGATTTATCTCGAGTTTCAGCACATTTTTTTCTTCTTAAAGTGAAGTTAAAAAGGAAAAGTCGATTTTTCTTTAAAAGAGACAAATCTATTCGTGTTTTTGACTATGTCTACTAACAAATAGATAATTATTTCAATATATGGAGAAAGAAACGACAAATATTCTAGTGACAAACAGTGGTTAAATTAGTAACTAATAAAAATCGACAATTGCAATCTCTTACGCAATCTTATTCTTCACAATATTTTAAATTTAAAGGTCTAGGATTTCTTCTGCTTGTCACCTGCCTGTTTCATTGGAAGTGGGATCACCTTCTGAGCGCAAATACGCCCAAATAAAAGCGCAAATAAAAGTGGGCAAAAAAAAGCGCAAAAACGCTCAAATAAAGTCGGCAAAAAAGGGCAAAAAAAGCGCAAAAACGCACAAATAAAAGTGGGCAAAAAAAGCGCAAAAACGCGCAAATAAAAGTGGGCAAAAAAAGCGCAAAAACGCCCAAATAAAAGTGGGCAAAAAAAGGGCAAAAACGCGGAAATAAAAGTGGGCAAAAAAAAGGGCAAAAACGCGCAAATAAAAGTGGGCAAAAAAAGCGCAAAAAACGCCCAAATAAAAGTGGGCAAAAAAGCGCAAAAAACGACCAAATAAAAGTGGGCAAAAAAAAAAGCGCAAAAACGACCAAATAAAAGTGGGCAAAAACGCCCAAATAAAAGTTCGCAAAAAACGAGCAAAAACGAACAAATAAAAGCGCAAAAACGCGCAAATGAAGTCGGCAAAAAGGGCCAAAAAGCGCAAATAAAAGTGGGCAAAATAGGGCAAAAACGGGTAAAAAAAAAAAAAGCGCAAAAACGGACAAATAAAGTCGGCAAAAAGGGCAAAAACGCGCAAATAAAAGTGGGCAAAAACGTGCAAATAAAAGTGGGCAAAAAAAGCGCAAAAACGCGCAAATAAAGTCGGCAAAAAAGGGCAAAAACGCGCAAATAAAAGTGGGCAAAATAAAGGCAAGAGAAAGCCTGGAGGGTGAGTTTGTTTCCAGGGTGACAGGCAGAAGTAATCCTAGGCCTTTAAACATTCTCCCTTAAGTTCAGGATGCCAACTCAAAATAAATTAAATCCGTTCTATATTTAGCTCCAAGATTCCCTTTAAATCTAATTATAATATTCTCCACATTATTATATTCAATCTCCCTTTAAAAAATACGGGTACAGAAAAAGTGAAAATCTGGACGAAAAAATTTATTTCACCCCTAATTTTTTTTTTTCGTAGTTTGCCAGTTTCCAAACCCTATATTCTTCAAACATAGAGACACCTGCGTTTCAAATATTGATCGAATATCGTTGTCCTAGCCCTCCTTTTCCCCCTTCAATATAAAATGCTGAATTTGTGATAAAAGAAAGACGAAGGAGATTCACAAATATGTTTTATAAAGAAGCTAGAGAAATAAGGTTAGCTAACCCTAGTCCCTTCCTTATACTCCGATATCGACAACAACAAATCTTATATATTCTCTCCCAATTCTGATTCCCTCCAACACACACTTCTTTCAATAGGAATCGTAAGGTTAGGAGTGTCGGTATACATTGTAAACGATAAAGTGGATTGACAGAGTGATGACGGCATTTACCGCTCTCCAACAAATTCGATTCAGATCTTATAAGCTTTGTAAGTTTTACTGGGGATTGGAAAAAATAAAGGTAGTATTAACAGAAGCCGATGAAACCCTCCTTTGAAGTGTACTACTCTAATGTTCGTTATAGGGTAAAATTCACAATTTTATGAGATCGGAGGGGTCCTACTTCAAACCCCCCTGTCTACGGAAAATTGGAAATTCTCTCTCTCCACAAACGACGACGTTTTTTTGACGAACTCCGAGGCTGCTAGAGATATTCGCTCGACGAACTCCCGCTCCGAAAATATCTACCGTTTGGAGGGCGTACGAATCGCGCTTTTTGAAACTAACCCATACAGAGAGGGGTAGACAAGACCCGGGAGTAATAGGCTTCAAAGAAGGGTTTCATCGGCTTCTGGTATTAAACAAGATGGAGCCACGGTAGATACGCAACTTGTTAAGACTTGTTTTCGCTGCCTCAAGTTCAGGGATGGACATAAGATAATTTTCTTATTGGACAAATGTCCAGTAATCCCCCCTTAAAAATTCAAACGTTATCGGACATTTAACAAAATTACCGGACCTGTATTAAAAAAATACCTTTTTTTATCGGACATTTGTCCAGTGACCCCCCTCTTAAAAATAAAGTTATCGGACATTTTGGGAAATTTATCGGACAATGGCCAGTGACTTGTGCTTAAAAATATGGCCCTACTTAGGCATTTAAATTCTTAACGAATAAATTGTAGCAGAAAAACATGACTTACATTGTACGTGAAGTATAATTCGTCTGCTGACGGCTGGAAGTACGCCATTTTTGGCAATGCAAAGATAAGCTCCCATATGTAATCGACTAACACGTGATATTGACATATTTTCGCCTTCGAAAGCGGAGGCTGGAATAAAAAAAAATGTATAAATTATGTATTTGTAATTTTTTGTTTAAAAAGGGTACTAGAATCTTAAATCAATTTATTTTTATTCATTTCTTTGGGAAAATATATACGCGTTAGTCTACAAAAGGTTATAGAATATTAGTTTAAGCTATCTTGTGGCACCAATTATTTTTCTTTTGGGAAAATATACACGCGTTAGTCTACAAAAGGTTATAGAATAGTAGTTTAAGCTGTCTTGTGGCACCAATTATTTTTCTTTTGGGAAAATATACACGCGTTAGTCTACAAAAGGTTATAGAATATTAGTTTAAGCTGTCTTGTGGCACCAATTATTTTTCTTTTGGGAAAATTTACACGCGTTAGTCTACAAAAGGTTATAGAATATTAGTTTAAGCTGTCTTGTGGCACCAAATATTTTTCTTTTGGAAAATATACACGCGTTAGTCTACAAAAGGTTATAGAATATTAGTTTAAGCTGTCTTGTGGCACCAATTATTTTTCTTTTGGGAAAATATACACGCGTTAGTCTACAAAAGGTTATAGAATATTAGTTTAAGCTGTCTTGTGGCACCAATTATTTTTCTTTTGGGAAAATATACACGCGTTAGTCTACAAAAGGTTATAGAATATTAGTTTAAGCTGTCTTGTGGCACCAATTATTTTTCTTTTGGGAAAATATACAAGCGTTAGTCTACAAAAGGTTATAGAATATTAGTTTAAGCTGTCTTGCGGCACCAATTATTTTTCTTTTGGGAAAACGTACACGCGTTAGTCTACAAAAGGTTATAGAATATTAGTTTAAGCTGTCTTGTGGCACCAATTATTTTTCTTTTGGGAAAATACACAAATTAACTCCGAAAATGATTTAAATTGTTTCCATTCAAAGAAAAAGGCGGCTTAATCGCGCTAAAAAACTAGTACGAACGCAGTCTAGACCCGAAAAAATTTAAATTTAATTTCTATAACATTTTGCAGACTTTTTAAAAGTGTTCAATAACCCTTTCACTGAGTCTTTTAACCGTCTAGAAAACCTTAATACATAATAAATGCGATGTAATTTTGTGGAAATCGAAAACTAGCAATTTCAAGAATAGATCGAAATCTAAAAGAGACCGTTCTATATTTTAAATATTAAAACGTATTTGGCGAACGGTATAGAGTCAATTACATTCTTAGAAAAGGACCAATAAAATTCATTCTTAATCAGAGTGATTAAATATAATTATTTTTACGTAATTTTTAATAGATTATGATTGGAAATTGACTTAATATTGTACTAGGCATAGCGTTTTTAATTTAAAATTAAAAACTCCATTAAAATCTAACAGTTAATTATGCTACAGTTAATTTGCGAAGTTAGAATTTAACCCTTTTGATAATTCAACCGCGCCACCTATCGCTACTCACCCTAACCCAAGCGCAACCTGTCTCGCGATCAGGACATAGTCGAGATTCAAGCGGTGTGAACACTAAAACCAAAACACTATAACCTTTCGCAGACTATATTAAAATATTTTTGAGATTTGGATCAGAAATGATGGCGAGTGAGTGGAATGAACACTCAGAGCTTTAATAATTTATAATTATTAAATTCCATAGTTCTTTGTTAAAATCGGTATCCACTTACGGCGTTAGCAGTAAGGGATTAAGGTGAGATATTTTAACGGCACTATTGTTTCTTTTTAAGATTACAATTCGCTTAAATATAGATAAAATGAAGAAAACTAAGAGAGTAAAACACTTTTTTCTGTTGCTCTTTTATGTTAGAACGGTGGCGAGCCGGCGAAAGCCTAGTTATAAATATTTGAAACTTCGTTTTCCATTGCAAAGAGTTAGTGGAACTTAATTTTTTTACTTCTGACATTATAAGGCAATTCTCAACGTATTATATAGCCGCGTTTATACTAGGCCTTGGAATCGACTTGAAACGTTCTAGCAGAGGTATATAATAACCCCCTTCGGGGGGAAGTATGAAAGCCCCTATACTACCAATGCTAAAAATCACGAACAACGAGAGCCCGCTGCTGACTATCTAGGCCACTAGCTCGCGCTGGACTTCTCAATGTCGCTACTCTAGTAAATGGTCTTTGTATAAACAAGACGGCTCGATTTGTGTTTAGAACTTCCTGTCTCGGGAGTCAGGCTGTCTGTTAAAATGGAGTCGAAGGTTGACTTCGGCTCGCGAGTTCCGGAAGCGCGCGTAGGGAAAAATTAGTCAGGTTCAAAATGGTGTAACTATTTTTTGGGAGTAAAGCGGTGTGTCGATCCGCCGCGATTTACGCCGGGCACTCGTTGTTCGTCGATTTTGCCTACCTTTCATACTTTCCCCCCGAAGGGAGTTATTATATACCTCTGGTTCTAGAGAGTTCGACAGAGTTCGCCAAGAATCGCGAGACTTCTCATAAAAATTAGGAGATCTCTCATAAGTCCTTCGCCCTTAAGTCGGGTACGATTAGGATTAGATAAATGTTAATCTATTTTAACTCCTTAATTCCTAAAAAAAAATTGTGCAACTAACTCTTTCAATCCCCCAAAGGTAATAACCTTTCCCTTCAGTTATCCTATTAACATATACGATAATTTAACTGAGAGAGTTTTTAAAGGTTTTTCACGGGTACTCGAAATACCAGTTTGGAATACGAAATGACCTGTATACCGGGACCCAAAGTGAGATAAATGTCTTTTGGGGTTTGAGACCCACTATTGGAGGAACTAAAATAAGCTTCTCTGTAAATTTATCAAAGTTTTCTTCCTAGGAAAATAAATAAATAAAAAAAAAATATCCCAAACAAACTGAGAGCAAGGAGGATTAGACAAGGAGAAGAAATGTGGGGACGGCGCGGTTCCTACTGCGTCGGCCTAAACTCCCACTCTGGGAGAACGGGGGTAGAGACGTTTCGTGGTAAAATGTTGTCGCGTGGGTAAAACGAATCCTTTATGAGACGCGCTAGCTAGCGACCACGTGACAACAGTTTACCTCGAGAATTTCCTATCCCCCCTTTCCACCCGAGTGGGAGGTTGGCTCTTCTCTCTCTAACTCAACGCAGCCCCACATTTCCTCTCCTTGTCTAATCCTCCTTGCTGAGAGGCCTTCACGAAAAAACGTTCGGAATCCGTCGTTTTTTTGGGATTATTGAATGAAAAGGGGTGAAGGTTCCAAATTCGGCGAAAAAAAAAAAAAAGGGAAAAAACTTTCTATTTGAGATAAACTTTTATTTTTTACGCTTTGAAAAAGAATACTTTTTTCAGAGAAGTTTATCTGATATCTTGGAGAAAGTTCGATGGAAATTATACTCATATCATTGTGTAGAATTGCATTGGGTCGATTATATATTATAGCAGAAAAAGTACATTCGATCGAATATTCAAAAATCCTGGTGTTTTTGGTAATTTATAAACGCGCAAATTAAATGCGCAAAAAAGCGCAAAAAACGGAATTAAAAATGAGCAAAAAAAAAAAAGCAAAAACGCGGAAATTAAAATGCGCAAAAAGCGCAAAAACGCGGAAAATGCGCAATAACGCGGAAATAAAAATGCGCAAAAAACAGCAAAACGCAGAAATAAAATGCGCAAAAAAGCGATAAAACGCGGAAATAAAACGCGCAAAAAACCGCAAAAGCGCGGAAATAAAACGCGCAAAAAAGCGCAAAAGCGCGGAAATAAAATGCGCAAAAAAGCGCAAAAGCGCGGAAATAAAATGCGCAAAAAAGCAATAAAACGCCAAAAAGCGCAAAAACGCGGAATTAAAAATGCGCAAATTAGGCTAATATGCGGAAATTAAAATGCGCATAAAACTCAAAAACGCGCAATAACGCGGAAATAAAATGCGCAAAAAACCACAAAAACACCAAAATAAAATGCGCAAAAAAGCGATAAAACGCGGAAATAAAAACGCACAAAAAACCGCAAAAGCGCGGAAATAAAATGTGCAAAAAAGCAATAAAACGCCAAAATAAAAACGCGCCAAAAAAGCGCAAAAACGCGGAATTAAAAATGCGCAAAAAAGGCAAAAATGTGTAAATTAAACGCGCAAAAACGCGGAAAATGCGCAAAAACGCGGAAAATGCGCAAAAACGCGGAAAATGCGCAAAAACGCGGAAAAAAATGCGCAAAAACGCGGAAATAAAAATGCGCAAAACCAGGAAATAAAATGCGCAAAAAACCGCAACTAAAAATGTGCAAAAACACGCAAAAAAGCACAAATACAAATGCTAAAAATTCGCAAATAGAAACGCGCAAAAAAGGGCAAAGAAGCCGAAATAAAAATACGCAAAAATGAGTTTCAATGTTTTCCCGAAATTTTTCAATGTCTTGATCCCCTTGTTTAAAAGCTTGATATAAAATATATATTACCTATAAGTTTCTTGCCCTGTAAAGTGCCGAGTGGAATAGGCTCGTTGTCTTCCCTTCTCCAAGTAATGTTTGGACTTGGATATCCCCTGGCTTTACACGTCATGGAGACGTTGGATCCTTCTCTCGTCACGACATCAGAGCTGCTTTCCTCCACTATTATATCCGGTGGTACTTTTTAGGCGAGACGGAAGAGACAGAGAAAGAAACAGACGTCGTTAGATTTATAAGAAGAGGAGAAAGCTTCCTTTTCCATAGATCTTTAACTACGAGCAGAAGCCGATGAAACCATCCTTTGAAGTCTATTACTCCCTGGTCTTGTCTACCCCTCTCTGTATGGGTTATTCTCAAAAAGCGCGATTCGTACGCCTCCTAACGGTAGATATTTTCGGAGCGGGAGTTCGTCCACCGAATATCTCTAGCAGCCTCGGAGTTCGTCAACAAAAACGTCGTCGTTTGTGGAGAGAGAGAATTTCCAATTTTCCGTAGACAGGGGGGTATGAAGTAGGACCCCTCCGATCTCGTAAAATTGGGAATTTTACCCATACAGAGAAGAGCGCTATATGGAACATTAGAGTAGTAGACTTCAAAGGAGGGTTTCATCGGCTTCTGCTACGAGTCAAACCCCCTGTTCCTCGCATTATAAATATCTTTCGCAGCAACACGTGTTGGATAAAAATCAATAAATCAATAACTGGTCTCATCTTATCGTGAGAAACAAAATAACATATTTTAAAATCGTATAATTTTTATTAATTGGATAAAATCTACTGATGTATATTATCCGTTTGATTAAAAATAGACTTCATTCGAGTTAATTTATTCCAAGATAAAGTAAAAAACAACCTAATCCATATCCGTTTTTATTATCCAACAAAAATGGCAACTTATCTTAGAATATTATCCGATGCGTTATACGTTCGGATAAAAAAACATTCAAAATTTATTTTCCGTGAAAAATAACGAATAAAAAGATGATTTAAAATCTTGGTTTCGTCGTTTTATTTATATTCTTCGAATTAAAAGTTAATTTTGAAATTTTTTTCTTATATTTTAGACTCTGGAAACGCGAATTATCCATCGTTATACGTTTGAAAACGAGTAATTTGTAGGTAGATAAAGCGGTGACGGCTTAAGCGCCAAGATGGAAACAGTAGGCCTCACCCAATTGTGTTTTATTTTTTATTTTATTGTTTTTTTGCTAGTTTAGTAAAAAAAAAGCAATAAATCGATTTCACGTGGGACTTCACTGTGTGTACGCCCAAGAAGAAGTGGAAAAAATTGTGGAAAAGTAAGAATAAACTAAGGAAATATTCGTGGTGACATAATCACGAATTTATCCCCGAAGATTCCAACAAACGGATGTATTTTGAAATCGGGTTCAAAAGCGTATTTATTCCACAGTATATAACCTCCCTTGACACACGCAAACAGCACACCATGCGTTTGTAACCTCCCAACCCATTTTTTTATTTTTTCCCAGGTCCAGAGGGTTGAAAAACAAAATTTCCATGATTTTGAATTCGAGGCCTCTTTATCCGTCTTCTTCGATTTTTTTTACCGTACGCATTTGGCTACACTTTTTATAGTGCCAATACAAGAAGAGCTCTGTTATTTTGAATGTTTTTTATCCGAACCAGAAGCCGATGAAACCCTCCTTTGAAGTCTATTACTCCCTGGTCTTGTCAACCCCTCTCTGTATGGGTTAGTTTCAAAAAGCGCGATTCGTACGCCTCCTAACGGTAGATATTTTCGGAGCGGGAGTTCGTCCACCGAATATCTCTAGCAGCCTCGGAGTTCGTCAAAAAAACGTCGTCGTTTGTGGAGAGAGAGAATTTCCAATTTTATATAGACAGGGGGGTATGAATTAGGACCCCTCCGATCTCGTAAAATTGGGAATTTTACCCATACAGAGAGGAGCGCTATATCGAACATTAGAGTAGTAGACTTCAAAGGAGGTTTTCATCTACTTCTGTCCGAACGTATAACGTCTATAATATTCTAAGATAAGTTGCCATTTTTGGATAAAAACGGATATGTTTTTGCACAAGGAATTGAGTGTGTAATGGCACCTTTCCGAGGAGTTATATATATTATGTATATTTTCCTCAATAGGATGAAATTTTCGCAATATAGGATATATTTTCCAAATCCCCTTTTTCTGAGCAATGTTTCCATCCCTATTCCAAGCTAGAGTGACGTTTAGAGTAACTCAGGAGATAGGAATTTCTTTTTTTATTGGTATACTATCATTTTGGTATCTGCATGCAAGCAAGGGTACCAGATTGTCAATTTTTGGACTAAATTGGGCACCTTTCATATACGTTTCCCGATAAACTTATTTATACGCCTGACATGCCCAAGATTGACGTATTTTCCAAATTTCGAAAACTCTTCTACTGTGTATGTTCAGTTTGATTTGAAATTTTTTTTTTATGTCCAATATTATGGTTAAGATTTTAGCCTAAATAAAAAAAACTTAATTTTACTGATTTACAATCATTGTGGCCACAGTTTTTTCAGATTCAAATTCCCTGACTTTTCAAGGTTTTTCCCTGACCTTTTCCAACGATTTTCCCTGACCTTTTCAGTTAATACTACCCAATTTTTAACCTTTTATTCTTTATATAATCGCGTTCGCCAAACTGCAGGCGTATGTTTGTTCTAATCAGAAGCCGATGAAACCCTCCTTTGAAGTCTATTACTCCCGGGTCTTGTCTACCCCTCTCTGTATGGGTTATTCTCAAAAGGCGCGATTCGTACGCCTCCTAACGGTAGATATTTTCGGAGCGGGAGTTCGTCCACCGAATATCTCTAGCAGCCTCGGAGTTCGTCAAAAAAACGTCGTCGTTTGTGGAGAGAGAGAATTTACAATTTTCCGTAGACAGGGGGGTATGAAGTAGGACCCCTCCGATCTCGGAAAATTGGGAATTTTACCCATACAGAGAGGAGCGCTATATCGAACATTGGAGTAGTAGACTTCAAAGGAGGGTTTCATCGGCTTCTGTTCTAATCTATACAACTGACACGGTCAGCTTTGAATCTTTTCGGCAGATAATGATTGTAATTTCCTGGCTTCTTGAAAGATCTTTAAATTCCCTGACTTTTTAAAATATCTTAAAATTCCCTGACTTTTTTGGTTCATTTTCAAATTCCCTGACTTTTCCCTGTTTTCCCTGACCTATGGCAACCCTGTCTACCACTGGCTTGAAATTTCAAAGCGCGGTCAAGAGGGAACCTAATTTTTATGCACTAGATTTCCTAAAATTTTTCAAAGCGGATGATATGAAAAAAATAAATTTATTCAACTCACCAAGGACATCCAAATATCCGATTTGACTCTTCATTGGAGCGGTGTTAATTTGGCACATATAAGCCCCTTTGTCCGACTCCTGAACGTTGCGAATTTGCAAGACGAAATGGCGGTCATCGCTGTGGCTTAAACTAATCCGATAGTTACGGCTGATAACGCGATTATGTATCGTAAGAATGGCTTTCGATTCAACCTTAATCCATGCCACCTACAAAATGATCAAAAATTTGATTTTAAAAACACGAAATTGGGCAAAAAAATTAAGAAAAGGCTAAAAAAACACGATTAGGGTCATTGAAATATTTGATAAAAATAGACTAAATGCCTATTTTTCCAATAAAGATTTACCAGAAGCCGATGAAACCCTCCATTGAAGTCTATTAATCCCTGGTCTTATCAACCCCTCTCTGTATGGGTTAGTTTCAAAAAGCGCGATTCGTACGCCTCCTAACGGTAGATATTTTCGGAGCGGGAGTTCGTCCACCGAATATCTCTAGCAGCCTCGGAGTTCGTCAACCAAACGTCGTCGTTTGTGGAGAGAGAGAATTTCCAATTTACCATAGACAGGGGGGTATGAAGTAGGACCCCTCCGATCTCGTAAAATTGGGAATTTTACCCATACAGAGAGGAGCGCTATATCGAACATTAGAGTAGTAGACTTCAAAGGAGGGTTTCTGGCAAAATTAGCGAACATTGTAAACAATTTTTGGTGGATTTTAAAAGATAAAACAACAAAAAAAAAAGACCCCTGGTGTTTGTCTATGCTATATGCAATTAATTATAATAATTCCGAGCACAATTCATCACAGATTTTGCGAGTGATTTGAAATCTCTTGATAATATAAAACATATTGTGTACTTAAGCACTTTCAAAACCAAGGCAATTAGTTATCTCTATGTTATGTTTTATTAGAAATACGGAAGCATATCTTTCCTATAGGCCTGATAATTCTAAAAGGGATAGATTATACAGACCCCTTCGCAAACCATTATTTCTTAGAAGTCTAAGTTGTTTTGGTTTCAAATTTATATATTTTGAGTTTCGAGAAACAGAGAAGAGTAAACTCCTAAAACTATTCCATTAAACAAAAAGAAAAGGGTTTAAAGGCAACGTGAAAAAGAAACCTATTTTAATTATAATTATATCCTATGATTCTTAAGCCTTGTCAGTATCCAAATGCAAATTGAGTAGCATATTCGGAAAGATCGTTAAAAAACGATTCGAAATATATATACATATGTCATAGAAACAAAATTACAGCGACAGTAAAAATACATATTTTATAATCCACCATTTTTCCTTCTAAATCTGAACGCACGCTTCTATTTGTGAACACTTTCATTTAAAAATGTATAACTTAACTTTGGTTGGGTCTATTTAAAGATGGAAGAGCTCATTTTGTAGATTAAGAATGGGACTATTCGGGGAACACAGCTTTAACACTCTAGGAAAAGATGCGGAGAAGATACGACCCTAATTACCTCGACAGTAAAAATACATATTTTATAATCCACCATTTTCCTTCTAAATCTGAACGCACCCTTCTATTTGTGAACATTTTCATTTAAAAATGTATAACTTAACTTTGGTTGGGTCTATTTAAAGATGGAAGAGCTCATTTTGTAGATTAAGAATGGGGCTATTCGCGGAACACAGCTTCAACACTCTAGGAAAAGACACGGAGAAGATACGACCCTAATTACCGCGACAGTAAAAATTTTATAATCACCCATTTTCGAAAATTTTAAAATAAAAATTCCCAGCAATCTACGTCATCATATGGTCGCCTGATTTCGCTATTGTAGAACCTACATGGAGGTTGATTCTCCCACATTCTATCACGTGATCAGATCACTTTCGCGCAGTCTTTTTTGTAAAAGTACTTAATTATCGTTAATTTCGTTCTAACTAATTTCCAGTTAATTTTACTTCAACTAATCAAAGTTTAGCCAAAACCTTAAGCATGTACCGTCTTTACAATCGTCTAATATCTTAAACCATTTAGTAAAACTGGTTAATTCCTTTTCAGTCGCCTTTAAAACCCCTATAAGGGAGTATAAGGTTTTCCCCAACAGATTTTGCGAAGGGTTTTGTTGGGTATACGGAACGATATCTAATAAGTGTAGAAAGACATCGCGTAGAAAGCTAGAAAAGGTCAAGAAAAAAGATCCAGGAAGAGGAGGGAATTGTTACCCTATAAGTGCCCAAGTTCTCGACAACGCAATTCAGTTGGACATCTCTCCCCAAGGGAACGGTTACATTCTGAATGACGGACGCAAAGTCTGGAAGAACTTCATCGTCTGAAACTGAAAACAAGAACTGATTAAATTAACTTTTCTTCGCCTTTCGTCGCAAACCCCAACTATTCCGCCCCCAAAACTAGACACTTAAGCTCGAGGCGTATCGGGAAATATCGCTAAATATATGTGAAACATAAGAACGAACACACAAGGGAAGTGTTTCAAGTAGAGCTCGGAATTCGTATAATTTTTATTAATTGGATAAAATCTACTAAAATTTGATGTATATTATCTGTTTGATTAAAACATAGACTTCATTCGAGTTAACTTATTCGAAGATAAAGTAAAAACAACCTAATCCATATCCGTTTTTATTATCCAACAAAAATGGCAACTTATCTATAGAATATTATCCGATGCGTTATACGTTCGGATAAAAAACATTCAAAATTTATTTTCCGTGAAAAATAACGAATAAAAAGATGATTTAAAATTTTAGTTTCGTCGTTTTATTTATATTCTTCGAATTAAAAGTTAATTTGAAATTTTTTTCTTATATTTTAGACTCTGGAAACGCGAATTATCCATCGTTATACGTTTGAAAACGAGTAATTTGTAGGTAGATAAAGCGGCGAAGGCTTATCTTCGGGTAAACCTTTTAACAATTATACGAATATAGAAATTTCATTGTTTTAGTTACAATTTATCCGAAAATAAAATAATATCAAGTCTCAATGTAATTAAAAAATGATATTCAGACTCAAAATATTTATCTCCTTCATTATCCCTTTGAAAAAATAGGGTGGGGGGTTTTAATAAATGTCCGTTCAAGTCTGATTATCGTTTCAGGTGACCAGGATAGCTGTATAGGGAATGGCGCCGGTTTTAAAACAAGCAAAATGAATGAGCTAAGGGACAAAAGTGTCAATTTCCTGGATTATTCTGGAAACGGGCCAGAGTATATCGGTGTATAAATACTAAATAGCTACGTTCACACTAGAGACAGTTCTTATCCGTTTAGGAAAGGTCAAATAGTCAAATTTTTAGGGTCAATTGTAAAATTAATTTATTAAAATACGTAATTATTATCTTGAAAAGTTGATTTGAATATTAAAAATGGTCTTAATTTTATCAATTATTGTAAATATAGACAGAAGCCGATGAAACCCTCCTTTGAAGTCTATTAATCCCGGGGGGTCTTGTCTACCCCTCTCTGTATGGGTTAGTTTAAAAAAAATCGCGATTCGTACGCCTCCTAACGGTAGATATATTCGGAGCGGGAGTTCGTCCAGCGAATATCTCTAGCAACCTTAGAGTTCGTCAAAAAAACGTCGTCGTTTGTGGAGAGAGAGAATTTCCAATTTTCCGTAGACAGGGGGGTATGAAGTAGGACCCCTCTGATCTCGTAAAATTGGGAATTTTACCCATACAGAGAGGAGCGCTATATCGAACATTAGAGTAATAGACTTCAAAGGAGGGTTTCATCGGCTTCTGATATAGATGTTTATCTATGTTTACTTATGGTGTTACTTTAATACTTGTGACAGGACAAATATGGGAAAAAAGGATAAAGGGAAATCTCCGTTTCCTTTACAATCCTTTTCACCCGCGCCTTCGTGATTAATGAGTCCTAGGATCAACTAGAAGACTCTCACGTTTCATTGTGTTTATTTACCGCGAGCTCTATATCCTACTAGGTTCGTAGATCCACAGTCCGACATAAAGAACCGAAGAGCTATAGAGAAGGAACAGGTTCAGGCCAAGTAACGCTCTAATAGGAGACGAAGAATAAGCCTCCGAAAAGCGTTAATTATTGCATGGTACCCGGCGTCTTTGACCGTCTAAACAAAACAGACTCTCTATCATAATGGCTTTCTAAAGCGCCAACCGGATCATAAGAACAAGACGGGTTAAGTATTTAGTAGATATAAGAGGTTCACGCCTTACGCAACAGTCTACTTGTGAGAGTGGCGAATAGAGCTCGGAATTGGTATAATTTTTATTAATTGGATAAAATCTACTAAATTCTGATGTATATTATCCTGTTTGATTAAAAATAGACTTCATTCGAGTTAACTTATTCCAAGATAAAGTTTAAAGAAACCTAATCCATATCCGTTTTTATTATCCAACAAAAATGGCAACTTATCTTAGAATATTATCCGATGCGTTATACGTTCGGATAAAAAACATTCAAAATTTATTTTCCGTGAAAAATAACGAATAAAAAGATGATTTAAAATCTTAGTTTCGTCGTTTTATTTATATTCTTCGAATTAAAAGTCAATTTGAAATTTTTTCTTATATTTTAGACTCTGGAAACGCGAATTATCCATCGTTATACGTTTGAAAACGAGTAATTTGTAGGTAGATAAAGCGGCGAAGGCTTATCTTCGGGTAAACCTTTTAACAATTATACGAATATAGAAATTTCATTGTTTTAGTTACAATTTATCCGAAAATAAAATATCTGAAAATATACGAAGTGGATTCCCACTAGGAGTCGCCACAGGTCTTCAAATTTACTTTAGCTACTTGATAACGAAGTGTGTCTACTCTATATACATACAGAAGGTTGATTCTAAAAAGATAATGAACTCGAGTCTCAAATAAAGTAATACACTTCCCCCTTAAGCAAGTAGTGGGATCATCTAAAAACGTATCCGAGAAAAAAGGGGCTGTATTCTTTCCGGGGAAGGTTGGGAAGATATTCGTGTCACCAAAAAGGGTAAGGAGACTGCATATAGACTCAATGCGTGAGCGACAGAGACAACGGAAGAGGAGGGAGAAAGAGAGGGCGTCCCTTTTTCCATTGTCGATCGTGTATTTAAAGGGATAGTATATCTTCAGTTATTCGTATATTTTCAGATATTTTATTTTCAAATAAATTGTAACTAAAACAATGAAATTTCTATATTCGTATAATTGTTAAAAGGTTTACCCGAAGATAAGCCTTCGCCGCTTTATCTACCTACAAATTACTCGTTTTCAAACGTATAACGATGGATAATTCGCGTTTCCAGAGTCTAAAATATAAGAAAAAATTTCAAATTAACTTTTAATTCGAAGAATATAAATAAAACGACGAAACTAAGATTTTAAATCATCTTTTTATTCGTTATTTTTCACGGAAAATAAATTTTGAATGTTTTTTATCCGAACGTATAACGCATCGGATAATATTCTAAGATAAGTTGCCATTTTTGTTGGATAATAAAAACGGATATGGATTAGGTTTTTTGTTACTTTATCTTCGAATAAGTTAACTCGAATGAAGTCTATTTTTAATCGATAAATGTTGAATTCTCCCTTTGATTAATGATGAAATCTTTCCCAATATCACGTGGTACTACCCCTTAAAGAGGGTGGAGACCAACCCTGACTAGAGGGGGAAACATTTCAATGGCGTAATGGCTAGGATAGAGTCTGATGGCAATTTGTTAGAGATCCGGACATGTATAAAAAGACACACAGATATAGCGAAGGTTCCTCTTCTCGTTAACGATTTTTCCCAGACCGGCTCCTCAATCGACAGCACTTATTTTTAAAAGTGCACGCTCACCCAGTATAGCTCTTTTCGATCACTAAAATGTACAATATACCGTGTGTTTTCACCGTTTGTTCGCCGCAATCCTCGTTTGTGGAAAACGAAGTTAAGATGCCTTCACATAAAAATATACCAAAGAATTCATTCAGGTTCCATAAGAATATGGGAGGGCCGCGATTCAATAACCATCCTCCCAAACTTTGTAGCAAAAGTTCGTCCGCTTCGAATCGATTTTTCAAATAAATCGCTCCTGACATCTATTATTAACCCGCGCCACTAACGATCTTGACGTAATATTTTGGGTAATAAAAATGGAGCCGACCGAAAAAAGATCTAAACGTACAAATGTTGGAAAAATTGCGGACGAACTTTTGTTACAAAGTTTGGGAGGATGGTACCAGAGGCTAAAGCTATGCTCCCATATTCTTATATAGATCCTGAATGGATTCTTGTTAGGATGCATTATCTCTTTAAGGCTATAAGAGCTATATAAAGCTACAAGGAATGGAATGGAACACTAAAAAGATAAAGGGTTATTCGTATCCCATATTCTTATGGAACCTGAATGGATTCTTGGTATAGTAGAAGGCTTGTTAAATCCGGTTCATCGCCATTGGCTGGTTTTCAACCAATTAGAGCGTCTAAGCCTCTTATGATGTGATAGAAAAAGTCGCGCGCATATCGGTTAAACCTCCAAGCCAATCCTTCTACATCTCTTTCTACCATCTATGATCAGAGGTAAGTAGTGTCATCAGCCAATGAGAGACAACCGGAAATGAGGAGTACCCTAAAAACAAACGGGGTGTCTTCTATTCTTTAGGTATAATATTCTCTGGTTCTATTGAAGTAATAAAGAGACAAGCAACTGCAGCTTAGATTCGGGCCTTGGCAAATTCATTCCGCGCTAACTCGCGAATTAAATCACGTTCTGGCACGTGATAATATTGTTTCGCGCGGCATTTTTAGTAAAAATACTTCATCTAGATCAATTAAACTATCTTTCGTATGAAAATTATGGTTAATTATGGTTTCCAGGTGTTTTGTAATACCCTTTTCAGACGAGCCTATAAAACTGGGTTTAGTAAACCAAAGTTCATTTTTAAACCAGGGTTAGTGTTTCAGACGGTGTAAATTTAAAACCCAGATTCAAACCGAAACCGCGGTTAAAAAATAAACCAACGCCATCCGCGCGCGGGAAAAGCTAAGCCTAATTACGTCAAATTAGGCTTAGCTCTTCCCGCGCGCGCGCGTCTTAATTTCTCCGCCTCAACCTTTTCTCCGCTTTTAAAAAATGATTGTGAACGAACTGATTATGAAATAAAGGTTGAAAATATTGGAAAATAAATCTCAAAGGTAATTTACTTTCAAAAAATCAAATTCCATATTTTTGGCGGGAAACATATTGCTATTAAATTTCAGTTTGTTTTGGCTTAAAATAAACCGAACTCGGCTTATTTTATGATCGTCTGAAGAGGGTATCAGGGCACCTTTACGACGCTTTATACTCCCACAGTTTCAGGCAGTTATCGTAAACCTCTTTGGGAACCTCTCTATTTCCCCTCAATAGCTTGGTCGACTCAAATTACCCTTGACTATCGGCGTCTTCGATTCCGGCCATTTTCATCTATTTTCATAATGGGCGTTATTTCAAATACATACATATTGTACAAGCCTTGGTCTTTTGCTTTTAAGCTAGCTGCAGATTCTATTGGTATATAGCTAAAGCAACAATCGTTGTGGTTGATCGACAGTCATTTCTATCCATGTATGATGACTCGATTTCCTCCCTCAATCCCCACCCCCCCTTTGTGGTATAAAATATCTCATTCGTGGCTAGCTATGTCGATATCGAAAAGGGATACTGCGCCACTAGAAAGAAGTTATGTTTAATCCATTTCTATTGGTTTAAGTGAGGCTATTGATTTTTCATGAACTACAAATGGTAATTGAGTAACATTTTCGGGTTGATCGTTAAAAAACGATTCAAAATATATATACATATGTCATAGAACAAAATTACATCGACAGTAAAAATACATATTTTATAATCGCCATTTTCCTTCTAAATCTGAACGCTTCTATTTGTGAACACTTTCATTTAAAAATGTGTAACTTAACTTTGGTTGGGTCTATTTAAAGATGGAAGAGCTCATTTTGTAGATTAAGAATGGGGCTATTCGGGGAACACAGCTTCAACACTCTAGGAAAAGACACGGAGAAGATACGACCCTAATTACCGTGACAGTAAAAAATTTATAATCACCCATTTTCGAAATTTTTAAAATAAAAATTCCCCGCAATCTACGTCATCACTATGATCGCATGATAAGGTAGCTTTCGTGCGTTTATTTTCGTGAAAATACTTAAGAAAGTATCCTTAATTACGTTCCAGATATAAACGTCATTTATCTTTACTGAGGTACTATTTTTAACAGATATAAATGCTACTAAGGTGTATTTGGTTTTTATTTGGTGTAACCAGAAGCCGATGAAACCCTCCTTTGAAGTCTATTACTCCCGGGTCTTGTCTACCCCTCTCTGTATGGGTTATTCTCAAAAGGCGCGATTCGTACGCCTCCTAACGGTAGATGTTTTCGGAGCGGGAGTTCGTCGAGCGAATATCTCTAGCAGCCTCGGAGTTCGTCAACAAAAACGTCGTCGTTTGTGGAGAGAGAGAATTTCCAATTTTCCGTAGACAGGGGGGATGAAGTAGGACCCCTTCTAACTCGTAAAATTGGGAATTTTACCCATACAGAGAGGAGCGCTATATGGAACATTAGAGTAGTAGACTTCAAAGGAGGGTTTCATCGGCTTCTGGTGTAACTGTACTAAATCTAGTATCCTAGAGTTAAAAGCATTTGCTGTATCAATGCTTTTTTATGTAGTTTTTTTTTATTAATTAAAATTATGATCCTTTGAAAGTAAAGCATTAAAATAAATTCTTCGAGTGCATTAAAAGCCCCAATTTTATTAAAGCTCTAGTTCCTTGAGTAAAAAGGCTTAAAGGACCAGTGTCATTTAAATTTAATTTTCTAATTCGTAAATGTCCTTGAGCGTTTGAAAAGACGTCTTTTTAAAAAAATTCTCATTAAAATATAATGATAATTAACGCTACAATAAATTCCCAAAGTTTGAATATCAATCCTTGATAATTAAGTTGCGCCACCTATCGCAAATCGCGAGAAACACTATTCTGATTCAAACGCCATCAATGTATCAAGGTTATTATAAACAAATGGCTCTGTGCCACGTGACTCTTTGCAATCAGGGCTTGATATCCTTACTCTAGCAGTAGATAAACCAGTAGTTGGTATTATCAAGAAGGATCAGATAAGGAGAGGAAAAGTGGGGCTGCGTTGAGTTAGAGAGAGAAGAGCCAACCTCCCACTCGGGTGGAAAGGGGGGATAGGAAATTTTCGAGGTAAACTGTTGTCACGTGGTCACTAGCGTCGTTGGCTACTACGAAGCTGATAAAGGATCCGTTTTACCCACGTGACAACATTTTACCACGAAACGTCTCTACCCCCGTTCTCCCAGAGTGGGAGTTTAGCCCGACGCAGTAGGAACCGCGCCGTCCCCACTTTTCCTCTCCTTATCTGATCCTTCTTGGTATTATACAAGAACTTGTGGGTTTCAATGTTGCAAACTACGTCACGAAATCACGTGTCGTTAGGGTGTTATTTCCGTTTTCATAAAAATATAGGGGCCAGACGGCTCTGAAAATTACTCGACTTTTTCAGAACTGACATAATTAAATGTAACTCGAGTATCTTGATGGCCGTGGTCCTTTAATTTCAATTAAAACCAATTATAAAAATTCAATAAGGGGTCGTAAACTGATAATCAAAGACTCTTTCAATAAATGCTAATACGCTCCGATTGGTAGAAATACTTAGAGATAATTACGATCTCGAGTAAATTTCAATTAGGATAAAGAGACTAATTGTGCAGAGACATATGCAGAGAAAGAATTAATTTTCCCTTAAAAAAATCAAAGATGAGATTGAATATAAATTTGCATTCGACAATATTATGACGTCACGCATATACTGCCGATCATGTTAGTCTCACAAGCAATATACTTCAAGGTCGAACAGAAAATTTTGTTATATAATTATCATCAGAAGCTAATATGAACCATATTTTGAAGTCTATTACACCCAGCTGAGGGTGTTGATACGCAATGTCAGAAGCCGATGAAACCCTCCTTTGAAGTCTACTACTCTAATTTTCGATATAGCGCTCCTCTCTGTATGGGTAAAATTCCCAATTTTACGAGTTAGAAGGGGTCCTACTTCATACCCCCCTGTCTACGGAAAATTGGAAATTCTCTCTCTCCACAAACGACGACGTTTTTTTGACGAACTCCGAGGCTGCTAGAGATATTCGCTCGACGAACTCCCGCTCCGAAAATATCTACCGTTAGGAGGCGTACGAATCGCGCTTTTTGAAACTAACCCATACAGAGAGGGGTAGACAAGACCCGGGAGTAATAGACTTCAAAGGAAGGTTTCATCGGCTTCTGGCAATGTTTATACCCAAAGATTTAGGCTAGTATCGAATCACGGGGTACGCGTGGGAACGTTAGCGCTCGGAATTCTTCATACATACTAGATAGTCTGGGAAAACGTGCATACTATAAGTTTTGAAGCTCCAATTTTAAAGAGGGGTGTGAAATGGCTCTCTTACGAGATTGTAACGTTAGACAAATAGACTTCAAAGGAGGATTTACATTAAAATAAAATGCCTGCTCAAAATCAAGCGATACTGTCTCTTTAAAGGCTCTTATTTCGTTGCCATTATGGGACGTTAGAGAGAAATATAAGCTTTAACTCACCCGTTAACGAATTGCTAAATAAATGAAAAGAGAGGCTTCATTAATTCTTTCAGTCGAAAGAGGAAAAATTTCTTTTTCTACCCAATTAGCCAGTCATTAACATGGTTCCTTACAAGAGGAAATCGAATACCCCGTTATAGCTAAAGAGTTAGCCCATACACAGTCCAAAAATATACCCTCTTGAAAAAAAAATATATATCAAAGCTGTAGGGTCACAATATTATACATAAGGTACGTTTTCATGGTAAGTAAAAACAGAAGCCGATGAAACCCTCCTTTGAAGTCTATTACTCCCGGGTCTTGTCTACCCCTCTCTGTATGGGTTAGTTTCAAAAAGCGCGATTCGTACGCCTCCTAACGGTAGATATTTTCGGAGCGGGAGTTCGTCCAGCGAATATCTCTAGCAGCCTCGGAGTTCATCAAAAAAACGTCGTCGTTTTGTGGAGAGAGAGAATTTCCAATTTTCCGTAGACAGGGGGGTATGAAGTAGGACCCCTCCGATCTCGTAAAATTGGGAATTTTACCCATACAGAGAGGAGCGCTATATCGAACATTAGAGTAGTAGACTTCAAAGGAGGGTTTCATCGGCTTCTGATAATTCATATATAAATCATATATCCTAGAAATTACGATGAAATCACAACTTCAACCCTTAAGTACGAGGAATTGCCCTATTTTTTTTGTTCTTACTAGATGCAGGTTGAGAAGTTTTTTTTTATTATTTAAGAATTGTCAAAAACGTAGGGAGTCAAATAACCGACATTAAATATAGCGTGACTTCCTGGTAGTCGTACACACGAACCAGCGTTCATCAGACTTTGAAATATAGTTCTACATGTTAAAAAGTAATCTAGTTAAAGTACAATAGATTTATAAGAAGATCTGTAAGACGTTTATATTTTTCGAGAAAATTATTATATAGTTGAAGTAGCTTTATTTTCTTATTCGAAATTAAAGATTACCCGAATGTAACGGCAAACTTCCAATTCGTACTCATTGTTATTTAGGAAATTGATACGAGTTATTCATTCGCCGATAAGAAACATTCGAAACCTTTCGAGTTTCTTCCCCGATTTTAACCCAAAATTGAGATCTCGAAGCTAGAATTATTTAGTCGCTGTTCCTTTCAATTTTAGATGAAAAAATATAATTATTATATTTCATTCTACACGGATTTCGAGAAACAAGATATTTTTATCTTTAATTGTCATTATCCGTTCGAATAAACGGGTAATTTTGTTTATTAATTAAAATTTTATCTCCGGGTCTAATTCGTATCCAGCATTTGATACGCGTCTATATAATTTGTGGTTTTATATTAATTATATTAATTAATCCGAGATTAAAATATCTGAATCTAATTACGTCTACAATCATTTCGGCTTAGGTTCATTTGCTCGACTTCCAATTGATCGACAAGGAGTCCGTTTGATCGACTACCGTTTGATCGACTCCCATTTGATCGACAAGCCATTCCAATTGATCGACAGCCCAGTTTTTTAGCGAGTAACGAGTATAGGTCAAAGTTTTTTTGCAAGAAACTATTAAAGGTTAAATTATGGTATATAAATAAGAACTAATTCAAATAATAATTATTCCGTGAAAATGGGGTCAGAGTACTCGTTTGTCGGTTGGGTTAGGTTAGGTTTGGGTTAGGTTAGGTGGTTAATCTATTTATAATCGTTATTACGAAGTTGACCAATTGGGAAACGATCAAATGCACCCTTTGTTGTCGGTAATTTGGGATTAGGCATCAATCATTTGATCCCTTTGTCGATCGTTTGGGAGTCGATCAAGTGGACCTCTTGTCGATCATTTGGGAGTCGATCAATTGTGAGTCGATCATTTGGGTGTCGATCAAGTGGACCTCTTGTCGATCATTTGGGAGTCGATCAAGTGGACCCAAATCATAATTTCAGATAATGTCTACTGTTTTTAGTTATATTTAAAAGCTGAAAAAAAAAATCTAATTGAAGCTTAAGTATCTCATATTTTTTTAAATAATTTTCCCAATTTCTTATAACCATTAAAGCTATACATGAATCTAAGAAAAATTGAGGTATTTTTTTTAGCTTTCTAACGTTGATGGCTATCTAGCCATCGTAATTTTTTTAAATTTAGCTTTGAACTTCAGCTTCCTTAAAGGCGACTGAGTCTTTAGCATAAAAATGATTTTTAATCCAGACCTTTCCACGCTTAACTTCTTCTAGCCATAAATTTCCCTTCAATTTTTTATTACTACCGTCTCGAAGACAGGTTGCTAGCTTATTCTTCCAACACTAACTTAAGAGGCGTTTTCATATTCGTATAATTTTTATTAATTGGATAAAATCTGATGTTTGATTAAAAATAGACTTCATTCGAGTTAATTTATTCCAAGATAAAGTAAACTTAATCCATATCCGTTTTTATTATCCAATAAAAATGGCAACTTATCTTAGAATATTATCCGATGCGTTATACGTTCGGATAAAAAACATTCAAAATTTATTTTCCATGAAAAATAACGAATAAAAAGATGATTTAAAATCTTATCGTTTTATTTATATTCTTCGAATTAAAAGTTAATTTGAAATTTTTTTCTTATATTTTAGACTAATTCTGGCTGGAAACGCGAATTTATCCATCGTTATACGTTTTAAAAACGAGTAATTTGTAGGTAGATAAAGCGGCGAAGGCTTATCTTCGGGTAAACCTTTTAATAATTATACGAATATAGAAATTTCATTGTTTTAGTTACGAGCAATTTATCCGAAAATAAAATATTAAAATATACGTGAAAACGTGTCTTCAGAATTCCCTATATATTTTTGGCATATCTGCTTTAGCGCACATTTTAAGCCAAATGCGAAATAACTCGTGGGAGCCCACGCCGAGTGTCAGAGAATAAGTTTGAAGGCTGTCTTCTCTACTAATATGGCTCATCAGTTTTAGTTCTTCAAATTTTTAGTTCTACCATCCTCCTTAAAAGTATATTTTCTATAGAAATAGAAAAAAATCTATATCTGGGTCTAAAAACCAGTTTTCAATATCTTTTTTTATATATATTTTTTTTCTTCTTAATAATATCAGAAGCCGATGAAACCCTCCTTTGAAGTCTACTACTCTAATGTTCCTTATAGCGCTCCTCTCTGTATGGGTAAAATTCCCAATTTTACGAGATCGGAGGGGTCCTACTTCATACCCCCCTGTCTACGGAAAATTGGAAATTCTCTCTCTCCACAAACGACGACGTTTTTTTTGACGAACTCCGAGGCTGCTAGAGATATTCGGTGGACGAACTCCCGCTCCGAAAATATCTACCGTTAGGAGGCGTACGAATCGCGCTTTTTGAAACTAACCCATACAGAGAGGGGTAGACAAGACCCGGGAGTAATAGACTTCAAAGGAGGGTTTCATCGGCTTCTGATCTTAGATATTATAGTCAATAGAGTGAAAAACAGCGATTTTAAAGATAATTTTAAGGCTGAGAATGCAACCTAGTAACAAATTTAAAACTTACCACAAAAATTTGCTTAGCTGTATTTTTTCGTATTGAAGAATCATTGACCAATGAGCAAGTACCCGTCTTTAAGGAGAGATCTCCACGAGACTCTCAATAACATACGATTGGTCGCTGACACTTCAATACGAAGAAATAGGACTAAAGCACCAGGATAATTAATTTAAAACTTGGGCTTAGCAGAACCCATAGAGCTCCTGAATTTTTTTCTTATTAAAGGGTCATTTATAGTTTAATATTTGTTCGTAAATTTTTTTCATTAGTGGATTATCAACTTGTTTCGAACTACAGTTAACTGACTTGTGACTTTATTTTCAACTAGGGTTATTGTTTGATATTGTACGACATTTACTCTTGAGAAAAAAACGAGTTTAAAGCTTGGGGGACACGTACGACAAACAAGAGTCCATTACATCATTTTATTCTCCTAAGTGGACAGATATCTCACGAGAATAAGGTCAGAGTTTATTTTACGAAAAACAAAATATCAACACAACTTTTTGTAATGCCCAAAACAGCAGAAGCCGATGAAACCCTCCTTTGAAGTCTATTACTCCCGGGTCTTGTCTACCCCTCTCTGTATGGGTTAGTTTCAAAAATCGCGATTCGTACGCCTCCTAACGGTAGATATTTTCGGAGCGGGAGTTCGTCCAGCGAATATCTCTAGCAGCCTCGGAGTTCGTCAAAAAAACGTCGTCGTTTGTGGAGAGAGAGAATTTCCAATTTTCCGTAGACAGGGGGGTATGAAGTAGGACCCCTCCGATCTCGTAAAATTGGGAATTTTACCCATACAGAGAGGAGCCCTATATGGAACATTAGAGTAGTAGACTTCAAAGGAGGGTTTCATCGGCTTCTGATTGTAGTGTAATTAAGTATTCAGGCTCCCTTTAAAATTTTTAAAGATTCAAATAAGTCCCTTTAAAGTCGTCTAGGCGTATAACCGAAGGGTGGAGGGTTGGAAATTTAATCAATTTACAGACCAGCTTTGTGTTTAATCAAAACGACCGCCAAGACGGGTGTTTATCCCTCATTTTAAAACATATTCTTACATCTGTCGCCAGAATTATTCAAATAACGATATTGGTTCAGCTAGCCCCCCTTAAATTAGAGACTTGCTTTAAAACTGAAATTTGGATACTTTGCAAAACGACAAGAGTCGCGTTCATACTAAGCCTTGGAATCGATTTGATTTCTCGAAACTGCTTCGGGAACCAGTTTCGTACCGATTCGGAAGTTTCAACAACCGATAAATGAAGCTACGATAAATCGATTTATAACGGCAAACTTCCAATTCGTACTCATTGTTATTTAGGAAATTGATACGAGTTATTCATTCGCCGATAAGAAACATTCGAAACCTTTCGAGTTTCTTCCCCGATTTTAACCCAAAATTGAGATCTCGAAGCTAGAATTATTTAGTCGCTGTTCCTTTCAATTTAGATGAAAAAATAGAATTATTATATTTCATTCTACACGGATTTCGAGAAACAAGATATTTTTATCTTTAATTGTCATTATCCGTTCGAATAAACGCGTAATTTGTTTATTAATTAAAATTTTATCTCCGGGTCTAATTCGTATCCAGCATTTGATACGCGTCTGTTTATATAATTTGTGGTTTTATATTAATTATATTAATTTATCCGAGATTAAAATATCTGAAAATAAGCCTACTTTATCAATGGATATCCTAAGTTATAAAAATTATAAGACTTTTCGGTTGAAAGGATAAATATTTTCAAATGCAGTAACTCGCTATCGCGACATTATACAAGTATATAAGAAAGAAAATATTCTTTAAAAGTAAGTTTAAGTCCTCCGTTATCCTCTCGGCTTACGGTGTCTTAGACAACAAAAAGAAAATGGATATATAGACACTGGCAAGGAGGATCAGAGAAGGAGAGGAAATGTGGGGACGGCGCGGTTCCTATTGCGTCGGCCTAAACTCCCACTCTGGGAGAACGGGGGTAGAGACGTTTCGTGGTAAAATGTTGTCGCGTGGGTAAAACGAATCCTTTATGAGACGCGCTAGCTAGCGACCACGTGACAACAGTTTACCTCGAGAATTTCCTATCCCCCCTTTCCACCCGAGTGGGAGGTTGGCTCTTCTCTCTCTAACTCAACGCAGCCCCACATTTCCTCTCCTTCTCTGATCCTCCTTGACACTGATTACATGTTTTAGAAAACGCCTTTTTCTTACACCTTCTACACTCTCGTTTTAAAACACCATTCATTGTAAGATTTTTTTTAAAGTTAGGCCCTTTCTCTATCCAGTTATTCTCGGCTAAATGCATGATTATCCCATGGAGGAATAAAGGATTAAGGGTGTTTTTGCGAACTTGTTACGGAGGAAAAACTAAAGACCGTAAAAATAAAATAAAGAGCTCGGAATTCGTATAATTTTTATTAATTGGATAAAATCTACTAAATTCTGATGTATATTATCAGTTTGATTAAAAATAGACTTCATTTGAGTTAACTTATTCCAAGATAAAGTAAAAAAAACCTAATCCATATCCGTTTTTATTATCCAACAAAAATGGCAACTTATCTTAGAATATTATCCGATGCGTTATACGTTCGGATAAAAAACATTCAAAATTTATTTTCCGTGAAAAATAACGAATGAAAAGATGATTTAAAATCTTAGTTTCGTCGTTTTATTTATATTCTTCGAATTAAAAGTAAATTTGAAATTTTTTTCTTATATTTTAGACTCTGGAAACGCGAATTATCCATCGTTATACGTTTGAAAACGAGTAATTTGTAGGTAGATAAAGCGGCGAAGGCTTATCTTCTGGTAAACCTTTTAACAATTATACGAATATAGAAATTTCATTGTTTTAGTTACAATTTATCCGAAAATAAAATAATTGAAAATATACGATTAACAGAAGATTCCGAGCTCTATTTCTTAATCCATTTTTTCACCAGTTAGTAATACCTTCTCCCTTATTCCTACAAGATTTGGAGCGCTATGCTGTTTTTTCTGCGCCTATAAAGAAAATATATCGTCGCCTAGGAGCTAGAGAACACAACTTTCATTTCGCTCCTGCATTACCGAGATAAGCAATACGCTGGTCTTATTACTAACGCGCTATAGAAACACTCATACCACTCAAAAGTTTCGGTCCGGTCATTCTTTCATTCCATTCATTGCAATTGTTATTTTGCTTTATTTTTTTCCCGTCAAACAGATTTAATATACTACATTTTCATAGTAACTAATGAGTGAGAAATTTAATAGTGGGTGTAGGTGTCAAATGTTTCCCGTAACAAGAGTATGAACCTCGATGGGTACCTGGATTAACTACTGAAAACCCGTCTTAATAGATGAATTTGAATAAGAAAAGATATCGCGCGTTCATAAGGGCACTCTAACGGAAAACAGTGCAGACAAAAGGTAGTAAATAATGAATAGGAAGACGTGAGCTAAGCCTTGGCTACTTTCTTACTCAATTATTTTTTAAAAATATATTTTATGAAACCCTCCTTTGAAGTCTACTACTCTAATGTTCCATATAGCGCTCCTCTCTGTATGGGTAAAATTCACAATTTTCCGAGATCGGAGGGGTCCTACTTCATACCCCCTGTCTACGGAAAATTGGAAATTCTCTCTCCACAAACGACGACGTTTTTGTTGACGAACTCCAAGGTTGCTAGAGATATTCGGTGGACGAACTCCCGCTCCGAAAATATCTACCGTTAGGAGGCGTACGAATCGCGCTTTTTGAAACTAACCCATACAGAGAGGGGTAGACAAGACCCGGGAGTAATAGACTTCAAAGGAGGGTTTCATCAGCTTCTGTTGAAAGGTATTCCTATTATTAACGACCAGCGACCATTTAATACGCCATCTAGTATTTTACCCACAAAACATTTTATTTTAAATCCCCCTTAACCTTAAAAGTGTGAATTATAGAGAAACGGTGAAGTTATGTAAACTTTGAAATCTAGGAGTGTTTCTTAACTGGTTCGTATAAAAGATGAAGGTATTAGAATGTATATCTTGACACCCCTCCCATTTACAATTTACAAGGCGATGCGTCGTAAATTAAGGCTAGCAAATTTACATTTGAAAATTTTCTCTCCTCCTAGAAACAGGCGATATGTATGTAGTTTTGGTAATATTTTGCATCTCACAAGCTCCGAATAAGCGATAATTCTAGAGCATCGTACGATGTTTTAATATTTCACTTTAAATTTATCACTGCAAGGCAGCCGCGCCCCCCTAAAGTTTGCTAGAATTTTACGCGTCTTTACTAATAGCTTCTTTAAAATAGAAAGCGCTTTATTTAAAGGGTAACAGAAGAATCTTTTGAAAATACCCTGAATTACATATCTTACTTTCAAAGGGAGAATGAAAAATAATAACGAGTGATTTTTATCGATTACTTATGGCTTAAATAGGCGTAATTCAATAGTGAAAAATTAATTTATGGTAAATAAAATTGTAATAATTAAATCGAAATTAAAATAATATTTTAATTAAAATTGAAATTAAAATAATATTGTAATTTAATATTTTAATTTCAGTTTAATTACAATATTATTTTAATTTCAATTTTAATTACAATATTATTTTAATTTCAATTTTAATTACAATTTTATTTTAATTTCAATTTTAATTACAATTTTATTTTAATTTCAATTTTAATTACAATTTTATTTTAATTTCAATTTTAATTACAATTTTATTTTAATTTCAATTTTAATTACAATTTTATTTTAATTTCAATTTTAATTACAATTTTATTTTAATTTCAATTTTAATTACAATTCTATTTTAATTTCAATTTAATTACAATTTTATATTAATTTCAATTTAATTACAATAATATTTTAATTTCAATTTTTGTAATTAAATTGAAATTAATATAAAATTGTATTTAAATTGAAATTAATATAAAATTGTAATTAAATTGAAATTAAAATAAAATTTTAATTAAAATTGAAATTAAAATAAAATTGTACTAATTAAATTGAAATTAAAATAAAATTGTAATAATTAAATTGAAATTAAAATAAAATTGTAATAATTAAATTGAAATTAAAATAAAATTGTAATAATTTAAATTTAAAATAAAATTGGAATAATTTAAATTAAAATAAAATTGGACTAATTTAAATTAAAATAATATTGTAATAATTTAAAATATTTAAATAAAGTATTAAATAAATTTTGATTTTATTTCAAATTTATTTCTTAACTGCAAGGCATCTTTTCTCTGAGCATTGATGCCCAGCAAAAAAAACACTTCTACAGGCGCTATGGAAAATAACATTAAAGTTAGTCCCCTGAATTGAAACTTCTCCAAAGTGTATATTAAATAAATTATGTATTTTTAGTGTCGATGTAATTTTGTTCTATGACATATGTATATATATTTTGAATCGTTTTTTAACCATCTTTCCAAATATATGACTCAATTTCAATTTAGAGTTCATTAAAAGCCGTGATAGCATCATTTTAGGAAACTCCTAGCTTCTAAGAAAAATATTAGAAATATTTTCAAATTTAATATATCTGATTGATGGCTAAATTATTAATGTTCATTAAGTAACTATTTCCTTAATTTAAGTTAAATTACATAGGCTACCTATAACAGAAGCCGATGAAACCCTCCTTTGAAGTCTACTACTCTAATGTTCGATATAGCGCTCCTCTCTGTATGGGTAAAATTCCCAATTTTACGAGATCGGAGGGGTCCTACTTCATACCCCCCTGTCTACGGAAAATTGGAAATTCTCTCTCTCCACAAACGACGACGTTTTTTTGACGAACTCCGAGGCTGCTAGAGATATTCGGTGGACGAACTCCCGCTCCGAAAATATCTACCGTTAGGAGGCGTACGAATCGCGCTTTTTGAAACTAACCCATACAGAGAGGGGTAGACAAGACCCGGGAGTAATAGACTTCAAAAGGAGGGTTTCATCGGCTTCTGATATTAGCTTAGAATAGATTTAAAGGAAGCCTAGATTCACACTCGCTGCTAAATCAAAGTGACGCAACCACGCAATATCGATTGAACTAGGAAATACGATTCGATCTTTTAAGAGCTAGTTATTAGCCAGGCCTTCGCGTATCCAGCAAAGATTATAAACAAAAAACATATCAGCCGCCGGTGTTAGCCTTTCGAGCGAAAAAATTCCACTTCTTTTTTTTTTTTGATACCAAAACTACAGCTGTTGCGTCTCTTCGTCAGCCTTTTCTACTAAGTTTCCCTAATATTGGAGGGATAAAGTAGAGGGATTCATGCCTCTACAAGTGATATGTATTAAGAATAGTGCTGAGAAAAAGATTCATATTATATAGAGCTCGGAATTCGTATCATTTTTATTAATTGGATAAAATCTACTAAATTCTGATGTATATTATCTGTTTGATTAAAACATAGACTTCATTCGAGTTAACTTATTCCAAGATAAAGTAAAACAACGTAATCCATATCCGTTTTTATCCAAAAATTGCCTTCTTAGAATATTATCCGATGCGTTATACGTTCGGATAAAAAAACATTCAAAATTTATTTTACGTGAAAAATAACGAATAAAAAGATGATTTAAAATCTTAGTTTCGTCGTTTTATTTATATTCTTCGAATTAAAAGTTAATTTGAAATTTTTTCTTATATTTTAGACTCTGGAAACGCGAATTATCCATCGTTATACGTTTGAAAACGAGTAATTTGTAGATAGATAAAGCGGCGAAGGCTTATCTTCGGGTAAACCTTTTAACAATTATACGAATATAGAAATTTCATTGTTTTAGTTACAATTTATCCGAAAATAAAATATCTGAAAATATACGAATAACGGAAGATAATGGATAATTATTAGTTGGAATCCCCCTTCATTATTCCTCCTTGCCATATCGAGGTGCTTTAGATTCTATCAAGAGTCGCGGTCGGCAGCGTCAGAGAACCCTTTGTTTTTATTGATTAGCCAAAAAAAAAAAGGGTCAACTAAACGGCAAAGGGACGAATAAAAAGCTTTTAAAGGGGCACTAACATGTACGGTTAATAGAAATTGAGTGATATTTTCGGGTTGATCGTTAAAAATCGATTCGAAATATATATACATATCAAATACAACGATGGTAAAAATACAAATTTTATAATCCCCATTTTCCTTCTAAATGTGAACGCACGTTTCTATTTGTGAACACTTTCATTTAAAAATGTATAACTTAACTTTGGTTGGGTCTATTAAAAGATGGAAGAGCTCATTTTGTAGATTAAGAATGGGGCTATTGTAAAAATGCATATTTTATAATCGCCTATTTTCGAAATTGTTAAAATAAAAATTCCCCGCAATCTACGTCATCACTATGGTCGTATGATTTCGTTATTGTAGAGCCTACAGTCGATTTTAGCGCAGTCTTCTTCGTAAAAGTACTTACTACAGAAAGTCAATTACCTTTCGTATCGTTAATTACGATCGAAAGACGTCATAAATTACCTATATTTTTTGATACTTTAATTTTTTATTTTTATTTTAACGCGTCAACCGGTAGAAGTAAAATATTTTGAAATTAGGCTTAATCGACGTTTGAAATTAGGCTTAATCGACGTTTGAAACTAGGCTTAATCGACGTTTGAAACTAGGCTTAATCGACGTTTGAAACTAGGCTTAATCGACGTTTGAAACTAGGCTTAATCGACGTTTGAAATTAGGCTTAATCGACGTTTCAAATTAGGCTTAATCGACGTTTGAAATTAGGCTTAATCGACGTTTGAAATTAGGCTTAATCGACGTTTGAAATTAGGCTTAATCGACGTTAGAAATTAGGCTTAATCGACGTTAGAAATTAGGCTTAATCGACGTTAGAAATTAGGCTTAATCGACGTTTGAAATTAGGCTTAATCGACGTTTGAAATTAGGCTTAATCGACGTTTGAAATTAGGCTTAATCGACGTTTGAAATTAGGCTTAATCGACGTTTGAAATTAGGCTTAATCGACGTTTTAAATTAGGCTTAATCGACGTTTTAAATTAGGCTTAATCGACGTTTGAAATTAGGCTTAATCGACGTTTGAAATTAGGCTTAATCGACGTTTGAAATTAGGCTTAATCGACGTTTGAAATTAGGCTTAATCGACGTTTGAAATTAGGCTTAATCGACGTTTTAAATTAGGCTTAATCGACGTTTGAATAATAAAGCTGAATATCTAATCAATAGGCATTGAAAAAAATGGTAAAAGTCTCACTTTGAAAAGGTACGAAAACCATCGTACTAGGCTTTTACTTTCACATATATATGTACTTTTGATATTACCTATATTAAAAGCAACAAATTTATTGTATGTTCGGAAACATATCGGCGAAATGGCTGCACGAAAAAACCGAAAATAAAAAGGGACCCAAGAACCGGAGATCCGATATAAAAAATAAGCAGGGTTATACGAATAAACTTTATGAGTTCAGCTAGAATCAGTTGGGGTGTGTCGGAAATGTTCTGATGAAGACATAGCGTAATAAAACTCTATGTAAAACCAAGAATCCATTCAGGTTCCATAAGAATATGGGAGCGTAGCTTTAGCCTCTGGTACCATCCTCCCAAACTTTGTAACAAAAGTTCGTCTGCTAATTTTCGCCACATTTGTACGCTTAGATCTTTTTTTCGGTCGGCTCCATTTTTATTACCCAAAATATTACGTCAAGGTCGTTAGTGGCGCGGGTTAATAATAGATGTCAGGAGCGATTTACTTGAAAAATCGATTCGAAGCGGACGAACTTTCGCTACAAAGTTTGGGAGGATGGTTATTGAATCGCGGCCCTCCCATATTCTTATGGAACCTGAATGAATTCTTGATATTTTTGGAGTTTCATCTTTGAATTGATTTAAGAAAAACTGCAAATAATTTCAAACTTAGAAACGTGAGGAATAAATTGCGTATTAAAATATCAAACCAAAACTTTCCAATATCGAATGTTTTGTTAAGGTAAAAGGTTTGGGAAATATAACCACCCCCTTATTGTAATAAATTCCACTTTGAGTTGGCAGCAAACGCGAAGTTAAGACACACGTTACGTCTATATTCGTTGACAAAGGAATAAATAAAGCCTAGCTTGGTACTCGCTGCCAATACCCAACTCGAACTGTATAGTCTGTAGACTGAAAAAAGGTTCAACGCATTGTATGAACAGTTAGGTCAGCCTTTGCTCCAACAATCTTATAATAAAAGTTTCTGCAAAGTCGTCTATTTCCTTTCTAAAAGTCAATCTCAATCTTAGTACCAACTACAATTCTAGCTTCAAATAGGTTATATTATAATGGTAATGAATGAGTTTTCTAAGCTTGCAACGATACTATAACAAAAGAAAACCATAAAGCTCAACGTTCCTTGTCTTACCACCCCTTATTTATATAGTATAGTCTTCTATAGGCTATAGATATTTCATGGAGGTTGTGTAGAAGCAATCGCCAAGTTCTAGCTTAGTTTTAAATGAGTTTAACACCTTAATTTTAAACGTCGATTAAGCCTAATTTTAAACGTCGATTAAGCCTAATTTCAAACGTCGATTAAGCCTAATTTCAAAGGTCGATTAAGCCTAATTTCAAACGTCGATTAAGCCTAATTTTAAACGTCGATTAAGCCTAATTTTAAACGTCGATTAAGCCTAATTTTAAACGTCGATTAAGCCTAATTTTAAACGTCGATTAAGCCTAATTTTAAACGTCGATTAAGCCTAATTTTAAACGTCGATTAAGCCTAATTTTAAACGTCGATTAAGCCTAATTTTAAACGTCGATTAAGCCTAATTTCAAACGTCGATTAAGCCTAATTTCAAACGTCGATTAAGCCTAATTTCAAACGTCGATTAAGCCTAATTTCAAACGTCGATTAAGCCTAATTTCAAACGTCGATTAAGCCTAATTTCAAACGTCGATTAAGCCTAATTTCAAACGTCGATTAAGCCTAATTTCAAAGGCCGATTAAGCCTAATTTCAAAGGCCGATTAAGCCTAATTTCAAAGGCCGATTAAGCCTAATTTCAAAGGCCGATTAAGCCTAATTTCAAAGGCCGATTAAGCCTAATTTCAAAGGCCGATTAAGCCTACTTTCAAACGCCGATTAAGCCTAATTTCAAACGCCGATTAAGCCTAATTTCAAACGCCGATTAAGCCCAATTTCAAAGGTCGATTAAGCCCAATTTCAAAGGCCAATTAAGCCCAATTTCAAAGGCCAATTAAGCCTAATTTCAAAGGTCAATTAAGCCCAATTTCAAAGGTCGATTAAGCCTAATTTCAAATGTCAATTAAGCCTAATTTCAAACGTAAATTAAGCCTAATTTCAAACTTAAATTAAGCCTAATCTCAAACGTAACTTAAGCCTAATTTCAAACGCCGATTAAGCCTAATTTCAAACGTCAATTAAGCCCAATTTCAAACGGTCAATTAAGCCTAATTTCAAACGCCAATTAAGCCCAATTTCAAACGTCAATTAAGCCCAATTTCAAACGTCAATTAAGCCTAATTACAAACGTCGATTAAGCCTAATTTCAACTACAATCTTTCACCCCTTCTATACTTCCTCCAATGAAATTTCTTCTCGTGTTCTTAATGGTGCTGATGTATGTAAGAATACATAGCTTTCGTTTCTCAAATATAACACGGCATATTTCTTTATTTTTAAACGAGAAAAATAAAGTTTGCGCTCCTATTTCCGAAAAAATATTGTTTAAAATAACTCAAATATATTTTATGTTTATTTTATTTAAGGAAGCTAAAGTAATTTGAGATGAAATCAGCTTGAAAGAAGTTTGGTTTTTATGGGTTTTTCTTGACAAATGGATTCTTTTAAATCTACACTTTATTTCCCATACGGTATGAAATTGTTTTCCCAAAATATTTTAGAGCCTACTTTTATTTAGGAGTCTAAATCTAAACGTCTAAAACGTCTAGAATGTTTTCAAAGAACAGACTGGGATGATTTTTGAACTGGACTTAAGGCCAGTAGAGCCCAAGCAATTTTATTAAAAAAATTGGACATTGGTCAATTATAATTTTCACGAGTTTGACAATCTGCCATTATGACGTTGGACTTTGACGTAGGTTAAGAAACAAAACAAAATTTTGAAATTAACTGGCCACAAGGCCAGTAGCCCTCCAAGCATTTTATTTTTAAAAGGGCCCAGCTAATTTTTAAATTGGACTTTTGTCCCAGACTGGTCAGGAAATTTTCCTAGTTGGTTCGAAAAACGTACATCAATTTTTGCAATTTAATTAAAACAGAAGCCGATGAAACCCTCCTTTGAAGTCTATTACTCCCTGGTCTTGTCTACCCCTCTCTGTATGGGTTATTCTCAAAAGGGTGATTCCACGACAAATGGTCACAGCTTGTCAACCCGACCCCCACCGATTTGGCTGAAATTTGGTGTGGGGGGTTTTTACCATCGTAAAAACCGAATTTCTGATTATTTTTGCAATCGGCCCAGTAGTTTCGGAGATACAGAATATGGCCATTTCCCGAAATGGCCTTCACCCCGAAAACTGACCATGGCGTAACTTTCGTAATTCTTGACCGATTTTCATCATTCAAATTTCATTTTAAAGTACATGAAGAGTACTATTCGACTGTATCAACAGTATTTTAAGTAGCTTTTTCTATATAGCGCATATTAGGGATCAAACACGTTGACCTTTGACCTTTGCTTTAGACCAATAATTTAAATGGAATTTAACCATTTTTTTCGAATTCCCCGCCTGTGATTTACCCGAAAATGATGAAATCCCAAAGTATTATTTCTAGTTCTCGAGATATTCATATTTTAGTTTAACCCCCAAAAGAGTTTATTTCATTTTCTATCATGTTTTTAATAAGAAATCAATCAGTTTTGGTTTTTTTTTTAAATTCCAACTCAACTATCACCTTAAAACAAATATTTTGACTTAGTGCAACATCAAGATTTTCTATTTCACAGAGGATGTTTTCCCGTATAACCCAACATTCGTCTTTAATTTGTTTCCAATAATAATTAGCGGAATTGAATGGAGGATACATAAATGAAATCCAATATAAACTCTTTCTATGAAAATAGTTGAACTTACTCGTCATCATTTTACTTCTCAAGCCCAGTCAGATTATTTGAAATCATTAAATAAAAATTTTAAGTTATTGGTGATTTTGCTGAAAATGACTCCTTTGTAGTTCAGGACGAGGTGCAAGGTTTTCATTGGGAAAATTCACACGCATCCTTGCACCCATTCATTGCTTACTGCAGAACCGTTTTAAATGAGCCTCTGAAACACAAAAGCTACTGCGTGATTAGTGATACTAGGTATCATTCCATAGCAACAGTATATACATTTCAATCAAATTTGATTTCTAATTGAAAAATATTATTTATTTTGGTCTACCCCCATTTCGCCCAATTTATTTTCGCCCAATTTCATTTCGCCCAATTCCCATTTCGCCCAGTTTCTTTTCGCACAATTTCATTTCGCCCAATTCTCATTTCGCCCAATTTCATTTCGCCCAATTCCCATTTCGCCCAATTCCCATTTGGCCCAATTTCTTTTCGCCCAATTCCCGTTGGCCCAATTCCCATTTGGCCTAATGTCTTCTCGCCCAATCTCGTTTCGCCCAATTTTGATTTGGACCAATCTCATTTTGCACAAGTCACATTTTTCCACTTTTTTCCCCCCAACCTAACCAAACCTAACCTAACCTAACCTAACCTAAATTAAATAAAAGTCACTTTTTTGGCCTACTAAGACTTTAAATTTTAAAAGGTTTAAGCTTTAATCGTTTTAGGCGAAAAGGGAAGAGAAATTTTTGGGTTGGGCGAAATGGGAATAGATAATTCTAGGCTAACTGATAAAACGATTGGGCAAATTGGGATTGGGCGAATTGAGAAAAGGAATTTTTAGTTTGGGCAAAATGGGAAGAGATAATTTATAGCCAAATGATAAAGCGATTGGGCAAAGTAGGATTGGGCGAAATGGGAATAGATAATTTTGGGCAAAAAATGCCTTGGGCGAAATGGGAATAGATCATTTTGGGCGAAATATTTTCGGCGAAATGGGTACATACCTTTATGTTTCTGATGGTTGAGCTGGCCAGTACAAAAAACAATTCAATTTCGGTAAAATTTGTCATCACCAAAAAGATTTCGGTATAGATTGTGAATGTTTCAGAGGATCATTTAAAACGGTTCTGCAGTAAGCAATGAATGGGTGCAAGGATGCGTGTGAATTTTCCCAATGAAAACCTTGCACCTCGTCCTGAACTACAAAGGAGTCATTTTCAGCAAAATCACCAATAACTTAAAATTTTTATTTAATGATTTCAAATAATCTGACTGGGCTTGAGAAGTAAAATGATGACGAGTAAGTTCAACTATTTTCATAGAAAGAGTTTATATTGGATTTCATTTATGTATCCTCCATTCAATTCCGCTAATTATTATTGGAAACAAATTAAAGACGAATGTTGGGTTATACGGGAAAACATCCTCTGTGAAATAGAAAATCTTGATGTTGCACTAAGTCAAAATATTTGTTTTAAGGTGATAGTTGAGTTGGAATTTAAAAAAAAACCAAAACTGATTGATTTCTTATTAAAAACATGATAGAAAATGAAATAAACTCTTTTGGGGGTTAAACTAAAATATGAATATCTCGAGAACTAGAAATAATACTTTGGGATTTCATCATTTTCGGGTAAATCACAGGCGGGGAATTCGAAAAAAATGGTTAAATTCCATTTAAATTATTGGTCTAAAGCAAAGGTCAAAGGTCAACGTGTTTGATCCCTAATATGCGCTATATAGAAAAAGCTACTTAAAATACTGTTGATACAGTCGAATAGTACTCTTCATGTACTTTAAAATGAAATTTGAATGATGAAAATCGGTCAAGAATTACGAAAGTTACGCCATGGTCAGTTTTCGGGGTGAAGGCCATTTCGGGAAATGGCCATATTCTGTATCTCCGAAACTACTGGGCCGATTGCAAAAATAATCAGAAATTCGGTTTTTACGATGGTAAAAACCCCCCACACCAAATTTCAGCCAAATCGGTGGGGGTCGGGTTGACAAGCTGTGACCATTTGTCGTGGAATCACCCAAAAGGCACGATTCGTACGCCTCCTAACGGTAGATGTTTTCGGAGCGGGAGTTCGTCGAGCCTCGGAGTTCGTCAAAAAAAACGTCGTCGTTTGTGGAGAGAGAGAATTTCCAATTTTCCGTAGACAGGGGGGGATGAAGTAGGACCCCTCCGATCTCGTAAAATTGGGAATTTTACCCATACAGAGAGGAGCGCTATATCGAACATTAGAGTAGTAGACTTCAAAGGAGGGTTTCATCGGCTTCTAATTAAAAGCAGATCCTTCAGCCAATCACAAGACGCCACGCAATTGACGTAGAAAATTACGTAAAAAAATAATAATACAGGGTTGCAACAGTATTTTTTTCCTAATAAAAATTCCCTGACTTTTCCAGGTTTTTCCTTGACCTTTTCCACCGATTTTCCCTGACTGTTTCAGGTATACTACCCAATTTTTAACCTTTTATTTTTTATATAATCGCGTTCGCCAAACTGCAGTGATATCTTTGTGCTAATCTATACAACTGACACGTGATTATAATTCCCTGGCTTCTTGAAAAATCCTTAAATTCCCTGACTTTTTTTGGTTCATTTTCAAATTCCCTGACTTTTCCCTGACCTGTGGCAACTCTGTATTAATTTCACTAATTAGCAGTAATGAACAATTATAAAAAAAGCACAAAAGTTGAAGATTATAAGGAATCCAGTTTTTCCAGTAATTTTGATTTTCCCTGATATTTCCTGGAGTTTGTTTTTTCTCAAAGTCGAATTTATTTAAGACTGGCTCTCCCTTTATTATTACTCCATGATTTTTGGTCCCATTTCAAATTTATCTACTTAAGGAGGTATAAGTTACTTATGGCACGTGTGATTACTGTGAGCCTACGCCTTTAGCCCTCTCCAGCAACGATGTCAGTGTCGATTGCCTATGGCGCTGAGTGCCTGAGTTTCATGCTAAATGAGATTATTATACCGTTGGGCAACGAACGAATGGGTAAGCGTACAAAATCGGATACTAGAAATAAGTTTTACAGAAAAATAGCAGGGAATAAAATAAAAAACATGTACAACATTACTCGAGAAAAGGATGGTCCCAAGAATATCGATTTGTACAAAAAAAAATAAGAATATTTTACCAAAAAAGGAAAAGATTTGGATCATCACTTAGACACGGTGGTATACTCGAATATCAGGAAAAGGTTTAGGAGACCTTATCACATTTTAGAACGCGCGAGAATTTAACCAATAGGCTCTTGACAATATCGAAGTTACGCGATGACGTAGATTGCGGGGAATTTTTATTTTAAAAATTTAGAAAATGGTCGATTATTAAATATGTATTTTTACTGTCGCGGTAATTAGGGTCGTATCTTCTCCGCATCTTTTCCTAGAGTGTTGAAGCTGTGTTCCGCGAATAGCCCCATTCTTAATCTACAAAATGAGCTCTTCCATCTTTAAATCGACCCAACCAAAGTTAAGTTATTCATTTTTAAATGAAAGTGTTCACAAATAGAAGCGTGCGTTCAGATTTAGAAGGAAAAATGGGGATTATTAAATATGTATTTTTACTGTCGCGGTAATTAGGGTCGTATCTTCTCCGTGTCTTTTCCTAGAGTGTTGAAGCTGTGTTCCCCGAATAGCCCCATTCTTAATCTACAAAATGAGCCCTTCCATCTTTAAATCGACCCAACCAAAGTTAAGTTATATATTTTTAAATGAAAGTGTTCACAAATAGAAACGTGCGTTCAGATTTAGAAGGAAAATGGAGATTATAAAATATGTATTTTTACTGTCGCGGTAATTAGGGTCGTATCTTCTCCGTGTCTTTTCCTAGAGTGTTGAAGTTATGTTCCCCGAATAGCCCCATTCTTAATCTACAAAATGAGCTCTTCCATCTTTAAATAGACCCAACCAAAGTTAAGTTATACATTTTTAAATGAAAGTGTTCACAAATAGAAGCGTGCGTTCAGATTTAGGAGGAAAATGGGGATTATTAAATATGTATTTTTACTGTCGCGGTAATTAGGGTCGTATCTTCTCTGTGTCTTTTCCTATAGTGTTGAAGCTGTGTTCCCCGAATAGCCCCATTCTTAATCTACAAAATGAGCTCTTCAATCTTTAAATAGACCCAGCCAAAGTTAAGTTATACATTTTTAAATGAAAGTGTTCACAAATAGAAACGTGCGTTCAGATTTAGAAGGAAAATGGAGATTATAAAATATGTATTTTTACTGTCGCGGTAATTAGGGTCGTATCTTCTCCGTGTCTTTTCCTAGAGTGTTGAAGTTATGTTCCCCGAATAGCCCCATTCTTAATCTACAAAATGAGCTCTTCCATCTTTAAATCGACCCAACCAAAGTTAAGTTATACATTTTTAAATGAAAGTGTTCACAAATAGAAGCGTGCGTTCAGATTTAAAAATTTCAAAAATGGTGATTATAAAATATGTATTTTTACAGTCGCTGTAATTTTATTCTATAACATATGTATATATATTTTGAATCGTTTTTTAACGATCAACCCGAAAATGGTACTTAAATTCCATTTGGATTTCATCATTCAGCTAATAGAAATTTTTCAAGAATTAGAACTTTTTACTTTTGCATTAGCTCTTTAAAAAAAACCTTTTTTTGGGGGTTATTGACCAAAGAAGAATTTTGGATATCATCCAAATTTTTCGTAGATTAACCGAACGAAAACCCTAGGTTTTAAAATACACATTAAAGACGTTATTTAAAAAAAAAATAATAAAAACTTGAAAAAATTTGGTTAAATGGAGCGAAAATATATAAAACTTTTTTTGATGGCATCAAATATTTATTAGAAGTATAAAAACCGCAGGAAACCGCTTAATACCTTCACCCGTTTATTTACACTAAACTCGACGGCCGATGTCATTCGTCGGCTTTGGCATTTTTGACATTTTGACAGATAAACACAAAATAACCATTTAGGACGCGATACGCCATTTTTTTCTTTTTTTTTTTTTTTTTTCCTAGATCCAAAGTCCGTCTTACCTAAGAAAAAAATGTGGTGCCAGGCATAAGTGGCTCTTATATCTATCTATGGTATCATTTTTAGGAGGAAAATACTATAATCATACCCTAGTAGTAGTAGAGCTCGGAATTCGTATAATTTTAATTAATTGAATAAAATCTACTAAATTCTGATGTATATTATCTGTTTGATTAAAACATAGACTTCATTCGAGTTAACTTATTCGAAGATAAAGTAACAAAAAACCTAATCCATATCCGTTTTTATTATCCAACAAAAATGGAACTTATCTTAGAATATTATCCGATGCGTTATACGTTCGGATAAAAAAACATTCAAAATTTATTTTCCGTGAAAAATAACGAATAAAAAGATGATTTAAAATCTTATCGTTTTATTTATATTCTTCGAATTAAAAGTCAATTTGAAATTTTTTCTTATATTTTAGACTCTGGGAACGCGAATTATATATCGTTATACGTTTGAAAACGAGTAATTTGTAGGTAGATAAAGCGGCGAAGGCTTATCTTCGGGTAAACCTTATACGTTTAAAATAAAACATCTTTCACTGGAGAAAACGTTATGGTCTTTGTAGTCTTGTTTTTTTTTTCCCCCATTTTTTATTTCGAAAGGCGCCACTAGAAAACCCTTCATACTTCAAATCAAAATCTTAATGGATCAACCAAGTGATAGTGGAGAAGAGATTTGGCTGAGTGGAGAGCATCTAGAATCGGACGTAAAGGGAAAAAGGATGCTTCGAGAATAAAACTGACTCTTGAGACTAGAAATTTCAAACGCTGTTAATTTGGTTAATTTCCCAAGCTACTTCTACACAAATTAAAAGACCGAGAAAGAGATAGAAAAGAACACTAGAGATCTGATTTATTTCTAACCGTAATTAAGAGGAACTAATTTCGAATGACGAAGCAAGAGACTTAAAAGACTCGGTACTTGGGATGGTATGGAATAATTTAACTTGTTACTAAAAGCAGAAGCCGATGAAACCCTCCTTTGAAGTCTACTACTCTAATGTTCGATATAGCGCTCCTCTCTGTATGGGTAAAATTCACAATTTTACGAGATCGGAGGGGTCCTACTTCATCCCCCTGTCTACGGAAAATTGGAAATTCTCTCTCTCCACAAACGACGACGTTTTTTGGACGAACTCCAAGGCTGCTAGAGATATTCGCTGGACGAACTCTCGCTCCGAAAATATCTACCGTTAGGAGGCGTACGAATCGCGCTTTTTGAAACTAACCCATACAGAGAGGGGTAGACAAGACCCGGGAGTAATAGACTTCAAAGGAGGGTTTCATCGGCTTCTGCCAAAAGGCTAACCACTTAAAAATAAACAGGTAATTAAAATAATGAAAAGAAATCTATTCGAAATGGCAGAGAAAACCTATTCGAAATCGTAGTTAAAACCTATTAAAAATGGCAGAGAAAATCTATTAAAAATGGCAGAGAAAACCTATTAAAAATGGCAGAGAAAACCTATTAAAAATGGCAGAGAAATATCTATTAAAAATGGCAGAGAAAAATCTATTAAAAATGGCAGAGAAAAATCTATTAAAAATGGCAGATAAAAGCTATTAAAAATGGCAGATAAAACCTATTAAAAATGGCAGAGAAACCTATTAAAAATGGCAGAGAAAACCTATTAAAAATGGCAGAGAAAACCTATTAAAAATGGCAGAGAAAACCTATTAAAAATGGCAGAGAAAACCTATTAAAAATGGCAGAGAAAATCTATTAAAAATGGCAGAGAAAATCTATTAAAAATGGCAGAGAAAATCTATTAAAAATGGCAGAGAAAACCGATTAAAAATGGCAGAGAAAACCGATTAAAAATGGCAGAGAAAACCGATTAAAAATGGCAGAGAAAACCGATTAAAAATGGCAGAGAAAACCCATTAAAAATGGCAGAGAAAACCCATTAAAAATGGCAGAGAAAACCCATTAAAAATGGCAGAGAAAACCCATTAAAAATGGCAGAGAAAACCCATTAAAAATGGCAGAGAAAACCCATTAAAAATGGCAGAGAAAACCCATTAAAAATGGCAGAGAAAACCCATTAAAAATGGCAGAGAAAACCCATTAAAAATGGCAGAGAAAACCCATTGAAAATTGCAGAGAAAACCCATTGAAAATGGCAGAGAAAACCCATTGAAAATGGCAGAGAAAACCCATTGAAAATGGCAGAGAAAACCCATTAAAACTGGCAGAGAAAACCCATTAAAAATGGCAGAGAAAACCCATTAAAAATGGCAGAGAAAACCCATTAAAACTGGCAGAGAAAACCCATTAAAAATGGCAGAGAAAACCCATTGAAAATGGCAGAGAAAACCCATTGAAAATGGCAGAGAAAACCCATTAAAAATGGCAGAGAAAACCTATTAAAAATTGCAGAGAAAACCCATTAAAAATGGCAGAGAAAACCCATTAAAAATGGCAGAGAAAACCTATTAAAAATGGCAGAGAAAACCTATTCGAAATCGCAAAGAAATCTTTGCAAGTCTACCAAGTATATTTTTATAGAAACTGAATTACTAAGATATTATAATCTCTTTAAATGAAGTTATTTCATATTTTTAGCATCACCTAATCAAACCGTAAAATATTCAAACGCTAAGCCTTGTCTAAAATTCTGAAACCCAGCTAGGTTTCCTAATTCCTTTTAGAGTTCCCTTTAAGTTTCTAACCCGTTTTTCAAGAGGATAAATAAATTGAAAGATTGGATATACGAGTATAAAGCCAAGCAATTTCCGATATCAGTAAAAATAATATAAGTTTGTTTATAAAAGGAACCAACCGCGTTGAAAGACAAAAAAGTTGGAAAGGCTAAAAAAGCTAAACTCAATTGGGCAAACCAGTTGATCATAGATACAAAAGAACTGCTGTGAAAGTGATAGAGAGGCTTGAAATAAAAGAAGAGAGAGAAAAAAAAATAATAAATAGAAAAACTTTAACCAAAAAGCGGAAAATTACACAATAGCTAACGAAGCGAGTTTCCTTCAAGGCATTCCCAGCGCGAGCGTCAATTGGGCCCCCAACCAATTCCTTTGTCCGCAAGTCGAGGCAGCTTATTGGCCAGACTGCCAAGCTTCGTTCATACTCGGAATCGGATCCGTTATTCGTATATTTTCAGATATTTTATTTTCGGATAAATTGTAACTAAAACAATGAAATTTCTATATTCGTATAATTGTTAAATGGTTTACCCGAAGATAAGCCTTCGCCGCTTTATCTACCTACAAATTACTCGTATTCAACACGTATAACGATGGATAATTCGCGTTTCCAGAGTCTAAATTATAAGAAAAAATTTTAAAATTGACTTTTAATTCGAAGAATATAAATAAAACGATAAGATTTTAAATCATCTTTTTATTCGTTATTTTTCACGGAAAATAAATTTTGAATGTTTTTTTATTCGAACGTATAACGCATCGGATAATATTCTAAGTTGCCATTTTTGTTGGATAATAAAAACGGATATGGATTACGTTTTTTTACTCTATCTTCGAATAAGTTAACTATATTTTAATCATCAGAATTTAGTAGATTTTATCCAATTAATAAAAATGATACGAATTCCGAGCTCTAATACGAACGAGGCTTAAAGAGTCTTCAAAAGAGATAGAGATAATACGTTGGAGCTCGATGCTAGAGAACTGCCGAAAGAAAAAGAGCATAGGGTCGAAAATAGCTCAGCGTTAAACTATCAAAACAGTATAAAGTAGCCTGATCTGGCTACGTAAGATGGAACTCTTTATCAAAAGCGCCCAGGAAAACAAAAAGATTCTCTATAACACTTCTAGAGTTATCGCGCCGAGAAACATACTCTCTTACTCACATGCACGAGTAAACACTGGTTTTTTGTTGGTAGACAATTCCCTGTTTGTGCGACCAGAAGTAGATGAAACCCTCCTTTGAAGTCTACTACTCTAATGTTCGATATAGCGCTACTCTCTGTATGGGTAAAATTCACAATTTTACGAGATCAGAGGGGTCCTACTTCATCCCCCCCTGTCTACGGAAAATTGGAAATTCTCTCTCTCCACAAACGACGACGTTTTTTTGACGAACTCCGAGGCTGCTAGAGATATTCGGTGGACGAACTCCCGCTCCGAAAATATCTACCGTTAGGAGGCGTACGAATCGCGCTTTTTGAAACTAACCCATACAGATAGGGGTAGACAAGACCCGGGAGTAATAGACTTCAAAGGAGGGTTTCATCGGCTTCTGGTGTGACGTGTTGCAAGGTATATAAAATATAGCCTCCGGAATAAACCTATATTATTAATTGGATAATATCTAATAAATTCTGATTTATATTATATGTTTGATTAAAAATATTATAATTTATTCCAAGATTAAGTAAAAAACCTTAATCCATATCCGTTTTTATTATCCAACAAAAATGGCCTTATCTTAGAATATTATAGACGTTATACGTTCGGATAAAAAACATTCAAAATTGATTTTACGTGAAAAATAACGAATAAAAAGATGATTTAAAATCTTAGTTTCGTCGTTTTATTTATATTCTTCGAATTAAAAGTCAATTTGAAATTTTTTCTTATATTTTAGACTAATTCTGGAAACGTGTGACCTCATCAATTATTTTCGTTAACAAACACCAAAAAAAAAAAAAAAAATCCATCAAATGACTGAAGCATAGAAGTCATAAATGAAGAACTTGAACCCAAGTGGGCCGATGCCCACCCATCCTCTTCTTCTTTAACCCCTCCCCCTTGGTAAAATACACCGGTGGATAGTCACACGTTCAACCTTTATAATGAAATGTAGATATGTTGAGGATTGAGTGAAAAACTAGCCTGTTATAATCTTAAAGCTACAGTTAGGTAAGAATTGGCTAAGGTGAGATGGACGGTCTGTTTGTAGGCGTGGTTGATTGGTTGGTTGGTAGGTAGGTTAGGGGGTGTTTGGCGTGTATCCGCCAGGGGATTTCCTTAGCATCTTGTCAATACCAGAGCCAACGAACCGATAAATTCACTCGCTCTATTAGATTAACCCTGATTACGTACAGACATTTTTTTTTATTTTATTGGAAGTTGGACGTATTCCCCGATCTGGATGGAGACGTCTTATTTTTAAAGGGGGTTCATAAATTGAAGGGTAAAATTTCCTTACTACAAAGGTTTTTGTTTAAAATTAGATAAATTGATTTTATTCCAAATAGATCAGAAATTAACTTAATTTGCGGAAAAAATATAAAGTTAAAATTAACTTTTGAATCTGCAAGCTTTTTATTTTTTTATTCTGATGAAGCAATTTTTATTAATTCTAAAGCATTTTTATTTATTTTTTATTAATTTTTTTTATTCTGAAACAATTTTTATTTATTTTTTATTAATTTTTTTTATTCTGAAACAATTTTTATTAATTTTTATTAATTTTTATTAATTCTGAAGCATTTTTTATTAATTTTTATTATTTCTGAAGCATTTTTTATTAATTTTTATTAATACTGAAGCTATTTTTATTCATTTTTATTTATTTTTATTAATTCTGAAGCAATTTTTATTAATTTTTATTTATTTTTATTAATTCTGAAGCAATTTTTATTAATTTTTATTAATTTTTATTAATTTTTATTAATTCTGAAGCAATTTTTATTAATTTTTATTAATTCTGAAGCAATTTTTATTAATTTTTATTAATTCTGAAGCAATTTTTATTAATTTTTATTAATTCCGAAGCTATTTTTATTAATTCTGAAGCTATTTTTATTAATTCTGAAGCTATTTTTATTAATTCTGAAGCTATTTTTATTAATTTTTATTAATTCTGAAGCTATTTTTATTAATTTTTATTAATTCTGAAGCTATTTTTATTAATTTTTATTAATTCTGAAGCATTTTTTATTAATTTTTATTAATTCTAAAGCATTTTTTATTAATTTTTATTAATTCTGAAGCATTTTTTATTAATTTTTATTAATTTTTATTAATTCTGAAGCAATTTTTATTAATTTTTATTAATTCTGAAGCCATTTTTATTAAGTTTTATTAATTTTGAAGCTATTTTTATTAATTTTCATTAATTCTGAAGCAATTTTAATTTTGTTTTCAATCAAATTTCACGAAATTGTTTAATTTCAAATTAAATTTCACAAAATTTCCGAATAATAATATTTTTTCATTTTATATTAGGGTTAGTTAACTCGAATAAAAAATCGTATATTTTTAATAAAACTAATTAAATTCTAATCAATAGATTATAATTAATAAACAAACCCTATCTACCTAATGGCCTTGAGTTAAATTTTAATGAAATACCGCCGCTAGCAAGTACAGAGGGAACCGGGCCGGATTAGTCGAAATTGGAAGGTTCGCACGCTGACTAATTATTAACGAAATTATCCGTATAAATTTTGAGCCTAAATCCTATTTCTCTCCGTTAGATATAGCTCCTTCCGGGCTTCCATTTCCTTCTAAAGATTTGATTATTCACTTTTTCCTACGCTCCATTAGATCCAGATTTAACTCGCGCAGTTTTGGATCACCTGTACGTCGACTAAAACCAGAAGCCGATGAAACCCTCCTTTGAAGTCTACTACTCCAATGTTCGATATAGCGCTCCTCTCTGTATGAGTAAAATTCACAATTTTCCGAGATCGGAGGGGTCCTACTTCATACCCCCCTGTCTACGGAAAATTGGAAATTCTCTCTCTCCACAAACGACGACGTTTTTTTGAAGAACTCCGAGGCTGCTAGAGATATTCGGTGGACGAACTCCCGCTCCGAAAATATCTACCGTTAGGAGGCGTACGAATCGCGATTTTTGAGAATAACCCATACAGAGAGGGGTAGACAAGACCCCCGGGAGTAATAGACTTCAAAGGAGGGTTTCATCGGCTTCTGCTAAAACCCTGAAAACCCTAGGGAATTGGTGGCTTTACTGGCTAAAAGTGACAAATTGGGCGAAAGGGACTTCAGGCTTCCATGATTGTCTAAAGCGTTGTCAAATCTAACGTATCAATTAAGGAGCATTTGGAAAGGGCATATTTTATCGCCTTGGGAAATCAAACAGATCGATTTAAGCCTCACGTGTTCAGCAATTATCGTTATAAATCGATTTATCGTAGATTCATCTATCGGTTGTTGAAACTTCCGAATCGGTATCAAACTGGTTCCCGAAGCAGTTTGGAGAAATCGAATCAAATAGATTCGATCAAAGACGGTTTCACGTTCACACGGCTCCAGGGAAACTTTTTTAAAGTTTTAAATCGATTTCAAGGGCTAGTATGAACGTGGCTTATCGGTTGTTGAAACCAGCCGAATCGGTATCAAACTGGTTCCCGAAGCAGTTTGGAGAAATCTCATCAAATCGAGTCGAGAAAAAATGGTTCCCCGTTCACACGACTCTAACGAAAATGTTTAAATCGATTCCAACGCCTAGTATGAACGCATCTTTAATGTAAGATCGCATTCTCCATATTTAAAAACAATTTAAAAAAAAAAACTAGTGTGAACACGACTTAATTGTTATTCGATTCCAAGAACAAAAATCGATTATCCATTTAAAAAAAATTGTTATATTATCACTTAAGTCAGTGATTGAGATAGGATTATAACGTAGCATTATAAGGTGCTATGAACTAAAACTGCAAGTTCTCTAGATGAAAGGGAAAACGGAGTCATTACACATAGCTTCCGATTTCGACCAACCAAGAATAGATTTAGCTTAATTCCCGAATAGTAGCGATTATATTCGAGAGAGAGAGAAATTTGGCGGGAATATCCTTAACATATACCAGAAGCCGATGAAACCCTCCTTTGAAGTCTACTACTCTAATGTTCGATATAGCGCTCCTCTCTGTATGGGTAAAATTCCCAATTTTTACGAGATCGGAGGGGTCCTACTTCATCCCCCCCTGTCTACGGAAAATTGGAAATTCTCTCTCTCCACAAACGACGACGTTTTTTTGACGAACTCCAAGGCTGCTAGAGATATTCGGTGGACGAACTCCCGCTCCGAAAATATCTACCGTTAGGAGGCGTACGAATCGCGCTTTTTGAAACTAACCCATACAGAGAGGGGTAGACAAGACCCGGGAGTAATAGACTTCAAAGGAGGGTTTCATCGGCTTCTGCATATACCGACGTATAGGGAAATTAGATTAAGCCGTCGTTTTTCCAAACGCGGATAATTACCTTTTTCAAAACCATTTAGATGGATTTAATGAAGGGTTAAAAACAAGATTTATATTTTCAATCTCTTGTTACCTCATTTAACTAATCTGCGTATTAATTTACTCAGCGATAATTTAACTTTAAAATTACTTTTAATTTTATTGTATTGTAGAAGAAAACTCATTTGGAACTAACTCTTAGAGCTCGGAATAATTTTAATTGGATAAAATCCACTAAATTCTGATGTATATTATCTGTTTGATTAAAAATAGACTTCATTCGAGTTAATTTATTCGAAGATAAAGTAAAAAAAACCCTAATCCATATCCGTTTTTATTATCCGACAAAAATGGCCTTCTTAGAATATTATCCGATGCGTTATACGTTCGGATAAAAAAATTCAAAATTTATTTTCCGTGAAAAATAACGAATAAAAAGATGATTTAAAATCTTAGTTTCGTCGTTTTATTTATATTCTTCGAATTAAAAGTCAATTTTGAAATTTTTTCTTATATTTTAGACTAATTCTGGCTGGAAACGCGAATTATTCATCGTTATACGTTTGAAAAGGAGTAATTTATAGATATATAAAGCGGCGAAGGCTTATCTTCGGGTAAACCATTTAACAATTATACGAATATACAATTTTTTCCCGTCCCTCCTTATGTATCCTTCATCCTTGCACATACTGTTAAGTGTAACAGTTACTGGCTTATGGAAAAAACCACCAAACACCATTATTATAAAATAAACTTTGAAGTACTATTAAAGCCAGCAATAGCCAGGAAAAAAAAGTGAAAAAAAAATAATAAAAAAATTGTAATATTTTCTCCAGGGTATTCGGAAAAAAGCCCAAAAGTATTGTGACGAAGGGGAAATAAGGACCCATGGGAAGGTGGGGGTTACAGTTTGAGTTTTTGCATAATGCATAAGATTCGCTTATCGTGTGACCGACAGCTTTCATCTTCTCATTTCATGCAAATTTTCTTCAATTTCGACGTTTCCGTTGCCCGGTTTGCTCCGGTTTTGCCTTATATAACAACTCTACTTCTTTTTTTATACTTTTTTGGGCTCTGAAACACCCAGTCCACTATTTTCATACAAATCGACTTAAATGGAGTGAAATATATTTCGAAACAATAGAGAGAAAAAAATATAGGGTTTCATTTACAATTTGTACACTCGAAACAGACCCATAACACACTAGAGCTCTTAATTAATTTTTATTAATTGGATAAAATCTACTAAATTCTGATGTATATTTATTCCAAGATAAAGTAAAAAACATAATCCATATCCGTTTTTATTATCCAACAAAAATGGCAACTTATCTTAGAATATTATCCGATGCGTTATACGTTCGGATATAAAAAACATTCAAAATTTATTTTCCGTGAAAAATAACGAATAAAAAGATGATTTAAAATCTTAGTTTCGTCGTTTTATTTATATTCTTCGAATTAAAAGTCAATTTTGAAATTTTTTCTTATATTTTAGACTCTGGAAACGCGAATTATCCATCGTTATACGTTTGAAAACGAGTAATTTGTAGGTAGATAAAGCGGCGAAGGCTTATCTTCGGGGTAAACCTTTTAACAATTATACGAATATAGAAATTTCATTGTTTTAGTTAAACAATTTATCCGAAAATATCTGAAAATATTCAGATAGAAATCTAGGTATGCGACGGGCCTTACACTTATAGGGTCGGTTAAAAAAAAATGTAAAATCTAAAAACGTCTGGGAGGAGTGAAATGCCGACTGCTTTTCATATCAAAGAATGTGAGCGGACGAAGACTTTATTAAAAAGGAAATGGCATTTTGCCGCTATATTTCTTTTTTTATTCCATTCTATCCTAGTTTTATAAACCTACTTTCAGTTTGTGATATGGTATAGCTATAAAGACAGGCCAAGAGGGGGGGAAAACACAAGCACAATCAAATTTCACGACAGGAAAAGGAGTTTACGTCTTAAAATCTAGAGCCAGACTAACATAACTTACAATTGTATTTTCCAGAGTAGTGTAGGATAATATTTTATCTACTTATAGTATTAATATTAAGTTTTCAGCCGCCAAACCTTTATCTAGCTTGAAATTTGTTCGTAAACCAAATTATGGCTGAAAAAAAAATCGTAAATGTCTTTAGACTACTTCATACTATTTGTCTATCTTCGTAATATTTTAGAAATAATTTTGTCCAAAATAAAATATTTCATTTTAGATTTAATGGGTTTCTGTTTGAAATTTACCAGACCTGTTTCGTGTTATTATTAATATTATAAAAATAGGTTAAAAAATTCGCTACGGAATTTCCAGATATTTTTTTTTTCGGATAAATTGTAACTAAAACAATGAAATTTCAATATATTCGTATAATTGTTAAAAGGTTTACCCGAAGATAAGCCTTCGCCGCTTTATCTACCTACAAATTACTCGTTTTCAAACGTATAACGATAGATAATTCGCGTTTCCAGAGTCTAAAATATAAGAAAAAATTTCAAAATTGACTTTTAATTCGAAGAATATAAATAAAACGACGAAACTAAGCTATCCACTTATGATTATAACATGAATTTAAACGAGGCTTGGACTTAAAGAATTATCCAAGAAATCCAATCATACAGGTATACATATATAGATGAGCTTTGTAAGCTCTGTAAACTACGAGAGACTGAGAAAAAGATCTAGTGGGGTTCTAGTGGCGTCGAGGGCTTTGGGATTAAGAAAAAGCCCGGGGAAAGCTGAGACTAGTTTCGTAAAAAAGGAGATAGAATAGCTAGCTTGGCCTAGGGCTATAGAGGAATCCCTCAGGGCGACATCTCTAAGAAGAAACGCGCCAAAAAAGAGCGCGAAAGAGTTCTTTATTTATCCTTGGAGGAAAAATAGAAGGAGATACCAACTAACATTCAAAAGAGTTAGAGCTCGGAATTCGTATAACTTTTGTTAATTGAAAACATATCCATATTCTTATTGGAGTTAACGTATACCCGAATGTAACGGCAAACTTACAATTCGTACTCATTGTTATTTAGGAAATTGATACGAGTTATTCATTCGCCGATAAGAAACATTCGAAACCTTTCGAGTTTCTTCCCCGATTTTAACCCAAAATTGAGATCTCGAAGCTAGAATTATTTAGTCGCTGTTCCTTTCAATTTTAGATGAAAAAATAGAATTATTATATTTCATTCTACACGGATTTCGAGAAACAAGATATTTTTATCTTTAATTGACATTATCCGTTCGAATAAACGCGTAATTTGTTTATTAATTAAAATTTTATCTCCGGGTCTAATTCGTATCCAGCATTTAATACGCGTCTATATAATTTGTGGTTTTATATTAATTATATTAATTTATCCGAGATTAAAATATTTGAAAAAAAGCTTAGTTATCAATGGATATCCGAAGTTATCCATTATCCGATTCAAAGAGGTATTATTTCCTCATTGACAAACTGATTTATAATTAAAATTCAATGGTAAGTATTTAAGTTATTTTAATTCTCAGTTAAACCCTGGAAGCTTTCATCCCAAACAATAGGAGTAAAAACCCTAAACTACTAGGGAGATCCCTTCTATATTTTCTCCTTGATTCGTGGCCGCTCTTTCTCTCTAGACATCGAAGCCTTGGCTCATTTACAACACTATTTTTTCTTCCCCTTATAAAGGAAGGCCCAAATTAGTGACCCAACAGGATCCGTTTTCCATTACTAAACTTTTTCACATTCAATTATTCTTTCGCCCTGATGGCGAAGAAAATTTCGGATAAATTGTAACTAAAACAATGAAATTTCTATATTCGTATAATTGTTAAAAGGTTTACCCGAAGATAAGCCTTCGCCGCTTTATCTATCTACAAATTACTCAGTTTTCAACACGTATAACGATGGATAATTCGCGTTTCCAGAGTCTAAAATATAAGAAAAAAATTTCAAAATTGACTTTTAATTCGAAGAATATAAATAAAACGACGAAACTAAGATTTTAAATCATCTTTTTATTCGTTATTTTTCACGGAAAATAAATTTTGATTGTTTTTTTATCCGAACGTATAACGTCTATAATATTCTAAGATAAGGCCATTTTTGTTGGATAATAAAAACGGATATGGATTAGGTTTTTTTTACTTTATCTTGGAATAATTTAACTCAAATGAAGTCTATGTTTTAATCAAACAGGATAATATACATCAGAATTTAGTAGATTTTATCCAATTAATTAAAATTATACGAATTCCGAGCTCTAATACAGAACAAAGTCAGGCTTGACAATCTTGTTTCAAGCTAAGTTTTGTATTGCATCCCTTGCCTCCCTACAATTTATTTGGCGTTTTTTTTTTGGGGATTTTTTTTGGATTGTGTTAAAGTAGGATGACGTGCCAAGAATTTATCAAATTAGAGAAATTATTATTCTTTTAATTATATTTTTTTCTTTCAGTAAACTTACAACCATTCTTTTAAAGTGTTAAAATGAATTAAATAAAAAAAAACACTCATTAAAGTGTCATTCAAATTCTTTTTTTTTTAGATAGTTAATATTTAGATTAAAAATTCTTAAATAGTGGGACAAATTAACTTTAGACTTAAAGCTTGGAATTCGTAGTAATTTTATTAATTGTGAATGTCAATCAGATATTAAAATATCCATTTCTTATTGGAGTTAACGTATACCCGAATGTAACGGCAAACTTCCAATTCGTACTCATTGTTATTTAGGAAATTGATACGAGTTATTCATTCGCCGATAAGAAACATTCGAAACCTTTCGAGTTTCTTCCCCGATTTTAACCCAAAATTGAGATCTCGAAGCTAGAATTATTTAGTCGCTGTTCCTTTCAATTTTAGATGAAAAAATAGAATTATTATATTTCATTCTACACGGATTTCGAGAAACAAGATATTTTTATCTTTAATTGTCATTATCCGTTCGAATAAACGCGTAATTTGTTTATTAATTAAAATTTTATCTTCGGGTCTAATTCGTATCCAGCATTTGATACGCGTCTATATAATTTGTGGTTTTATATTAATTATATTAATTTGTATTAATTTATTTAAGTTATTCATAATCCCATTCCGAAAATCAGGGACAGCCTCACTTTGATTAAAACTAATAATTTATTGATCGTAGCAGACGACGCTAAGGCGATGAAAAGTCTCTTAGGCCTAAGTCTGTCCCACTGTTCAGCAAATTAATTAATCTATTAATTAGGATATAATAAAATGAAAGGCAGATTCTAATATATAATGGTATGGGAGGTAATACTAGAAAGCGATGATTAACCACCTCTATCTGTATTGCTTCTAAGTCTAATAACGAACTACGTATATAAAAGTGAACTAATCTAGTCAAATCATCCTTTGGTAAAGATGTTTCTCCGTTAAATATTAATCCATGCAAATTCATAAAATTTTCCATATTGCAGTTGCCTGATAATATTATATTTTACGTTGTTACAAATAAGGCCCATAAATGAAAGTCAAACAACAAAAGGCGAGGAATTAAATATTTAAAAACAGAAATGGTTATTAACAAAAGTATAAAGACCTCTATTTTCGAAGATTCCTTCACAAACGAGTATGAGTTAATACAGGGTAGAATTAAGGGTTATGAATTTCGATGAATTGCGTCAAAAAAATTAATTTCCTTCGATGAAATGCGTCAAAAAACTAATTCCCTTCGATAAAATGCGTCAAAAACTAATTCCCTTCGATGAAATGCGTCAAACAATTTATTTCCTTCGATGAAATACGTCAAAAACTAATTCCCTTCAATGAAATGCGTCAAAAACTAATTATTTTCGATGAAATGCGTCAAAAACTAATTATTTTCGATGAAATGCGTCAAAAACTAATTATTTTCGATGAAATGCGTCAAAAACTAATTATTTTCGATGAAATGCGTCAAAAACTAATTATTTTCGATGAAATGCGTCAAAAACTAATTATTTTCGATGAAATGCGTCAAAAACTAATTATTTTCGATGAAATGCGTCAAAAACTAATTATTTTCGATGAAATGCGTCAAAAAACTAATTTCCTTCGATGAAATGCGTCAAAAACTAATTATTTTCGATGAAATGCGTCAAAAACTAATTATTTTCGATGAAATGCGTCAAAAACTAATTATTTTCGATGAAATGCGTCAAAACTAATTATTTTCGATAAAATGCGTCAAAAACTAATTATTTTCGATGAAATGCGTCAAAAAACTAATTATCTTCGATGAAATGCGTCCAAAAACTAATTCCCTTCGATGAAATGCGTCCAAAAACTAATTCCCTTCGATGAAATGCGTCAAAAAACTAATTATCTTCGATGAAATGCGTCCAAAAACTAATTCCCTTCGATGAAATGCGTCAAAAAACTAATTATCTTCGATGAAATGCGTCCAAAAACTAATTCCCTTCGATGATATGCGTCCAAAAACTAATTCCCTTCGATGATATGCGTCAAAAACTAATTCCCTTCGATGAAATGCGTCAAAAACTAATTCCCTTCGATGAAATGCGTCAAAAACTAATTCCCTTCGATGAAATGCGTCAAAAACTAATTCCCTTCGATGAAATGCGTCAAAAACTAATTCCCTTCGATGAAATGCGTCAAAAACTAATTCCCTTCGATGAAATGCGTCAAAAACTAATTCCCTTCGATGAAATGCGTCAAAAAACTAATTCCCTTCGATGAAATGCGTCAAAAAACTAATTTCCTTCGATGAAAATGCGTCAAAAAACTAATTCCCTTCGATGAAATGCGTCCAAAAACTAATTTCCTTCGATAAAAATGCGTCAAAAACTAATTTCCTTCGATAAAAATGCGTCAAAAACTAATTATCTTCGATGAAATGCGTCAAAAACTAATTATCTTCGATGAAATGCGTCAAAAACTAATTCCCTTCGATGAAATGCGTCCAAAAACTAATTCCCTTCGATGAAATACGTCACAAAACTAATTCCCTTCGATGAAATGAGTCCAAAAACTAATTCCCTTCGATGAAATGCGTCAAAAACTAATTCCCTTCGATGAAACTCAATTGCTTAAATAGAATTTTCTATTACAGTCTCTATCATAAAATTGTAATGGTACCTTTTATAATATCGGTTGCACGAGAGTCAAATATAAGAGTGAGAAAGACGAGGATCAAAACTTTAGTACGATTATATAAGCCACGAAAGTATCATTCGTATTCCGCCCTCTTTCTTAATTAATAATAAATGTGTTTCTCGTCAAACTTCCAATTCGCCCAAAAGAGCTCAAACTAATATATCGGTTTCAAATTCGAGCCCACATACGATAATGAGATAGTAGCGGTTTACCAAGCCTTTCCCGCGTCCCTATTCGCCGGCGGCGGCTTGCCTCAGAGTCAGCGATTTATTGTAGCAAAGACATACTATCACTACAAGATCATTGTCTAGGGAAAATTATCCCAAAATATTCGATATTTTCAGAAGCCGATGAAACCCTCCTTTGAAGTCTATTACTCCCTGGTCTTGTCTACCCCTCTCTGTATGGGTTAGTCTCAAAAAGCGCGATTCGTACGCCTCCTAACGGTAGATATTTTCGGAGCGGGAGTTCGTCGAGCGAATATCTCTAGCAGCCTCGGAGTTCGTCAAAAAAACGTCGTCGTTTGTGGAGAGAGAGAATTTCCAATTTTCCGTAGACAAGGGGGTATGAAGTAGGACCCCTCCGATCTCGTAAAATTGTGAATTTTACCCATACAGAGAGGAGCGCTATATCGAACGTTAGAGTAGTAGACTTCAAAGGAGGGTTTCATCTACTTCTGATATTTTCCAAGAACAACAATAACTTCTTAAATATTGGCTCGATCGCGCTAATTACACCTTAACCCTGTTAAATTAAGCCAAATAATCCATTGATGACACTCGTTTCTCGATTGGAGGTGCGGAAGTGGTTCCTTTTCCAAATTTTGGGTGTTCAGAATTTGAAATTTTTAGACATATTTTGAAATTACGTTTTCGCTAAGAGTTTGTGGCCAAATTCTGGGTTTTAGAAGTTTATTTTGTAGCGGGAAACTCAAACTTTACGAAGAAATCAAGCGCGAAAGCCTGGGATTATTCCGAAGCTTGTAAAACCTTATTTCCCGGACCGTAAAGGGTAACGGTCTAATTAATTAGGTTGGCTAATTAGGGTCATATCTTCTCCGGATCTTTTCCTAGAGTGTTGAAGTTATGTTCCCCGAGTAGCCCCATTCTTAATCTACAAAATGAGCTCTTTCATCTTTAAATCGACTCAACCAAAGTTAAGTTATACCTTTTTAAATGAAAGTGTTCACAAATAGAAGCGTTCAGATTTAGGAGTAAATGGGTGATTATAAAATATGTATTTTTACTGTCTCGGTAATTAGGGTCGTATCTTCTCCGTGTCTTTTCCTAGAGTGTTGAAGCTGTATTCCGCGAATAGCCCCATTCTTAATCTACAAAATGAGCTCTTCCATCTTTAAATCGACCCAACCAAAGTTAAGTTATATATATTTAAATGAAAGTGTTCAGAGTTAGAAGCGTTCAGAATTAGGCAACCCTTTTTTTAGGTTGCATACAGGAATACGCGATACAATCCCTTTAAATTAAGAATGAATAAATTAAAAGGGCAGTAGCTGTTACCATAATAGTGAGGTTGTTGTATACGTCAAAAGAACGGAAGGCGGTATAGAGGAAATGCTTTAAAACTCATGAATATTCATAGGAAAAGGAATTCGTTCACTTGACAATTTCAAGGGAGTTATTAGGCTGGCGCTGACGACCAGGCCACTAAGCCGCGTTTTTCTTAAAAATATCAAATTCTTTGGAAAGCGTTCTCTTGCACAAATTCGCCTAATTATTTATATCGAAAAATTAAAAAGAAAAACTGGTGTTTAAAACAAAAAGATCAATTATCCATTTATTCCCACTACAGATAAGTCATTTTCAAAACGCCCACTCACGTATTTGCAATAGATATATACAGAGGTACATAATAACCCCCTTCGTGGGGAAGTATGAAAGGTAGGCAAAATCGACGAACAACGAGTGCCCGGCGTAAATCGCGGCGGATCGACACACCGCTTTACTCCCAAAAAATAGTTACACCATTTTGAACCTCACTAAATTTTCCCTACGCGCACTTCCGGAACTCGCGAGCCGAAGTCAACCTTCGACTCCATTTTAACAGACAGCCTGACTCCCGAGACAGGAAGTTCTAAACACAAATCGAGCCGTCTTGTTTATACAAAGACCATTTACTAGAGTAGCGACATTGAGAAGTCCAACGAAAGTTAGTGGCCTAGATAGTCAGCAGCGGGCTCTCGTTGTTCGTGATTTTTAGCATTGGTAGTATAGGGGCTTTCATACTTCCCCCCGAAGGGGGTTATTATATACCTCTGATATGATCCAATTGCTTAAATAGTATGGAATTTTACAGACTATTTTAGCTGGAAAATGTACAGTAGTCAATAAGTAACTCATCAAAATGGGTTTTCTTCCGTCCCCAATTTTCACTTAAATTTAAATTAAAATCTTCTTTAATTCATGAGATCATTTTGATAATTATAACGTCTGAGATTATAGCGAATCTTGTTTAATTTAAATAACTTAATTGAAATTTAGAACTATACTTCCGACGAACTGGTAGAAGTCGGAAAACCCATTACGCGATCCAGCGCCATCTGTTGTTTTTCAAGGTACTAAATAACCCTTTCCTACCACCTTAATAAAAGTTAGAAAAAAACTAAGGTTTTAATAGTGTTTCTCTGAAGTTACTTTTATAGATGACCTTAATAGCATCAGTCAAATGTCTACAATCATTTCTCGGGAACTAAGATAGCAATAAAGAAAGATCTCGAATGACAATCGCACCTGAAGGTAGAAAACCTGATACACACGTATTTGGGTCAATCTTAGAAATCTGAACAAATCTGAAGGATCGAACCACGATTACGTCCAACTCTTCTACAATACCTAGGTACAAGTACACCCTTTTTTTCTCCCCCCAGGTTCTGAAGAGGGTTTTCCTCTTTTTCCTTCAATCCAATCCCTTACTTTTGTTTAAAGTCTAAATGACAAGTCAGGATTGTCACAGGTTTTTCAGATTCAAATTCCTCGACTTCTCCATGTTTTTCCCTGACCTTTTACAACGATTTTCCCCGACCTTTTACAACGATTTTCCCCGACCTTTTACAACGATTTTCCCCGACCTTTTACAACGATTTTCCCTAACCTTTTACAACGATTTTCCCTAACCTTTTACAACGATTTTCCCTAACCTTTTACAACGATTTTCCCTAACCTTTTACAACGATTTTCCCTAACCTTTTACAACGATTTTCCCTAACCTTTTACAACGATTTTCCCTAACCTTTTACAACGATTTTCCCTAACCTTTTACAACGATTTTCCCTAACCTTTTACAACGATTTTCCCTAACCTTTTACAACGATTTTCCCTAACCTTTTACAACGATTTTCCCTAACCTTTTACAACGATTTTCCCTAACCTTTTACAACGATTTTCCCCGACCTTTTTCAACGATTTTCCCCGACCTTTTTCAACGATTTTCCCCGACCTTTTTCAACGATTTTCCCCGACCTTTTTCAACGATTTTCCCCGACCTTTTTCAACGATTTTCCCCGACCTTTTTCAACGATTTTCCCCGACCTTTTTCAACGATTTTCCCCGACCTTTTCCAACGATTATCCCCGACCTTTTCCAACGATTTTCCCCGACCTTTTCCAACGATTTTCCCCGACCTTTTTTCAACGATTTTCCCTAACCTTTTTTCAACGATTTTCCCTAACCTTTTTTCAACGATTTTCCCTAACCTTTTTTCAACGATTTTCCCTAACCTTTTACAACGATTTTCCCTAACCTTTTACAACGATTTTCCCTAACCTTTTACAACGATGTTCCCTAACCTTTTACAACGATGTTCCCTAACCTTTTACAACGATGTTCCCTAACCTTTTACAACGATTTTCCCTAACCTTTTCCAACGATTTTCCCTAACCTTTTCCAACGATTTTCCCTAACCTTTTCCAACGATTTTCCCTAACCTTTTCCAACGATTTTCCCTAACCTTTTCCAACGATTTTCCCTAACCTTTTCCAACGATTTTCCCTAACCTTTTCCAACGATTTTCCCTAACCTTTTCCAACGATTTTCCCTAACCTTTTCCAACGATTTTCCCTAACCTTTTCCAACGATTTTCCCTAACCTTTTCCAACGATTTTCCCTAACCTTTTTTCAACGATTTTCCCTAACCTTTTACAACGATTTTCCCTAACCTTTTACAACGATTTTCCCTAACCTTTTACAACGATTTTCCCTAACCTTTTACAACGATTTTCCCTAACCTTTTACAACGATGTTCCCTAACCTTTTTTCAACGATTTTCCCTAACCTTTTACAACGATTTTCCCTAACCTTTTACAACGATTTTCCCTAACCTTTTACAACGATTTTCCCTAACCTTTTACAACGATTTTCCCTAACCTTTTACAACGATTTTCCCTAACCTTTTACAACGATTTTCCCTAACCTTTTACAACGATTTTCCCTAACCTTTTACAACGATTTTCCCTAACCTTTTACAACGATTTTCCCTAACCTTTTACAACGATTTTCCCTAACCTTTTCCAACGATTTTCCCTAACCTTTTCCAACGATTTTCCCTAACCTTTTCCAACGATTTTCCCTAACCTTTTCCAACGATTTTCCCTAACCTTTTCCAACGATTTTCCCTAACCTTTTCCAACGATTTTCCCTAACCTTTTCCAACGATTTTCCCTAACCTTTTCCAACGATTTTCCCTAACCTTTTCCAACGATTTTCCCTAACCTTTTCCAACGATTTTCCCCGACCTTTTTCAACGATTTTCCCCGACCTTTTTCAACGATTTTCCCCGACCTTTTCCAACGATTATCCCCGACCTTTTCCAACGATTTTCCCTGACCTTTTCCAACGATTATCCCTGACCTTTTCCAACGATTATCCCTGACCTTTTCCAACGATTATCCCTGACCTTTTCCAACGATTATCCCTGACCTTTTCCAACGATTATCCCTGACCTTTTCCAACGATTATCCCTGACCTTTTACAACGATTATCCCCGACCTTTTACAACGATTTTCCCCGATCTTTTTCCAACGATTATCCCTGACCTTTTCCAACGATTATCCCTGACCTTTTCCAACGATTATCCCTGACCTTTTCCAACGATTATCCCCGACCTTTTTCAACGATTTTCCCCGACCTTTTTCAACGATTTTCCCCGACCTTTTTCAACGATTTTCCCCGACCTTTTTCAACGATTTTCCCCGACCTTTTTCAACGATTTTCCCCGACCTTTTTCAACGATTTTCCCCGACCTTTTCCAACGATTATCCCCGACCTTTTCCAACGATTTTCCCCGACCTTTTCCAACGATTTTCCCCGACCTTTTTTCAACGATTTTCCCTAACCTTTTTTCAACGATTTTCCCTAACCTTTTTTCAACGATTTTCCCTAACCTTTTTTCAACGATTTTCCCTAACCTTTTACAACGATTTTCCCTAACCTTTTACAACGATTTTCCCTAACCTTTTACAACGATGTTCCCTAACCTTTTACAACGATGTTCCCTAACCTTTTACAACGATGTTCCCTAACCTTTTACAACGATTTTCCCTAACCTTTTCCAACGATTTTCCCTAACCTTTTCCAACGATTTTCCCTAACCTTTTCCAACGATTTTCCCTAACCTTTTCCAACGATTTTCCCTAACCTTTTCCAACGATTTTCCCTAACCTTTTCCAACGATTTTCCCTAACCTTTTCCAACGATTTTCCCTAACCTTTTCCAACGATTTTCCCTAACCTTTTCCAACGATTTTCCCTAACCTTTTCCAACGATTTTCCCTAACCTTTTCCAACGATTTTCCCTAACCTTTTTTCAACGATTTTCCCTAACCTTTTACAACGATTTTCCCTAACCTTTTACAACGATTTTCCCTAACCTTTTACAACGATTTTCCCTAACCTTTTACAACGATTTTCCCTAACCTTTTACAACGATGTTCCCTAACCTTTTTTCAACGATTTTCCCTAACCTTTTACAACGATTTTCCCTAACCTTTTACAACGATTTTCCCTAACCTTTTACAACGATTTTCCCTAACCTTTTACAACGATTTTCCCTAACCTTTTACAACGATTTTCCCTAACCTTTTACAACGATTTTCCCTAACCTTTTACAACGATTTTCCCTAACCTTTTACAACGATTTTCCCTAACCTTTTACAACGATTTTCCCTAACCTTTTACAACGATTTTCCCTAACCTTTTCCAACGATTTTCCCTAACCTTTTCCAACGATTTTCCCTAACCTTTTCCAACGATTTTCCCTAACCTTTTCCAACGATTTTCCCTAACCTTTTCCAACGATTTTCCCTAACCTTTTCCAACGATTTTCCCTAACCTTTTCCAACGATTTTCCCTAACCTTTTCCAACGATTTTCCCTAACCTTTTCCAACGATTTTCCCTAACCTTTTCCAACGATTTTCCCCGACCTTTTTCAACGATTTTCCCCGACCTTTTTCAACGATTTTCCCCGACCTTTTCCAACGATTATCCCCGACCTTTTCCAACGATTTTCCCTGACCTTTTCCAACGATTATCCCTGACCTTTTCCAACGATTATCCCTGACCTTTTCCAACGATTATCCCTGACCTTTTCCAACGATTATCCCTGACCTTTTCCAACGATTATCCCTGACCTTTTCCAACGATTATCCCTGACCTTTTACAACGATTATCCCCGACCTTTTACAACGATTTTCCCCGATCTTTTTCCAACGATTATCCCTGACCTTTTCCAACGATTATCCCTGACCTTTTCCAACGATTATCCCTGACCTTTTCCAACGATTATCCCTGACCTTTTCCAACGATTATCCCTGACCTTTTCCAACGATTTTCCCTAACCTTTTTTCAACGATTTTCCCTAACCTTTTTTCAACGATTTTCCCTGACCGTTTCGGCTAATACTACCCAATTTTTAACCTAATCGCGTTCGCCAAACTGCAGGCGTATCTTTGTTCTAATCTATACAACTGACACGGTCAGCTGAGAATCTTTTCCGCAGATAATGATTCTAATTTCCTGGCTTCTTGGAAGATCTTTAAATTCTCTAACTTGGCGATTATAAAAAATGTATTTTTACTGTCGCTGTAATTTTGTTCTATGACTATGTATATATATTTTTAATCGTTTTTTAACGATCAACCCGAAAATATCACTCAATTTCTATTTAGAGTTCATTAAAAATTCATAACAGCCTCATGGGAAAAGGTCAATTAAAAGTTTGCAATTATATTTAGGGCAATCTTTAGTTTTTAAACTAAAATTTTGACGTGTCACCGACACAGGAAAGGGAAAGATTTTCCCATTTTGGGCAAGCAACCGTCTGAGACCTCTCTTTCTCTCATTGGCGACTGCCGAATTTGTTCTGTTGATTGATGAGGTCAAGAAAAAAAAAAGGGTCGAATAGCTGATGAATCTGAATTAACGTAGATCGATATAGCTCCTATCCTTCCTTTTTTCTAAAGATTTTTTAAGACTTGGATCTCACCCCCCTTAGAATAAAGGTGCTTTCACAACTATCACTCAGAAAACCAACAAACAGAGCTCGGAATCAGATCGATCCATTATCTTCCGTTATTCGTATATTTACAGATATTTTATTTTCGGATAAATTGTAACTAAAACAATGAAATTTCTATATTCTTATTATTGTTAAAAGGTTTACCCGAAGATAAGCCTTCGCCGCTTTATCTACCTACTAATTACTCGTTTTCAAACGTATAACGATGGATAATTCGCGTTTCCAGAATCAAAATATAAGAAAAAATTTCAAAATTAACTTTTAATTCGAAGAATATAAATAAAACGACGAAACTAAGATTTTAAATCATCTTTTTATTCGTTATTTTTCACGGAAAATAAATTTTGAATGTTTTTTATCCGAACGTATAACGCATCGGATAATATTCTAAGATAAGTTGCCATTTTTGTTGGATAATAAAAACGGATATGGATTAGGTTTTTGTTACTTTATCTTGGAATAAGTTAACTCGAATGAAGTCTATGTTTTAATCAAACAGATAATATACATCAGAATTTAGTAGATTTTATCCAATTAATAAAAATGATACGAATTCTGAACTCTATTTTTTAGCTACTCAAGGCACCTTATTCTTTCCCGTCTTTCTCTAACATCATATGTACGTTGTCTTTTCTATTTTTTCTTAATCTACCCCATTGCCACTAGTTTCTAACTCCCATACGCTTGACTACTTAAAAAGAGAGGAACACGTAGTACAGTGGGGTGGTGGGCTCTTCTGGCAAACAAATGCAAAATGCCCTTTATTGATTTTAAAGAAGCTTTTTTTTATTTTTATTGGTTGGATTAAAGGGATAGTTAAATCTTATTAAATATAAATTTTAGTTGGAAGTCGCCGACACAACGTTTCAAATCTTACAAGATTCTTTGTCAAAATGGTCTAAATTCTGATATAATCACGGGTAAGTCATGCTTCAAGGCATATTATGATTGGTACGTGGTCCTGAAAGTTTTGTCGTCCCTAGGACTCGAGGAAAAATATCCAAAAACTCGGTCCACATACGGAATAATAAATTGCCCTCCCTAGCGGTTGAGATTGGAACTAAATAGGCGGTGCTAATATCGCCCTGAACTTTCTAGACGTTTACTGGTTCTCTAAAAGCTAGGCTATATCTATCTGAATCATATCAGAAGCCGATGAAACCCTCCTTTGAAGTCTACTACTCTAATGTTCGATATAGCGCTCCTCTCTGTATGGGTAAAATTCACAATTTTACGAGATCGGAGGGGTCCTACTTCATACCCCCCTGTCTACGGAAAATTGGAAATTCTCTCTCTCCATAAACGACGACGTTTTTGGACAAACTCCAAGGCTGCTAGAGATATTCGCTCGACGAACTCCCGCTCCGAAAATATCTACCGTTAGGAGGCGTACGAATCGCGCCTTTTGAGAATAACCCAGACAAGACCAGGGAGAAATAGACTTCAAAGGAGGGTTTCATCGGCTTTTGATAATATCTATTGTAAAACATCGTGACTCTAGCCTCTGATTGGTCGGATAGTAACTTTATTAAATTATAAGCCCAATGGTAAGGCCTATTTAAGTTTTAAATATTATTTTATAATTGAAATAATGGATTGATAATTTAATTACTAAAAACCAGAGTAAAATTAGAGCCCAAATAAAATTTTCTCAAAATTAGGTTTTGATTAAAAACATTGTAATTTAACTTTAATTATCACTTTAAGCAGGAAGGAGTTTGGGAGGAGTCTGGATAGTCTAATCGGCGACTTTTTCCAATTCAGGAAAAAGTATTTTACCTAAGATAGAGGGCAAAGGTCTAGCTCCAGGGACTCATTTTTATTATTTTTTCATTTTATTTTTTATTTTATATATTTTTTTGTGTACTCTTCTGCGCATGCGTGTGCAATGAAAGTTATTAGTATAGACTATCTGGATAGGTTCAAATGTAACGGCAGATACTGATTCTAGATACTTTAGCGGAAGTAGCCACGTGTAAATAGTGAAACAGTAGCGCCACCCTCTGGAGAAAATCAATATAGACAAGCGTGGCCCGCCTAAATTCCATCCCTCTCTCCTAATGACTTAAAATATCATGGAAGAGTCCAAATCACATAAGCAAGAGAGGGGTGATGACTTTTTTATTTATTTTTAAAATGATGACGTAAATTTCTACTTTTCCTGATAGTTGTAAGCAGAAGCCGATGAAACCCTCCTTTGAAGTCTATTACTCCCGGGTCTTGTCTACCCCTCTCTGTATGGGTTATTCTCAAAAGGCGCGATTCGTACGCCTCCTAACGGTAGATATTTTCGGAGCGGGAGTTCGTCCAGCGAATATCTCTAGCAGCCTCGGAGTTCGTCAAAAAAACGTCGTCGTTTGTGGAGAGAGAGAATTTCCAATTTTCCGTAGACAGGGGGGTATGAAGTAGGACCCCTATGATCTAGTAAAATTGGGAATTTTACCCATACAGAGAGGAGCGCTATATCGAACATTAGAGTAGTAGACTTCAAAGGAGGGTTTCATCGGCTTCTGTTGTAAGTTACGGAGTGTTGTTTACTTTGATATATACTTTTGTTATTACGATACAGGGAAAGATTACTTATCTAGATTAATTTATGAACGTTTGGCTCTACGTTCATAAATAATATTATTATTAAAATGATAATCTCTTACGACATGTATGAGATTAATAAAAAATGATCTAGTGTATTTTCATATAAAACAAGTTAAAACTGACAAAGTTATTGATTTTTTTATTGAAATATTGTTCAAAAGGTCACTTGAATCTTAATTTTTTCCTATATCTTTTTTTTTCCAATAACGTAAGACATTAAGAATCTTAAGCTCAGTAACTAGCGAAATATTTGCATAAATATGTCTACTAAAATATAAACCCGACTTAATCCTTTGAAATTATATTTACATACGAGTGACGTCGCTTTTACTTTAAATTTCAATGTCCTCCCATAGAATAATTAAAGAAATTGGGTTAACCAATCAGGAAATATCTTAAAATTAGGTTAAAAATAGACCAAATTGGTAAATTTAAACAGAATTCGACCAAATATATCTAATTAAATAATCTGAATTCAACAAGGTATTTTTAATAAATTAATATTTCCCTGAAAATTAGACGTTTTTCCACAAATATTTCCCTGAAATTTAGACCTTTTTCCACTAATATTTCCCTGAAAATTAGACGTTTTTCCACTAATATTTCCTTGAAAATTAGATGTTTTTCCACTAATATTTCCCTGAAAATTAGATGTTTTTCCACTAATATTTCCCTGAAATTAAGACGTCTTTCCACAAATATTTCCCTGAAAATTAGATGTTTTTCCACAAATATTTCCCTGAAATTTAGATGTTTTCCCATAAATATTTCCCTGAAAATTAGATGTTTTTCCACAAATATTTCCCTGAAATTTAGACGTTTTTCGACAAATATTTCCCTGAAAATTAGATGTTTTCCCACAAATATTTCCCTGAAATTTAGATGTTTTCCCACAAATATTTCCCTAAAATTTAGATGTTTTCCTACAAATATTTCCCTGAAATTTAGATGTTTCCCCACAAATATTTCCCTGAAATTTAGATGTTTTTCCACAAATATTTCCCTGAAAATTAGACGTTTTTCCACAAATACTTCCCTGAAAATTAGATGTTTTTCCACTAATATTTCCCTGAAAATTAGATGTTTTCCCACAAATATTTCCCTGAAAATTAGATGTTTTTCCACAAATATTTCCCTGAAAATTAGACGTTTTTCCACTAATATTTCCCTGAAAATTAGATGTTTTCCCACAAATATTTCCCTGAAAATTAGATGTTTTTCCACAAATATTTCCCTGAAAATTAGATGTTTTTCCATAAATATTTCCCTGAAATTTAGACGTTTTTCGACAAATATTTCCCTGAGATTTCCATATTTTTCAGGTTTGTATGCCACTTATAGAAATTGCTATTGATTGACATGAATGTGGTCCAATAATTTAATCTTGGGGTTTACATTACGAAATATCAGAAGTCGATGAAACCCTCCTTTGAAGTCTATTACTCCCGGGTCTTGTCTACCCCTCTCTGTATGGGTTAGTTTCAAAAAGCGCGATTCGTACGCCTCCTAACGGTAGATATTTTCGGAGCGGGAGTTCGTCGAGCGAATATCTCTAGCAGCCTCGGAGTTCGTCCAAAAAACGTCGTCGTTTGTGGAGAGAGAGAATTTCCAATTTTCCGTAGACAGGAGGGTATGAAGTAGGACCCCTCCGATCTCGTAAAATTGTGAATTTTACCCATACAGAGAGGAGCGCTATATGGAACATTAGAGTAGTAGACTTCAAAGGAGGGTTTCATCGGCTTCTGGAAATATATAGCACCATTTCTTCAGTCATTTATTCTAAGCCCAAGATATTTTTAATTAGAATTAGAAACTTTTCTCTTTCCCGGATATGACGTGGCGGGGAGGAAGAACTTCTTGAAATTCAAAGATTCGGGAAAAGGAATTTAAAGACGACAGAAAAAGTGTGCTAAAAACTATTTAGGCAAGCGGAAAATTTCTTTAACTAGAGATCGGAAATAAAAAAATAAAAAAATAAAAAAACGAAAGGAAAGAGGATTTAACCTTTGCGAAAACTTTGGGGAAATATCCTTAGTTTCCGAAATTTTCTTAATTGGTAGTACTAAATCACAGAACGGATTAGTAAGCGATAGGGTTTGTTCGCACTTATATATCAGAATCGGATCGATCCATTATCTTCCGTTATTCGTATATTTTTAGATATTTTATTTTCGGATAAATTGTAACTAAAACAATGAAATTTCTATATTCGTATAATTGTTAAAAGGTTTACCCGAAGATAAGCCTTCGCCGCTTTATCTACCTACAAATTACTCGTTTTCAAACGTATAACGATGGATAATTCGCGTTTCCAGAGTCTAAAATATAAGAAAAATATTTCAAAATTGACTTTTAATTCGAAGAATATAAATAAAACGACGAAACTAAGATTTTAAATCATCTTTTTATTCGTTATTTTTCACGGAAAATAAATTTTGAATGTTTTTTATCCGAACGTATAACGCATCGGATAATATTCTAAGATAAGTTGCCATTTTTGTTGGATAATAAAAACGGATATGGATTACGTTTTTTTTTACTTTATCTTGGAATAAGTTAACTCGAATGAAGTCTATGTTTTAATCAAACTGATAATATACATTAGAATTTAGTAGATTTTATCCATTTAATAAAAATTAAACGAATTCCGAGCTCTATTTGTGACTCAAGTTACTCGCTTCCTTTGAAACTAACAAGACAATTTATTATTAAGTGGTAATTGCCACATAGCTATAATAACCAATTAATATAAAAAAGTTGTTGTTTAACGGATATAATTAGCAAGTTCATAAGAATTACTTATTGCTATTTAATTAATCCAATTACTAAAATTACTTTTAAGTAGTGTTTTCCAATTAAGTTCATATAGTTTTAGTAATTAAATAAAATCTATAGACTATTTTTCATTATAGTTGAATAAATTCTGATTTTAGAAATTTACCTTCCAATTAAAAAAAATTCAAATATATTTTCATGGAATAAAAATACAACTTAAACCTAAAAGTAACTATTCTATAGTTAAAGCTTCGATTGTTAATCTCAGGATTAACCTTAATCCATTTAACCATTAATAAAATACGAAAATAATTTTTTTTTTTTGGTTAAAAACAATACGAAAATAATTTCTAAATTAAATTCAAGATAATGGATACACGATTTTAATTACAATATTAAGCTAGATAATTAATTTTAAACTTTAGGCTTACCTTCTCTATATATAGGATCATGGCAATCGACGTATAATATTAGAAAAACGACTAGTAGAAAAAAACGCGCCAATAGAGTTCTTTTAACCATCTTGGATAATCCCCAATACGAAGTTTACCTTTCCAATTACTCTTGGAAATATATAACGTCGGGAAAAATACCCGAAGGATCGAGTGGACAACGAAAAGTCCAGAGATAGAAGAGGACCAAGAGTGGGGAAGAGATGACGCGTCACTCTAGAGAGAAAACTGGGTCCGTTATGATACAGATTCTAGACGGGACAACGTCACTGACTCCTGTCTCTTTCACGAATGGTACAGAAGAAAACTCAACCGATTCTCGAAAAGCGTGTGCATTCGTTCAGGCCCCCTTAGCAAGAAGGGGGGGTTACACCTCGTGGGGAGGAATAAATGGGGACCCTTTTCCACAACCCACAATCTATCGATTTTTACAAGCATATTCTATACCCAGAGTCTTAGAGCCTCGTGTGCGAGAGAGCTACGCTTCCTAGATCTACGCTGAGGAACCACCAAGGACCACTCTTTGGACGATTTATTTCGCCACCAATATACATAAGCTCTATTTAAAGTTATACTGTCAACAATTTCTTATAACCTTTACCTTTGACCTCTAGATACTAAACGAACACCAACCCGCAGTAAAAACTTTGTTCGGTTTATCATACCCCCCTTCCAAGAAAAAAACGCGTCATGATATTAGGTTTAATAATATTATAGCTTACACAGAAAAATGTCTGTTAAAGGGAGAATGCAACCTAATTACAAGTGATTTTTTATCGATTCCTTATCGTTTACATAGGCCTAATCCATCGATAAAAAGTTTACAATACAAATATTAAACTAGAAATAAATTTAAAACTTACCCTGAAAATAGGCTTAGCGGGATTCATGGAGATCCTGAATCGCGTCCGTGTCAGGTCTAGCGACCAATGAGCAAAGGCCCGTCGTTCACGCGAGATCTCCGCGAGACTTACGTCGCGCGCGATTGGTCGCTAGACCTTACACGCGAGGAAATCAGGACCTCCATGAATCCCACTAAGCCTATTCTCAGGGCAAGTTTTAAATTTATTTCTAGTTTAATATTCGTTTGTAAATTTTTTAAATAGTGGATTAGGCCTATTTAAACAATAAGGAATCGATAAAAAAATCACTTGTTGTTAGGTTGCATCCTCCCTTTAAAAGGCGCGAAAAGCGTAAGATACAAATATTCACCATCCCAATATCACTCTCTAACTCACTCTCAGCTTATATTTTTGGGGTCCCATATCTCCGCCTCTTTCTCTTCCGTTATTTTGGCTCGACGGAATAACGCTTTCTGGCGTAATACATTTATTTTCCTTAAAGCCTGGATTGAGAAGCCCTGTTTGCCAGCCTCAATCGCTAAAACATTACGTATCCACGAGATCAGAAGCCGATGAAACCCTCCTTTGAAGTCTATTACTCCCGGGTCTTGTTTACCCCTCTTTGTATGGGTTAGTTTCAAAAGGCGCGATTCGTACGCCTCCTAACGGTAGATATTTTCGGAGCGGGAGTTCGTCCACCGAATATCTCTAGCAGCCTCGGAGTTCGTCAAAAAAACGTCGTCGTTTGTGGAGAGAGAATTTCCAATTTTCCGTAGACAGGGGGGTATGAAGTAGGACCCCTCCGATCTCGGAAATTTGGGAATTTTACCCATACAGAGAGGAGCGCTATATCGAACATTAGAGTAGTAGACTTCAAAGGAGGGTTTCATCTACTTCTGATTTGATGTAGAAATAGACACGAGATCTAATGCTTTGAGAGAACTTTCGAAGAGTATCAGAACAATTTTTTTCCGGGTTCCCGCGTATTTCTAATTTTAAAATGAACTTATTGCCTTAAAATTTGTATTTAGGATTAAATGACCGTGGGAAAACGATGTTAAATGTCTAATCCAAGATACTAATTCATGGCTTTTTTTTAAAAAAAAAGAACATGACCCCCTAAACACATTTTTAAAAATTACTCGCATATTTGTCGTAAATATATAAAAAAAGCTAATTTTAAATATTTTTCCAACCCAATTAAATGTATGTAAATGTTAATTACAATACTACAATTTGCAAAAGAATAAATAAGTTGACCTTTGACCTTACTTGGACACCTATATTGCCTATTTATGGTTAAGTTACTGCTCATTTTGTAGTATTTTGTCCACCAATATTAGGTTAAGTAATCAGTTTTGATGTGCAACTTAATTTATATTTATTTACTATTAAATAATTTGACCTTTGACCTTATGTAGACCTTAAGGTTGCCGCCAAAATTGGATAAAAGTAGCCTATTTATCATAAAAATTGGTATCAAAGATAAAAACCCAATATGAATCAATGAAAAAATATCTTAATCGTCAGATATTTATTCGTGAGGAAGTTCGTGACCTTCGTGAAGGTCAATTTTTTTGAAATAATGGGTGCCTTGAAATCGTAAGAAAATTCACGAATCATTTTATGTGAAGTGTAAATATTGAGATTATTAAGATAATCCATGGGATTACTAAAAAATAGACAATGCAATAAATTGCCGACATATTCAAGGTCATGCCTAATTGATAAAAATTGCCGAACAAACAAAGTGGTATTTACCACGAAACCCCAGCTGTTGGAAGCTTACATTAACCCTAATGCAATGTATAATTTTAACCCTAGTGACTCACAATTGCAAGGTCATTGTACAATTTTACAATCGTGGTTGATTTGAACCAAAATGAATTATAAAATTAATTTATTGTACTCACGGTTTGAGTGGTGGTTTCCCCATACGAAATACTCACTCATTTCCGGTTCCGGTAGGATTCAAGAGCCAAGATGATGTCATCGTAGTCTTCGTTTGCCATTAACTCTATAAATTAAAATAAAATAGAATTTTAATTTCGTACTAAATTTAAATATGTAAATTTCTTGGCTAAGAAAAAAATATTAAGTATTAATTATTTGAATGTTAATTAAAGATAAATATTGTTTAAAAAATTAATTCGTATTTACCAAACCTTAAACTATTTAAATAAAGTTCAATCTTATTCGTTAGCGGTTAATCATCCGGCTAGAAATATCCATAGTAACACGGTAAGGCCTAATCAATGACCTCTGGCTGTTTTATGCCTAATAAATCTCTTAGTCTAGGCCTAATCAATCACCTGTAGCTTTATCTTAAGCCAAGGAGGATCAGAGAAGGAGAGGAAATGTGGGGACGGCGCGGTTCCTACTGCGTCGGCCTAAACTCCCACTCTGGGAGAACGGGGGTAGAGACGTTTCGTGGTAAAATGTTGTCGCGTGGGTAAAACGAATCCTTTATGAGACGCTCTAGCTAGGGACCACGTGACAACAGTTTACCTCGAGAATTTCCTATCCCCCCTTTCCACCCGAGTGGGAGGTTGGCTCTTCTCTCTCTAACTCAACGCAGCCCCACATTTCCTCTCCTTCTCTGATCCTCCTTGCTTAAGCTTAATAAAACGCTCGCTATGTTTTAGGCCTAACAAACCTATCGCTTTGTTAGGCCTAAATTCTAATACACCTCGCGCTTTGTCTTAGGCCTAACAAACCTCTCGCTTTGTTTTAAGTAATACTTGATAATCAAAAACACTTATATAGTTACGTTAATTCCGTCCAATAGGTAGCAATCCAATTAATAAACTTACTATTAGTCAACTCAGTTAACATTAAAATTTAAATTTTTAATTATTAAACTCGATTAAATGTATTTATATCAATTATAATAACCCGCCGTCAACCAACGCGAAAAACACGGCTCGCCGCCGCTCGCGATGAAAAACGTTGTCATCTTCCTCCTTCCTTCTACGAGGAATGCGCGCGCACCCACCAGAGGATCACGTGACACTATTCGAACTCGTAATTTTGGCGCGCTTTTTAAATTAGGCCTAATATGATAAATTTCGATTTTAAATTGATTTAAAATCGTATTAAAAATAGGAAATTAATTATTATTAATAGAAATAATTAAATTAAACCTTTTTAATAGAAAATTAAGCAGTAAAGTCTATTTTTATCGGGTTTTTACTAGTAGGTAAATAATTTTCAAACTACAAGTGTAATATTATGCAATAGTCCTGGTCGATTTCCAAAACCGGAAGTCTAGAGAACCTCGCGAAAATTTTGGCGGGGAAAACTTTTTGTCACGTGATCGTCCGCCATCTTTTTGTAGTGTGAAAATAGCTACGGACTAACCAACGCCTCCTATACTTTATCATATAGGAAGCGTTGGACTAACAGCTTGAATATGGTTTGTGGGAAATAAAATTAGAAATAGTCTGGCAACCTGTTACTACAAAAAGATGGCGGCGCGGCTATGAGACAAGGGCCCATTTCCGGCAAATCGACCAGGACTATGTATAACAGTTACGTAACTCTACCTCGCGAGTGTACTTGGCCTTTTCTACGAAGTACGAACTTAAAATTGAAGAAAAGAAAGCGGAAAAGTTTCGCCAGAGGCGATATTGGCGGATAAAATTTGAAATCCAACCCTAGGTTGAGTAAAAAACGTGGGTGTTAAGCCTAAAAAAAAACTTTGCTGTTGTACAGTTGAATTTAACTGTGTTTGGATGAGTTCTCTTCTACGAATTTCATCTTTAGGGACGGCAGTAGAGTTGTGGTTCTCTATAATAGTCTAGGACAAGGTGGTTTAATAGCTACATTTCGCTTATTTAAAGAAAACGTCAATATCATTGAACGTGAGATTTTATAACACTGCGTGTAGCTGGGATTTTATCAAAAAATGTAATTTTGGAGGATTTGTGAAGTATTTTAGTGCTTTTCTGGATATTTCAGTAATTTGGCTGGATATTACAGTAATTTGGTTTGATATTACAGTAATTTGGCTGGATATTACAGTAATTTGGCTGGATAGTACAGTAATTTGGCTGGATATTACAATTGGTTGGATATTACAGTAATTTGGCTGGATATTACAGTAATTTGGCTGGATATTACAGTAATTTGGCTGGATATTACAGTAATTTGGCTGGATATTACAGTAATTTGGCTGGATATTACAGTAATTTGGCTGGATATTACAGTAATTTGGCTGGATATTACAGTAATTTGGCTGGATATTACAGTAATTTGGCTGGATATTACAGTAATTTGGCTGGATATTACAGTAATTTGGCTGGATATTACAGTAATTTGGCTGGATATTACAGTAATTTGGCTGGATATTACAGTAATTTGCCTGGATATTACAGTAATTTGGCTGGAAATTACAGTAATTTGGCTGGATATTACAGTAATTTGGCTGGATATTACAGTAATCTGGCTGGATATTACAGTAATTTGGCTGGATATTACAGTAATTTGGCTGGATATTACAGTAATTTGGCTGGATATTACAGTAATTTGGCTGGATATTACAGTAATTTGGCTGGATATTACAGTAATTTGGCTGGATATTACAGTTGGTTGGATATTACAGTAATTTGGCTGGATATTACAGTAATTTGGCTGGATATTACAGTAATTTGGCTGGATATTACAGTAATTTGGCTGGATATTACAGTAATTTGGCTGGATATTACAGTAATTTGGCTGGATATTACAGTAATTTGGCTGGATATTACAGTAATTTGGCTGGATATTACAGTAATTTGACTGGATATTACAGTAATTTGGCTGGATATTATAGTAATTTGGCTGGATATTACAGTAATTTGGATCGATATTACAGTTGGTTGGCTGGATATTACAGTAAATTGGCTGGATATTACAGTAATTTGGCTGCATATTACAGTTGGTTGGATATTACAGTAATTTTTCTGGATATTACAGTAATTTGGCTGGATATTACAGTAATTTGGCTGGATATTACAGTAATTTGACTGGATATTAAAGTAATTTGGCTGGATATTACAGTACTTTTTCTGGATATTACAGTAATTTGGCTGGATATTACAGTAATTTGATTGAATATTACAGTTGGTTGTATATTACAGTAATTTTGCTGGATATTACTGTAATTTTTCTGGACATTTCAGTAACTTTGCCAGACATTTCATTAATTATGCCGAATATTTCAGTAATTATGCCGAATATTTCAGTAATTATGCCAAATATTTCAGTAATTATGCCGAATATTTCAGTAATTATGCCGAACATTTCAGTAATTATGCCGAACATTTCAGTAATTTAACTGAACATTTCAGTAATTTAACTGAACATTTCAGTAATTTAACTGAACATTTCAGTAATTTAACTGAACATTTCAGTAATTTTGCCGGATATTACAGTAATTTGACCTGCACAAGACGATTTATTTAAAAATACAAAAACATTCAGCTGCATTTTTGTGACTAAAATATAGGTCAAAACCTCCTGAGTTGTTTCAACATTTAGGCTTATTTGTGCAATCAGAAGCCGATGAAACCCTCCTTTGAAGTCTATTACTCCCGGGTCTTGTTTACCCTTCTCTGTATGGGTTAGTTTCAAAAAGCGCGATTCGTACGCCTCCTAACGGTAGATATTTTTGGAGCGGGAGTTCGTCCACCGAATATCTCTAGCAGCCTCGGAGTTCGTCCAAAAAACGTCGTCGTTTGTGGAGAGAGAGAATTTCCAATTTTCCGTAGACAGGGGGGTATGAAGTAGGACCCCTCCGATCTCGTAAAATTGTGAATTTTACCCATACAGAGAAGAGCGCTATATCGAACATTAGAGTAGTAGACTTCAAAGGAGGGTTTCATCGGCTTCTGTTAGTTCAATTAATAAATATGTTTTCACGACCCCTTTCAACTTTTCCATTTGGCTCCTAGCTGAATGTGTCTGTCTCTTTCTCCGTCGCTATTCGTACGTTATTTCCGGGGCATTCATTGGGTATTTTTCTTGGCTCAATCCCTCAAAGAATTGGAAGAAGATTTTACCAGGAGGGTGAGGCGAATAAGTCTTGTTCTTTGGTCAAAAAACCGAATTTCTAAAGCTTTTTCCGCCTCTGGGAATCTCTCCTTTTGTTCCTACAAAACTTTGACAAAAGGGCTGGTGTTCCGTTACGACAAAAAACCAGCTTTTTTGGTAAAAATTGTCCACACTGTAAAACTCCGGATCATTTTACTCGGGTGAGAAATTTATAGAACCCGAGGGTTTTCTATTTGGTCAGAGGGAAAAAATACTTTCATACACTTTAAAACTGATTCGGATGAATAAACGTTAATATTTATTCTATTTCAAACGTTTTTGCAAATTTAAATTTCTACTTCCGGTTGTCTGCTTAAAGGTATAATAATTTTTATTAATTGGATAAAATCTAGTAAATTCTGGTTCGATTAAAAATCCATATCCGTTTTTATTATCCAACAAAAATGGCAACTTATCTTAGAATATTATCCGCGTTATACGTTCGGATAAAAAAACATTCAAAATTTATTTTCCGTGAAAAATAACGAATAAAAAAATGATTTAAAATCTTAGTTTCGTCGTTTTATTTCTATTCTTCGAATTAAAAGTTAATTTGAAATATTTTTCTTATATTTTAGACTCTGGAAACGCGAATTATCCATCGTTATACGTTTGAAAACGAGTAATTTGTAGATAGATAAAGCGGCGAAGGCTTATCTTCGGGTAAACCTTTTAACAATTATACGAATATAGAAATTTCATTGTTTTAGTTACAATTTATCCGAAAATAAAATATATGAAAATATACGAATAACAGAAGATAATTGATTTGGTTGCATTGTCCCCTTAATTGCTTAACAAATTCATCGAGTCGTGAACATAACTTCTGTTTTTAATAAACCAATACACGGTAGTTATAAAAATCGGATAAAGTCGTTAGTAAACGTTCCTATAGACAAAAGAGACCACGCCTGGTTATAATAGAATCTATGTTTCGTCGCGCCACACGCGCCCTGAGTTTTATTGCTGGAATCTAGGGTCAATATTTCACCCCCTCCACAACTGTGGTCTCTTGTAAGAATACTCGCCCTTACAACGAAATCAATTCTAGAGATCTAAGCAACACAGTGTTTGCTGGTCAAAATGTCCCTGAAATAGGAGGGCGTTCAGACTACACTACATCTTTATACTATCAGAAGTAGATGAAACCAGAGGTATATAATAACCCCCTTCGGGGGGAAGTATGAAAGGTAGGCAAAATCGACGAACAACGAGTGCCCGGCGTAAATCGCGGCGGATCGACACACCGCTTTACTCCCAAAAAATAGTTACACCATTTTGAACCTCACTAAATTTTCCTTACGCACACTTCCGGAACTCGCGAGCCGAAGTCAACCTTCGACTCCATTTTAACAGACAGCCTGACACCCGAGACAGGAAGTTCTAAACACAAATCGAGCCGTCTTGTTTATACAAAGACCATTTACTAGAGTAGGGACATTGAGAAGTCCAGCGCGAGCTAGTGGCCTAGATAGTCAGCAGCGGGCTCTCGTTGTTCGTGATTTTTAGCATTGGTAGTATAGGGGCTTTCACACTTCCCTACGAAGGGGGTTATTATATACCTCTGGTAGAACGCGTCCGAAAATTAAATAAATATTTTTCTAGGAAATTCAATATTTGATTAGATAAGTTTATTTTTAGTTTCCAAGAAGCGAAATTTTGGTATTAATTTCAATTCAGGGTTTATTACAATTTCAAGACTAATTTGCGGATAAGATTTATTAGTAGCGGATTAATATTTAATGTTAATCTTCATACTATAAAAGTAGTTCGATGGAAATTATTTTGACCCTGGAAAGAAGTATAAATATACACAACTCTTCTTTTAAAGAGAATTTACATCCACGACTAGCATTCATACAAGACTAGTTAATTTTTAAAACAATAAACTTCGTTCAAATATCTTCGAAATGTAAGTTGTTTTATTATTTAGAAAAATTAAAGCCCGTAAAAATAAACAATATTCAAAAATATAATCATTGAACTATTCAATTAATTATTAATTAACCGAAAATCTAAACAGAAATTAAAATACTAATTAGTTAAAGACTCTTTTATTCGTTGTTACGCGATTACTCCCAGCCCGATTTCTATCGTTTGAATTTTAATTAATTGCAACGCTAATGAAGTGTTTAAATAATATTTAGAAAAGATGACGTACAAGTTGAAGTAATTTATAATTAGAAGAAAGCGTAATTACGGTAGTTTACGGGGAAATGTCAAAGATGTATATCGAAAATCGCGATTTCCTGAAATCTAGGTCAAGGTTAAGATCGTGGCAACGGAAAAAATAAATAATTAAGCCGTTTTTCTGTTTATTGACGTAATCTCGCGTGTATTTCCGCCCAATCTAAAGCTTTCTAGATGTTCGCCGAATAAAAATTAGTTTACGAGGAAAGGTCATATATGTCGCTACCTATCTCAAAATCGCGATTTCCTGAAATTGACGTCAAGGTTGAGATCGGGGCAACGGAAAAATGTAATAATTAAGCCGGTTTTCTGTTTATTGACGTAATCTCGCGTGTATTTCCGCCCAATCTAAAGCTTTATAGATGTTTGCCGAATAAAAATTGAAATTAAAATATTTAGAGACGAATTTCAACGCCATCTAGGTAGTATTTTTTTTTTTTTTCTCAAAACACCAAACCTTTTTAATCAATCAGCTTCTCCAATGAGAGGCAAGGAAACCTTTCTATTGGCTGCTGTAAATGGGTACTATAGACTTTTTGCCGAGCCTTATGAAGGGGGCTACCATTTTGCCCGTTCCTCATACTTCCGCCCCCCAATCCGCCATTTTTGTCACCAAGAATCGAGGAGGTAGTGGCTCTGCCTACCAAAAAAACTATCATCTCGTTCCTTGGTGACCAAAATGGTGGATTGGGGGATCGGAACTAAGGGGAACGGAAAAAATGGTAGCCCCCTTCATAAGGCGCGGCAAAAAGTCTATACTTCTAAAATTATTATTTGATACGTTGTAATATATTTCAATAAGAATTATTTCAGATTCAACAATGAACAAATTTATTTTCTTGGCTCTGTTCATTCTCTTGATTGGCTGCTTCGAAATAGGTTTGTGCATAAATTAAGTACATATTTTAGGGTCTAAGAAATATAAAATTAAACTTATCACGAATTCATAGGAATAAAATCTGTGGCGGGTAATCGTGGTTGTCCAAAGGAGGTTGAGTCATGCATAGCTTATTGCGCAGGATCTGCATATTCTTACTGTAATGGTAATCATTGCGAATGTATATATACTTGAATATGATTATCCTTCATTGATTGTCGTCTTTCAATAAACATAAATGTATTCACAGCAGAATATTTATTTGTTATTCGTTTAAAAGGATAAAGCAACCTAATTAAAAGTGATTTTTCAAAACTAACCCTGAAAATAGGCTTAGCGGGATTCATACGGTCCTAACGACCAATCAAACGCGATTGTAAGTCTCATCAGAAGCCGATGAAACCCTCCTTTGAAGTCTATTACTCCCGGGTCTTGTCTACCCCTCTCTGTATGGGTTAGTTTCAAAAAGCGCGATTCGTACGCCTCCTAACGGTAGATATTTTCGGAGCGGGAGTTCGTCCACCGAATATCTCTAGCAGCCTCGGAGTTCGTCCAAAAAACGTCGTCGTTTGTGGAGAGAGAGAATTTCCAATTTTCCGTAGACAGGGGGGTATGAAGTAGGACCCCTTCTAACTCGTAAAATTGGGAATTTTACCCATACAGAGAGGAGCGCTATATGGAACATTGGAGTAGTAGACTTCAAAGGAGGGTTTCATCGGCTTCTGCTAAAGTTAATGGTAATTCTATTTAGACTTTAGTTACGACATTTTAGCTTCAATTGTAGTGACAGTGTTAACAAACATGGTTTCAAAGAAACCCCTCCCTCCCTCCGAATAACGACGACGTATTGCCACGCTCGTTGAATTCTAACACTGATAATTGAGGCGCACGAATGTAAATGGTCACATTTGACCTTTCCCCCTACCATTCACCCGATCTAACAAAACGCGAACAAAAAAATATAAGTTTCTATTTCCTAATGGTCAGAATTTCTGCCAGTTAGTACTAGGTAGGTTTGATTACCGGATTGGGGGTGGTAAAGAGTGGCTCAGAGTCTCGCGTGACGTACTGGATTCGCACGAAAACGGCAGCTCTCAAATAATTGAGCGTTTTAAGTATTTTTTTATTAATGATTGAATATCACGTATATCAAGAGGTATAAAACAAGACGGGATTACTGACATTGTTGTTTAAATTTCATACATTAACAACCATAATCAACCCCTATCACTGGTGCCACAACGCGAAATCACGTGACTATAGTAATGACGTAGATTGCGGGGAATTTTTATTTTAAAAATTTCGAAAATGGGTGATTATAAAATTTTTACTGTCGCTGTAATTAGGGTCGTATCTTCTCCGTGTCTTTTCCTAGAGTGTTGAAGTTGTGTTCCGCGAATAGCCCCATTATTAATCTACAAAATGAGCTCTTCCATCTTTAAATAGACCCAACCAAAGTTAAGTTATACCTTTTTAAATGAAAGTGTTCACAAATAGAAGCGTTCAGATTTAGGAGTAAATGGGTGATTATAAAATATGTATTTTTACTGTCGCTGTAATTAGGGTCGTATCTTCTCCGTGTCTTTTCCTAGAGTGTTGAAGCTGTGTTCCGCGAATAGCCCCATTCTTCATCTACAAAATGAGCTCTTCCATCTTTAAATAGACCCAACCAAAGTTAAATTATACCTTTTTAAATGAAAGTGTTCACAAATAGAAGCGTTCAGATTTAGGAGTAAATGTCGATTATAAAATATGTATTTTTACTGTCACTGTAATTTTGTTCTATGACATATGTATATATATTTCGAATCGTTTTTTAACGATCTTTACGAAAATATGACTCAATTTCAATTTAGAGTTCATGAAAATGCGTGAGAGTCTCATTTGTAGAGTTGTTACGACTCATAGCACCACGGATCTGTTCTTAAATAGTATTTTCGTCAAATTTATTATTGGGAGGATATAAAAATGTAGCCCACAAACCAGGTCTCCCACTTCTAGATTCGATGGTAGCGGTTTCGTGGTTTTATTATTTGTACACGTGGCCATTAGATCTCCACCCCCTTGGGCTTGAATTTTTCATCGACGGAAATCTGTACACTGAGAATTCAACGTTCGGTGGCGAAAAGAATTCTATTTCTTGACATAAACCCCCTCACCCAATCAACTTACAAGACCTAGCTCTACTCTCAACTGATTGGTGTTAAAAAAATAGCAAAGAGTTCGCGTGTTAACACGAACGTCTGGTGCAACTTGAAACGAAAATGGCTTTTGTTGTTTTTCCCGAACATTACGATTCCTTAATTAGGCCTAATTGTTTGGTTTTTTTACTTACAATTACAATATATATAAATTAACAAGCGACTGAGGTTCAAATGTAAGTAACTCTTAGACAAACTACAAGATTTGTTTGTCTTAAACTTTAATTACAGTGTTAACTCGTTTCATTTAAGTATAAATGTTTAGTCGCGTTCATACTAGACCTTGGAATCGATTTGAACTTTTATCTAGGGCCCATTTTTGGACTTTTGCTCGATTTTGATCGAGTGGCGAAACAACTTTAACGAGTGGCGAAGCAATATTTTATGATCTTCAAATAATATACGGAATGTCTACTTTCTAATGGTGCAATCGGTTTATGCCTAGGAGGTCGTGGAAAAAAGTTACGGCCATTTTAATTTTAATCTAGGGCCCATTTCGGACTTTGGCTCGATTTTGATCGAGTGGCGAAACAACTTTAACGAGTGGCGAAGCAATATTTTATGATTTTCAAATAATATACGGAATGTCTTCTTTCTAATGGTGCAATCGGTTTATGCCTAGGAGGTCGTGGAAAAAAGTTACGGCCATTTGAAATTTCATCTAGGACTCATTTTTGGACTTTTGCTCGATTTTGATCGAGTGGCGAAACAACTTTAACGAGTGGCGAAGCAATATTTTATGATCTTAAAATAATATACGGAATGTCTACTTTCTAATGGTGCAATCGGTTTATGCCTAGGAGGTCGTGGAAAAAAGTTACGGCCATTTGAAATTTCATCTAGGACTCATTTTTGGACTTTTGCTCGATTTTGATCGAGTGGCGAAACAACTTTAACGAGTGGCGAAGCAATATTTTATGATCTTAAAATAATATACGGAATGTCTTCTTTCTAATGGTGCAATCGGTTTATGCCTAGGAGGTCGTGGAAAAAGTTACGGCCATTTGAATTTTAATCTAGGGCCCATTTTTGGACTTTTGCTCGATTTTGATCGAGTGGCGAAAGAACTTTAACGAGTGGCGAAGCAATATTTTATGATCTTAAAATAATATACGGAATGTCTACTTTCTAATGGTGCAATCGGTTTATGCCTAGGAGGTCGTGGAAAAAAGTTACGGCCATTTGAAATTTCATCTAGGACTCATTTTTGGACTTTTGCTCGATTTTGATCGAGTGGCGAAACAACTTTAACGAGTGGCGAAACAACTTTAACGAGTGGCGAAGCAATATTTTATGATCTTAAAATAATATACGGAATGTCTACTTTCTGATGGTGCAATCGGTTTATGCCTAGGAGGTGGTGGAAAAAAGTTACGGCCATTTGAAATTTCATCTAGGACTCATTTTTAGACTTTTGCTCGATTTTGATCGAGTGGCGAAACAACTTTAACGAGTGGCGAAGCAATATTTTATGATCTTAAAATAATATACGATATGTCTACTTTCTAATGGTGCAATCGGTTTATGCCTAGGAGGTGGTGGAAAAAAGTTACGGCCATTTGAAATTTCATCTAGGACTCATTTTTGGACTTTGGCTCGATTTTGATCGAGTGGCGAAACAACTTTTAAGAGTGGCGAAGCAATATTTTATGATCTTCAAATAATATACGGAATGTCTACTTTCTAATGGTGCAATCGGTTTATGCCTAGGAGGTCGTGGAAAAAAGTTACGGCCATTTGAAATTTCATCTAGGACTCATTTTTGGACTTTTGCTCGATTTTGATCGAGTGTCAAAACAACTTTAACGAGTGGCGAAGCAATATTTTATGATCTTAAAATAATATACGGAATGTCTTCTTTCTAATGGTGCAATCGGTTTATGCCTAGGAGGTCGTGGAGAAAAGTTACGGCCATTTGAATTTTAATCAAGGGCCCATTTTTGGACTTTTGCTCGATTTTGATCGAGTGGCGAAACAACTTTAACAAGTGGCGAAGCAATATTTTATGATCTTAAAATAATATACGGAATGTCTACTTTCTAATGGTGCAATCGGTTTATGCCTAGGAGGTCGTGGAGAAAAGTTACGGCCATTTGAATTTTAATCAAGGGCCCATTTTTGGACTTTTGCTCGAGTGGCGAAACAACTTTAACAAGTGGCGAAGCAATATTTTATGATCTTAAAATAATATACGGAATGTCTACTTTCTAATGGTGCAATCGGTTTATGCCTAGGAGGTCGTGGAAAAAAGTTACGGCCATTTGAAATTTCATCTAGGACTCATTTTTGGACTTTTGCTCGATTTTGATCGAGTGGCGAAACAACTTTAACGAGTGGCGAAGCAATATTTTATGATCTTAAAATAATATACGGAATGTCTACTTTCTAATGGTGCAATCGGTTTATGCCTAGGAGGTCGTGAAAAAAAGTTACGGCCATTTGAAATTTCATCTAGGACTCATTTTTGGACTTTTGCTCGATTTTGATCGAGTGGCGAAACAACTTTAACGAGTGGCGAAGCAATATTTTATGATCTTAAAATAATATACGGAATGTCTTCTTTCTAATGGTGCAATCGGATTATGCCTAGGAGGTCGTGGAGAAAAGTTACGGCCATTTGAATTTTAATCTAGGGCTCATTTTTGGACTTTTGCTCGATTTTGATCGAGTGGCGAAACAACTTTATCGAGTGGCGAATCAATTTTTATGATTTTCAAATAATATACGGAATGTCTACTTTCTAATGGTGCAATCGGTTTATGCCTAGGAGGTCGTGGAAAAAAGTTACGGCCATTTGAAATTTCATCTAGGACTCATTTTTGGACTTTTGCTCGATTTTGATCGAGTGGCGAAACAACTTTAACGAGTGGCGAAGCAATATTTTATGATCTTAAAATAATATACGGAATGTCTTCTTTCTAATGGTGCAATCGGTTTATGCCTAGGAGGTCGTGGAAAAAGTTACGGCCATTAGAATTTTAATCTAGGGCCCATTTTTGGACTTTTGCTCGATTTTGATCGAGTGGCGAAAGAACTTTAACGAGTGGCGAAGCAATATTTTATGATCTTAAAATAATATACGGAATGTCTACTTTCTAATGGTGCAATCGGTTTATGCCTAGGAGGTCGTGGAAAAAAGTTACGCCCATTTGAAATTTCATCTAGGACTCATTTTTGGACTTTTGCTCGATTTTGATCGAGTGGCGAAACAACTTTAACGAGTGGCGAAACAACTTTAACGAGTGGCGAAGCAATATTTTATGATCTTAAAATAATATACGGAATGTCTACTTTCTGATGGTGCAATCGGTTTATGCCTAGGAGGTGGTGGAAAAAAGTTACAGCCATTTGAAATTTCATCTAGGACTCATTTTTAGACTTTTGCTCGATTTTGATCGAGTGGCGAAACAACTTTAACGAGTGGCGAAGCAATATTTTATGATCTTAAAATAATATACGATATGTCTACTTTCTAATGGTGCAATCGGTTTATGCCTAGGAGGTCGTGAAAAAAAGTTACGGCCATTTGAAATTTCATCTAGGACTCATTTTTGGACTTTTGCTCGATTTTGATCGAGTGGCGAAACAACTTTAACGAGTGGCGAAGCAATATTTTATGATCTTAAAATAATATACGGAATGTCTACTTTCTAATGGTGCAATCGGTTTATGCCTAGGAGGTCGTGGAAAAAAGTTACGGCCATTTGAAATTTCATCTAGGACTCATTTTTGGACTTTTGCTCGATTTTGATCGAGTGGCGAAACAACTTTAACGAGTGGCGAAACAACTTTAACGAGTGGCGAAGCAATATTTTATGATCTTAAAATAATATACGGAATGTCTACTTTCTGATGGTGCAATCGGTTTATGCCTAGGAGGTGGTGGAAAAAAGTTACGGCCATTTGAAATTTCATCTAGGACTCATTTTTGGACTTTTGCTCGATTTTGATCGAGTGGCGAAACAACTTTAACGAGTGGCGAAGCAATATTTTATGATCTTAAAATAATATACGGAATGTCTACTTTCTGATGGTGCAATCGGTTTATGCCTAGGAGGTCGTGGAAAAACGTTACGGCCATTTGAAATTTCATCTAGGACTCATTTTTGGACTTTTGCTCGATTTTGATCGAGTGGCGAAACAACTTTAACGAGTGGCGAAGCAATATTTTATGATCTTAAAATAATATACGGAATGTCTACTTTCTAATGGTGCAATCGGTTTATGCCTAGGAGGTCGTGGAGAAAAGTTACGGCCATTTGAATTTTAATCAAGGGCCCATTTTTGGACTTTTGCTCGATTTTGATCGAGTGGCGAAACAACTTTAACAAGTGGCGAAGCAATATTTTATGATCTTAAAATAATATACGGAATGTCTACTTTCTAATGGTGCAATCGGTTTATGCCTAGGAGGTCGTGGAAAAAAGTTACGGCCATTTGAAATTTCATCTAGGACTCATTTTTGGACTTTTGCTCGATTTTGATCGAGTGGCGAAACAACTTTAACGAGTGGCGAAACAACTTTAATGAGTGGCGAAGCAATATTTTATGATCTTAAAATAATATACGGAATGTCTACTTTCTGATGGTGCAATCGGTTTATGCCTAGGAGGTGGTGGAAAAAAGTTACGGCCATTTGAAATTTCATCTAGGACTCATTTTTAGACTTTTGCTCGATTTTGATCGAGTGGCGAAACAACTTTAACGAGTGGCGAAGCAATATTTTATGATCTTAAAATAATATACGATATGTCTACTTTCTAATGGTGCAATCGGTTTATGCCTAGGAGGTGGTGGAAAAAAGTTACGGCCATTTGAAATTTCATCTAGGACTCATTTTTGGACTTTGGCTCGATTTTGATAGAGTGGCGAAACAACTTTTAAGAGTGGCGAAGCAATATTTTATGATCTTCAAATAATATACGGAATGTCTACTTTCTAATGGTGCAATCGGTTTATGCCTAGGAGGTCGTGGAAAAAAGTTACGGCCATTTGAAATTTCATCTAGGACTCATTTTTGGACTTTTGCTCGATTTTGATCGAGTGGCAAAACAACTTTAACGAGTGGCGAAGCAATATTTTATGATCTTAAAATAATATACGGAATGTCTTCTTTCTAATGGTGCAATCGGTTTATGCCTAGGAGGTCGTGGAGAAAAGTTACGGCCATTTGAATTTTAATCAAGGGCCCATTTTTGGACTTTTGCTCGATTTTGATCGAGTGGCGAAACAACTTTAACAAGTGGCGAAGCAATATTTTATGATCTTAAAATAATATACGGAATGTCTACTTTCTAATGGTGCAATCGGTTTATGCCTAGGAGGTCGTGGAGAAAAGTTACGGCCATTTGAATTTTAATCAAGGGCCCATTTTTGGACTTTTGCTCGAGTGGCGAAACAACTTTAACAAGTGGCGAAGCAATATTTTATGATCTTAAAATAATATACGGAATGTCTACTTTCTAATGGTGCAATCGGTTTATGCCTAGGAGGTCGTGGAAAAAAGTTACGGCCATTTGAAATTTCATCTAGGACTCATTTTTGGACTTTTGCTCGATTTTGATCGAGTGGCGAAACAACTTTAACGAGTGGCGAAGCAATATTTTATGATCTTAAAATAATATAAGGAATGTCTACTTTCTAATGGTGCAATCGGTTTATGCCTAGGAGGTCGTGAAAAAAAGTTACGGCCATTTGAAATTTCATCTAGGACTCATTTTTGGACTTTTGCTCGATTTTGATCGAGTGGCGAAACAACTTTAACGAGTGGCGAAGCAATATTTTATGATCTTAAAATAATATACGGAATGTCTTCTTTCTAATGGTGCAATCGGATTATGCCTAGGAGGTCGTGGAGAAAAGTTACGGCCATTTGAATTTTAATCTAGGGCTCATTTTTGGACTTTTGCTCGATTTTGATCGAGTGGCGAAACAACTTTATCGAGTGGCGAATCAATATTTTATGATTTTCAAATAATATACGGAATGTCTACTTTCTAATGGTGCAATCGGTTTATGCCTAGGAGGTCGTGGAAAAAAGTTACGGCCATTTGAAATTTCATCTAGGACTCATTTTTGGACTTTTGCTCGATTTTGATCGAGTGGCGAAACAACTTTAACGAGTGGCGAAGCAATATTTTATGATCTTAAAATAATATACGGAATGTCTTCTTTCTAATGGTGCAATCGGTTTATGCCTAGGAGGTCGTGGAAAAAGTTACGGCCATTAGAATTTTAATCTAGGGCCCATTTTTGACTTTTGCTCGATTTTGATCGAGTGGCGAAAGAACTTTAACGAGTGGCGAAGCAATATTTTATGATCTTAAAATAATATACGGAATGTCTACTTTCTAATGGTGCAATCGGTTTATGCCTAGGAGGTCGTGGAAAAAAGTTACGCCCATTTGAAATTTCATCTAGGACTCATTTTTGGACTTTTGCTCGATTTTGATCGAGTGGCGAAACAACTTTAACGAGTGGCGAAACAACTTTAACGAGTGACGAAGCAATATTTTATGATCTTAAAATAATATACGGAATGTCTACTTTCTGATGGTGCAATCGGTTTATGCCTAGGAGGTGGTGGAAAAAAGTTACAGCCATTTGAAATTTCATCTAGGACTCATTTTTAGACTTTTGCTCGATTTTGATCGAGTGGCGAAACAACTTTAACGAGTGGCGAAGCAATATTTTATGATCTTAAAATAATATACGATATGTCTACTTTCTAATGGTGCAATCGGTTTATGCCTAGGAGGTCGTGAAAAAAAGTTACGGCCATTTGAAATTTCATCTAGGACTCATTTTTGGACTTTTGCTCGATTTTGATCGAGTGGCGAAACAACTTTAACGAGTGGCGAAGCAATATTTTATGATCTTAAAATAATATACGGAATGTCTACTTTCTAATGGTGCAATCGGTTTATGCCTAGGAGGTCGTGGAAAAAAGTTACGGCCATTTGAAATTTCATCTAGGACTCATTTTTGGACTTTTGCTCGATTTTGATCGAGTGGCGAAACAACTTTAACGAGTGGCGAAGCAATATTTTATGATCTTAAAATAATATACGGAATGTCTTCTTTCTAATGGTGCAATCGGTTTATGCCTAGGAGGTCGTGGAAAAAGTTACGGCCATTTGAATTTTAATCTAGGGCCCATTTTTGGACTTTTGCTCGATTTTGATCGAGTGGCGAAAGAACTTTAACGAGTGGCGAAGCAATATTTTATGATCTTAAAATAATATACGGAATGTCTACTTTCTAATGGTGCAATCGGTTTATGCCTAGGAGGTCGTGGAAAAAAGTTACGGCCATTTGAAATTTCATCTAGGACTCATTTTTGGACTTTTGCTCGATTTTGATCGAGTGGCGAAACAACTTTAACGAGTGGCGAAACAACTTTAACGAGTGGCGAAACAACTTTAACGAGTGGCGAAGCAATATTTTATGATCTTAAAATAATATACGGAATGTCTACTTTCTGATGGTGCAATCGGTTTATGCCTAGGAGGTGGTGGAAAAAAGTTACGGCCATTTGAAATTTCATCTAGGACTCATTTTTAGACTTTTGCTCGATTTTGATCGAGTGGCGAAACAACTTTAACGAGTGGCGAAGCAATATTTTATGATCTTAAAATAATATACGATATGTCTACTTTCTAATGGTGCAATCGGTTTATGCCTAGGAGGTGGTGGAAAAAAGTTACGGCCATTTGAAATTTCATCTAGGACTCATTTTTGGACTTTTGCTCGATTTTGATCGAGTGGCGAAACAACTTTAACGAGTGGCGAAGCAATATTTTATGATCTTAAAATAATATACGGAATGTCTACTTTCTAATGGTGCAATCGGTTTATGCCTAGGAGGTCGTGGAAAAACGTTACGGCCATTTGAAATTTCATCTAGGACTCATTTTTGGACTTTTGCTCGATTTTGATCGAGTGGCGAAACAACTTTAACGAGTGGCGAAGCAATATTTTATGATCTTAAAATAATATACGGAATGTCTACTTTCTAATGGTGCAATCGGTTTATGCCTAGGAGGTCGTGGAAAAAAGTTACGGCCATTTGAAATTTCATCTAGGACTCATTTTTGGACTTTTGCTCGATTTTGATCGAGTGGCGAAACAACTTTAACGAGTGGCGAAACAACTTTAACGAGTGGCGAAACAACTTTAACGAGTGGCGAAGCAATATTTTATGATCTTAAAATAATATACGGAATGTCTACTTTCTAATGGTGCAATCGGTTTATGCCTAGGAGGTCGTGGAAAAACGTTACGGCCATTTGAAATTTCATCTAGGACTCATTTTTGGACTTTTGCTCGATTTTGATCGAGTGGCGAAACAACTTTAACGAGTGGCGAAGCAATATTTTATGATCTTAAAATAATATACGGAATGTCTACTTTCTAATGGTGCAATCGGTTTATGCCTAGGAGGTCGTGGAAAAAAGTTACGCCCATTTGAAATTTCATCTAGGACTCATTTTTGGACTTTTGCTCGATTTTGATCGAGTGGCGAAACAACTTTAACGAGTGGCGAAACAACTTTAACGAGTGACGAAGCAATATTTTATGATCTTAAAATAATATACGGAATGTCTACTTTCTGATGGTGCAATCGGTTTATGCCTAGGAGGTGGTGGAAAAAAGTTACAGCCATTTGAAATTTCATCTAGGACTCATTTTTAGACTTTTGCTCGATTTTGATCGAGTGGCGAAACAACTTTAACGAGTGGCGAAGCAATATTTTATGATCTTAAAATAATATACGATATGTCTACTTTCTAATGGTGCAATCGGTTTATGCCTAGGAGGTCGTGAAAAAAAGTTACGGCCATTTGAAATTTCATCTAGGACTCATTTTTGGACTTTTGCTCGATTTTGATCGAGTGGCGAAACAACTTTAACGAGTGGCGAAGCAATATTTTATGATCTTAAAATAATATACGGAATGTCTACTTTCTAATGGTGCAATCGGTTTATGCCTAGGAGGTCGTGGAAAAAAGTTACGGCCATTTGAAATTTCATCTAGGACTCATTTTTGGACTTTTGCTCGATTTTGATCGAGTGGCGAAACAACTTTAACGAGTGGCGAAGCAATATTTTATGATCTTAAAATAATATACGGAATGTCTTCTTTCTAATGGTGCAATCGGTTTATGCCTAGGAGGTCGTGGAAAAAGTTACGGCCATTTGAATTTTAATCTAGGGCCCATTTTTGGACTTTTGCTCGATTTTGATCGAGTGGCGAAAGAACTTTAACGAGTGGCGAAGCAATATTTTATGATCTTAAAATAATATACGGAATGTCTACTTTCTAATGGTGCAATCGGTTTATGCCTAGGAGGTCGTGGAAAAAAGTTACGGCCATTTGAAATTTCATCTAGGACTCATTTTTGGACTTTTGCTCGATTTTGATCGAGTGGCGAAACAACTTTAACGAGTGGCGAAACAACTTTAACGAGTGGCGAAACAACTTTAACGAGTGGCGAAGCAATATTTTATGATCTTAAAATAATATACGGAATGTCTACTTTCTGATGGTGCAATCGGTTTATGCCTAGGAGGTCGTGAAAAAAAGTTACGGCCATTTGAAATTTCATCTAGGACTCATTTTTGGACTTTTGCTCGATTTTGATCGAGTGGCGAAACAACTTTAACGAGTGGCGAAGCAATATTTTATGATCTTAAAATAATATACGGAATGTCTACTTTCTAATGGTGCAATCGGTTTATGCCTAGGAGGTCGTGGAAAAAAGTTACGGCCATTTGAAATTTCATCTAGGACTCATTTTTGGACTTTTGCTCGATTTTGATCGAGTGGCGAAACAACTTTAACGAGTGGCGAAGCAATATTTTATGATCTTAAAATAATATACGGAATGTCTTCTTTCTAATGGTGCAATCGGTTTATGCCTAGGAGGTCGTGGAAAAAGTTACGGCCATTTGAATTTTAATCTAGGGCCCATTTTTGGACTTTTGCTCGATTTTGATCGAGTGGCGAAAGAACTTTAACGAGTGGCGAAGCAATATTTTATGATCTTAAAATAATATACGGAATGTCTACTTTCTAATGGTGCAATCGGTTTATGCCTAGGAGGTCGTGGAAAAAAGTTACGGCCATTTGAAATTTCATCTAGGACTCATTTTTGGACTTTTGCTCGATTTTGATCGAGTGGCGAAACAACTTTAACGAGTGGCGAAACAACTTTAACGAGTGGCGAAACAACTTTAACGAGTGGCGAAGCAATATTTTATGATCTTAAAATAATATACGGAATGTCTACTTTCTGATGGTGCAATCGGTTTATGCCTAGGAGGTGGTGGAAAAAAGTTACGGCCATTTGAAATTTCATCTAGGACTCATTTTTAGACTTTTGCTCGATTTTGATCGAGTGGCGAAACAACTTTAACGAGTGGCGAAGCAATATTTTATGATCTTAAAATAATATACGATATGTCTACTTTCTAATGGTGCAATCGGTTTATGCCTAGGAGGTGGTGGAAAAAAGTTACGGCCATTTGAAATTTCATCTAGGACTCATTTTTGGACTTTTGCTCGATTTTGATCGAGTGGCGAAACAACTTTAACGAGTGGCGAAGCAATATTTTATGATCTTAAAATAATATACGGAATGTCTACTTTCTAATGGTGCAATCGGTTTATGCCTAGGAGGTCGTGGAAAAACGTTACGGCCATTTGAAATTTCATCTAGGACTCATTTTTGGACTTTTGCTCGATTTTGATCGAGTGGCGAAACAACTTTAACGAGTGGCGAAGCAATATTTTATGATCTTAAAATAATATACGGAATGTCTACTTTCTAATGGTGCAATCGGTTTATGCCTAGGAGGTCGTGGAGAAAAGTTACGGCCATTTGAATTTTAATCAAGGGCCCATTTTTGGACTTTTGCTCGATTTTGATCGAGTGGCGAAACAACTTTAACAAGTGGCGAAGCAATATTTTATGATCTTAAAATAATATACGGAATGTCTACTTTCTAATGGTGCAATCAGTTTATGCCTAGGAGGTCGTGGAGAAAAGTTACGGCCATTTGAAATTTAATCTAGGGCTCATTTTTGGACTTTGGCTCGATTTTGATCGAATGGCGAAACAACTTTAACGAGTGGCGAAGCAATGTTTTATGATTTTCAAATAATCTAGGGAATGTCTTCTTTCTAATGGTGCAATCGGTTTATGACTAGGAGGTCGTGGAAAAAAGTTACGGCCATTTGAATTTTAATATATGGCTTCTTTTTCGGACTTTGGCTCGATTTTGATCGAATGGCGAAACAACTTTAACGAGTGGCGAAGCAATATTTTATGATTTTCAAATAATCTAGGGAATGTCTTCTTTCTAATGGTGCAATCGGTTTAAGCCTAGGAGGTCGTGGAAAAAAGTTACGGCCATTTGAATTTTAATCTAGGGCCCATTTTTGGACTTTGGCTCGATTTTGATCGAGTGGCGAAACAACTTTTATGAGTGGCGAATCAATATTTTATGATCTTTAAATAATATACGTAATGTTTACTTTCTAATGGTGCAATCGGTTTATGCCTAGGAGGTCGTGGAAAAACGTTACGGCCATTTGAAATTTAATCTAGGGCCCATTTTTGGACTTTTGCTCGATTTTGATCGAGTGGCGAAACAACTTTTATGAGTGGCGAAGCAATATTTTATGATCTGCAAATAATACACGGAATGTCTACTTTCTAATGGTGCAATCGGTTTATGCCTAGGAGGTCGTGGAAAAAAGTTACGGCCATTTGAATTTTAATCTAGGGCCCATTTTTGGACTTTTGCTCGATTTTGATCGAGTGGCGAAACAACTTTAACGAGTGGCGAAGCAATATTTTATGATCTTAAAATAATATATGGAATGTCTACTTTCTAATGGTGCAATCGGTTTATGCCTAGGAGGTCGTGGAAAAAAGTTACGGCCATTTGAAATTTAATCTAGGGCCCATTTTTGGACTTTTGCTCGATTTTGATCGAGTGGCGAAACAACTTTAACGAGTGGCGAAGCAATATTTTATGATCTTCAAATAATATACGGAATGTCTACTTTCTAATGGTGCAATCGGTTTATGCCTAGGAGGTCGTGGAAAAAAGTTACGGCCATTTGAAATTTAATCTAGGGCCCATTTTTGGACTTTTGCTCGATTTTGATCGAGTGGCGAAACAACTTTAACGAGTGGCGAAGCAATATTTTATGATCTTTAAATAATATACGGAATGTCTACTTTCTAATGGTGCAATCGGTTTATGCCTAGGAGGTCGTGGAAAAAAGTTACGGCCATTTGAAATTTAATCTAGGGCCCATTTTTGGACTTTTGCTCGATTTTGATCGAGTGGCGAAACAACTTTAACGAGTGGCGAAGCAATATTTTATGATCTTCAAATAATATACGGAATGTCTACTTTCTAATGGTGCAATCGGTTTATGCCTAGGAGGTCGTGGAAAAAAGTTACGGCCATTTGAATTTTAATCTAGGGCCCATTTTCGGACTTTGGCTCGATTTTGATCGAGTGGCGAAACAACTTTTATGAGTGGCGAAGCAATATTTTATGATTTGAATGGGTTTAAATCGATTCAAAGCTATAGTAGGAACGCAGCTTATTTGAACTCGTTCAAGTGTGAACGAGTCTCATCTCTCGTTTCTGTCAAAACAAAGTAACAAAAAAAAACCCAAACGTCTTCGTATCAAAAAATAAACAATGAAGGACCAGAAAATACAGAAAGAGAGCTCGATATTATAAATCTTAATATAAAAAGAATCGGAGGGAAAAACCTCCAAAAAGAAGAACTCCAAATGTACTTCATATTTTTTGTAAATAAATATAAATTAGACTATAGTAACTGTATCTACAGGAAATAAGGTTTTGTTTTTCGTGAACCCTTAGCCCACCGTGTCAAACCCATGGACAGGGTGTAAAAATACTGACCAGTGATTATAAATTAAATTGCAAATATTATAATTTATAGTAAATTAAATTGCAAATATTATAATTTATAGTAAATTAAATTGCAAATATTATAAATTATAGTAAATTAAATTGCAAATATTATAATTTATAGTAAATTAAATTGCAAATATTATATTTTATAGTAAATTAAATTGCAAATATTATAATTTATAGTAAATTAAATTGCAAATATTATATTTTATAGTAAATTAAATTGCAAATATTATAATTTATAGTAAATTAAATTGCAAATATTATGTTTTATAGTAAATTAAATTGCAAATATTATAATTTTTTGTAAATTAAATTTCAAATATTATAATTTTTAGTAAATTAAATTGCAAATATTATAATTTATAGTAAATTAAATTGCAAATATTATAATTTATAGTAAATTAAATTGCAAATATTATAATTTATAGTAAATTAAATTGCAAATATTATAATTTATAATAAATTAAATTGCAAATATTATAATTTTTAGTAAATTAAATTGCAAATATTATAATTTATAGTAAATTAAATTGCAAATATTATAATTTATAGTAAATAAAATTGCAAATATTATAATGTTTAGTAAATTAAATTGCAAATATTATAATTTATAATAAATTAAATTGCAAATATTATAATTTTTAGTAAATTAAATTGCAAATATTATAATTTTTAGTAAATTAAATTGCAAATATTATAATTTATAGAAAATTAAATTGCAAATATTATAATTTTTAGTAAATTAAATTGCAAATATTATAATTTATAGTAAATTAAATTGCAAATATTATAATTTATAGTAAATTAAATTGCAAATATTATAATTTATAGTAAATTAAATTGCAAATATTATAATTTTTAGTAAATTAAATTGCAAATATTATAATTTATAGTAAATTAAATTGCAAATATTATAATTTATAGTAAATTAAATTCCAAATATTATAATTTATAGTAAATTAAATTGCAAATATTATAATTTATAGTAAATTAAATTGCAAATATTATAATTTATAGTAAATTAAATTGCAAATATAATCATTTATAGTAAATTAAATTGCAAATATTATAATTTTTAGTAAATTAAATTGCAAATATTATATTTTTAGTAAATTAAATTGCAAATATTATAATTTATAGTAAATTAAATTGCAAATATTATAATTTATAGTAAATTAAATTGCAAATATTATAATTTTTAGTAAATTAAATTGCAAATATTATAATTTTTAGTAAATTAAATTGCAAATATTATAATTTTTAGTAAATTAAATTGCAAATATTTTATAGTAAAATAAATTGCAAATAATTTAAGTAAAATTCTTTTTGTTTTATTATAATTAATCCAAATTTCTCGTAATACGGATTGCAATGAGACTACATCTTTTTCATGGGATAACTAATAATCTTTGACGAAATAACAATTTGGTGAAAATGTAACATAAATACCGTTGAAAATTACATAACACTTATTTTTAAAATAAACTCGTGATACGACGCCATATTGGTCAAGAAAATGAACAATAACACCCTGTAGAAATTTGGGACGTAAATGGTATTCACCTTAATTGAATTATATCATATATATATAGCCTTTAAAAAATATCAAGAATGGTAGGAAAGAAAAATGCCACGGAAAATCGCGTCGCTGCCCAGTAGTCTGTAGAAAAATATCAAACGCATCAATATTAGCGAGCACGGCTGGCTGAGTAAAACATACTTTTTGTCACATATACTAAGTTATGACACCAATAACGATATAACGGGTTTTTTCGTCTTAGAAAGAAAATATAAGTTTCGGTCCAGAGACCAAAGCCTTGATTCTTCGGTTTTCTATTCGAGTATCCAGGCCTGTTCTTTAACGCTATGTAAGTCTTATACGATTGGAGGAAATCGAAAGGCTGCCCGATTTAGTAGTCTTCTCATAAACATGTCTCGCGCGAGCCAAGGCCTTGAAAGTAACCAAGGCTTAAAACAAAAAAAAAGTTACTGCCAAACCATTTCAAGACAGGGGTCATTTTTGGATTTTTGCTAGATTTCCATCAGTGGTGGAATAGTCTTTAACGAGTGGCTCATGTTAATTTGATTATTTAATATTAATCTAGGGAATGTCTTCTTTCTAATGGTGCAATCGGTTTAAGCCTAGGTGTTAAAATAAAAAAGTTACGGCCATTTCAAGATAGGGGTCATTTTTCGATTTTTGTTAGATTTCCATCAGTGGCGGAATAATCTTTAACGAGTGGCTCATGTTAATTTGATTATTTTAAATTAATCTAGGGAATGTCTTCTTTCTAATGGTGCAATCGGTTTAAGCCTAGGTGGTAAAATAAAAAAGTTACGGCCATTCTAAGATAGGGGTCATTTTTGGATTTTTGCTCGATTTCTATCAGTGGCGGAATAATCTTTAATTAGTGGCTCATGTTAATTTGATTATTTAATATTAATCTAGGGAATGTCTTCTTTCTAATGGTGCAATCGGTTTAAGCCTAGGTGTTAAAATAAAAAAGTTACGGCCATTTCAAGATAGGGGTCATTTTTGGATTTTTGCTAGATTTCCATCAGTGGCGGAATAGTCTTTAACGAGTGGCTCATGTTAATTTGAATATTTTAAATTAATCTAGGGAATACCTTCTTTCTAATGGTGCAATCGGTTTAAGTCTAGATGTTAAAATAAAAAAAGTTACGGCCATTTCAAGATAGGGGTCATTTTTGGATTTTTGCTAGATTTCCATCAGTGGCGGAATAGTCTTTAACGAGTGGCTCATGTTAATTTGATTATTTAATATTAATCTAGGGAATGTCTTCTTTCTAATGGTGCAATCGGTTTAAGCCTAGGTGTTAAAATAAAAAAGTTACGGCCATTTCAAGATAGGGGTCATTTTTGGATTTTTGTTCGATTTCCATCAGTGGCGAAATAGTCTTTAACGAGTGGCTCATGTTAATTTGGATATTTTAAATTAATCTAGGGAATGTCTTCTTTCTAATGGTGCAATCGGTTTATGATTAGGTGTTAAAATAAAAAAGTTACGGCCATTTTAAGACAGGGGTCATTTTTGGATTTTTGTTAGATTTCCATCAGTGGCGGAATAGTCTTTAACGAGTGGCTCATGTTAATTTGATTATTTAATATTAATCTAGGGAATGTCTTCTTTCTAATGGTGCAATCGGTTTAAGCCTAGGTGTTAAAATAAAAAAGTTACGGCCATTTCAAGATAGGGGTCATTTTTGGATTTTTGTTCGATTTCCATCAGTGGCGAAATAGTCTTTAACGAGTGGCTCATGTTAATTTGAATATTTTAAATTAATCTAGGGAATGTCTTCTTTCTAATGGTGCAATCGGTTTATGATTAGGTGTTAAAATAAAAAAGTTACGGCCATTTTAAGACAGGGGTCATTTTTGGATTTTTGTTAGATTTCCATCAGTGGCGGAATAGTCTTTAACGAGTGGCTCATATTAATTTTATTATTTCAAATTAATCTAGGGAATGTCTTCTTTCTAATGGTGCAATCGGTTTATGCCTAGGAGTTAATATAAAAAAGTTACGGTCATTTTAAGATAGGGGTCATTTTTGGATTTTTGCTCGATTTCTATCAGTGGCGGAATAATCTTTAATTAGTGGCTCATGTTAATTTGATTATTTTAAATTAATCTAGGGAATGTCTTCTTTCTAATGGTGCAATCGGTTTATGATTAGGTGTTAAAATAAAAAAGTTACGGCCATTTTAAGACAGGGGTCATTTTTGGATTTTTGTTAGATTTCCATCAGTGGCGGAATAGTCTTTAACGAGTGGCTCATATTAATTTTATTATTTCAAATTAATCTAGGGAATGTCTTCTTTCTAATGGTGCAATCGGTTTATGCCTAGGAGTTAATATAAAAAAGTTACGGTCATTTTAAGATAGGGGTCATTTTTGGATTTTTGCTCGATTTCTATCAGTGGCGGAATAATCTTTAATTAGTGGCTCATGTTAATTTGATTATTTTAAATTAATCTAGGGAATGTCTTCTTTCTAATGGTGCAATCGGTTTATGCCTAGGTGTTAAAATAAAAAAGTTACGGCCATTTTAAGATAGGGGTCATTTTTGGATTTTTCTTAGATTTCCATCAGTGGCGAAATAGTCTTTAACGAGTGGCTCATGTTAATTTGATTATTTAATATTAATCTAGGGAATGTCTTCTTTCTAATGGTGCAATCGGTTTAAGCCTAGGTGTTTAAATAAAAAAGTTACGGCCATTTCAAGATAGGGGTCATTTTTGGATTTTTGTTAGATTTCCATCAGTGGCGAAATAGTCTTTAACGAGTGGCTCATGTTAATTTGATTATTTTAAATTAATCTGGGGAATGTCTTCTTTCTAATGGTGCAATCGGTTAATCTCTAGGTGTTAAAATAAAAAAGTTACGGCCATTTCAAGATAGGGGTCATTTTTGGATTTTTGCTCGATTTCTATCAGTGGCGGAATAATCTTTAATTAGTGGCTCATGTTAATTTGATTATTTTAAATTAATCTAGGGAATGTCTTCTTTCTAATGGTGCAATCGGTTTATGCCTAGGTGTTAAAATAAAAAAGTTACGGCCATTTTAAGATAGGGGTCATTTTTGGATTTTTCTTAGATTTCCATCAGTGGCGAAATAGTCTTTAACGAGTGGCTCATGTTAATTTGATTATTTAATATTAATCTAGGGAATGTCTTCTTTCTAATGGTGCAATCGGTTTAAGCCTAGGTGTTTAAATAAAAAAGTTACGGCCATTTCAAGATAGGGGTCATTTTTGGATTTTTGTTAGATTTCCATCAGTGGCGAAATAGTCTTTAACGAGTGGCTCATGTTAATTTGATTATTTTAAATTAATCTAGGGAATGTCTTCTTTCTAATGGTGCAATCGGTTAATCTCTAGGTGTTAAAATAAAAAAGTTACGGCCATTTCAAGATAGGGGTCATTTTTGGATTTTTGTTAGATTTCCATCAGTGGCGAAATAGTCTTTAACGAGTGGCTCATGTTAATTTGAATATTTTAAATTAATCTAGGGAATGTCTTCTTTCTAATGGTGCAATCGGTTTATGCCTAGGTGTTAAAATAAAAAAGTTACGGCCATTCTAAGATAGGGGTCATTTTTGGATTTTTGCTAGATTTATATCAGTGGCGGAATAGTCTTTAACGAGTGGCTCATGTTAATTTGAATATTTTAAATTAATCTAGGGAATGTCTTCTTTCTAATGGTGCAATCGGTTTAAGCCTAGGTGTTAAAATAAAAAAGTTACGGCCATTTCAAGATAGGGGTCATTTTTGGATTTTTGTTCGATTTCCATTAGTGGCGAAATAGTCTTTAACGAGTGGCTCATGTTAATTTGATTATTTTAAATTAATCTAGGGAATGTCTTCTTTCTAATGGTGCAATCGGTTAATCTCTAGGTGTTAAAATAAAAAAGTTACGGCCATTTCAAGATAGGGGTCATTTTTGGATTTTTGTTAGATTTCCATCAGTGGCGAAATAGTCTTTAACGAGTGGCTCATGTTAATTTGAATATTTTAAATTAATCTAGGGAATGTCTTCTTTCTAATGGTGCAATCGGTTTATGCCTAGGTGTTAAAATAAAAAAGTTACGGCCATTCTAAGATAGGGGTCATTTTTGGATTTTTGCTAGATTTATATCAGTGGCGGAATAGTCTTTAACGAGTGGCTCATGTTAATTTGAATATTTTAAATTAATCTAGGGAATGTCTTCTTTCTAATGGTGCAATCGGTTTAAGCCTAGGTGTTAAAATAAAAAAGTTACGGCCATTTCAAGATAGGGGTCATTTTTGGATTTTTGTTCGATTTCCATTAGTGGCGAAATAGTCTTTAACGAGTGGCTCATGTTAATTTGATTATTTTAAATTAATCTAGGGAATGTCTTCTTTCTAATGGTGCAATCGGTTTATGCCTAGGTATTAAAATAAAAAACTTACGGCCATTTCAAGATAGGGGTTTCAAATTCGAATCTTCGACTCCTCCTATTTTTTCCCCAAGTTATATGGTATTGGAACCTTCGGAAGAGAGGTCTATTTGTATTGATTTCTCAGAGAAGCGCAACACTAAGGATGAAGAAAGAAATTTCTCTCAACTTTGTGAATATGGCCCTATCAAAACTGAAAAGGCCGCCGAAATGTCGCCAGGATGTTCTTAGCCAATTCTTCCATTTTTTTACGCCAGTTATCGTTGGGATGATTCTTTTTCTTGGGTTTGGGATACGATTTCTTGGGGCTCATTGGGGCTTCAGAAATTAGTGCATATATATTTCTTATAATCGAATAATCATAATTTTCTGTTATTTTATTTTAGGATTAAAAAAATAGTCATTTTTCCGGTGTTTTGGGAATCTCGAAAATGACCATTATCTTCTGTTGTTCATATTTCATTCTGATATATCATTTTTAGATTGTAACCAAACAAAATCTAGTTTAATATTAATGAAGATTGAACCAGAAGCCGATGAAACCCTCCTTTGAAGTCTACTACTCTAATGTTCGATATAGCGCTCCTTTCTGTATGGGTAAAATTCACAATTTTACGAGATCGGAGGGGTCCTACTTCATACCCCCCTGTCTACGGAAAATTGGAAATTCTCTCTCTCCACAAACGACGACGTTTTTTTGACGAACTCCGAGGCTGCTAGAGATATTCGGTGGACGAACTCCCGCTCCGAAAATATCTACCGTTAGGAGGCGTACGAATCGCGCTTTTTTGAAACTAACCCATACAGAGAGGGGTAGACAAGACCCGGGAGTAATAGACTTCAAAGGAGGGTTTCATCGGCTTCTGTTAAAATATTCATCAGATTAGTTAATCCATACTTATCCTAGATTAATAATTATCCGAGAATTACTCAGTTTCCATAATTAAATAATTTTAAAAATGATCATTCTCAAAATAAAAACGCAATGCCTTTTTAATTTCGCGAACAATTAATCCTTAAGAATTTGTTTTTTATTGATTAAAAGGGAAAAAAATTATCTTTTTATTACCTAAACCTAACAAGCTTCAAGAACCAAAAATACCCGAAAAATTCCAGCTTTTTAATCAAGGTGTTAAAGTATTTTCCGATTACGAAATAAAACTAAAGAAAGCCCAAATAATTTAGGCTTTTTTTTCACGTTTAAAGAAACATTGAAACATGTATTTCAACTCGGAATCGGATCGATCCATTATCTTCCGTTATTCGTATATTTACATATATTTTATTTTCGGATAAATTGTAACTAAAACAATGAAATTTCTATATTCGTATAATTGTTAAAAGGTTTACCCGAAGATAAGCCTTCGCCGCTTTATCTACCTACAAATTACTCGTTTTCAAACGTATAACGATGGATAATTCGCGTTTCCAGAGTCTAAAATATAAGAAAAAATTTCAAATTGACTTTTAATTCGAAGAATATAAATAAAACGACGAAACTAAGATTTTAAATCATCTTTTTATTCGTTATTTTTCACGGAAAATAAATTTTGAATGTTTTTTATCCGAACGTATAACGCATCGGATAATATTCTAAGATAAGTTGCGATTTTTGTTGGATAATAAAAACGGATATGGATTAGGTTTTTTTACTTTATCTTGGAATAAGTTAACTCGAATGAAGTCTATTTTTAATCAAACAGATAGATACGAATTTTCCTTTCCACCTTCACTTCAATCAATGATGAAAATATCTATTTTTTTCATCATTTTTTTCTGGGGGTGTAAGATTTTTGGAATGCGAAAGTGGAGGTTCAATATCATTGCGAGACAGATAGCTATCATATTCGGAGCCTTTTTCTTACATATTTGTTTTTTTCTCCGTTTCCTTATCCACCATCTTCCATTCCATCCAAGACGCAAGCGTAAGAAATACGTGCTTTTACTCATTTCACCAGAAGCCGATGAAACCCTCCTTTGAAGTCTATTACTCCCTGGTCTTGTCTACCCCTCTCTGTATGGGTTAGTTTCAAAAAGCGCGATTCGTACGCCTCCTAACGGTAGATATTTTCGGAGCGGGAGTTCGTCCACCGAATATCTCTAGCAGCCTCGGAGTTCGTCAAAAAAACGTCGTCGTTTGTGGAGAGAGAGAATTTACAATTTTCCGTAGACAGGGGGGTATGAAGTAGGACCCCTCCGATCTCGTAAAATTGTGAATTTTACCCATACAGAGAGGAGCGCTATATCGAACATTAGAGTAGTAGACTTCAAAGGAGGGTTTCATCGGCTTCTGATTTCACCTAGAAAGCGTTCTTCCAAGCGACTAGTTGAGAAAGAGGGTAGAGATGGTGGAAACATTATTTTTCTTAGCACGTGTGCCATATCCTACTGTGGGAAACGTACAGGCAATGGGTCCTAGCTGCCTCTGTTGCTGAGACACATCCTAGATAGGGGAGGTTGAAATCTTTCTCACTATTCTTCAAAGGGGTCGTATACCTTGATGTCATACCATCGTAACTTGAAAATTGAGGGATTATACCAGTGGTAACCCCAGATTTTATCACTTTGTAAATCTCCCGAAAAGAATTGGATTACAACGAATAGGGTTGAAGTCGTATATCTAAAGCTGATGGGTTATAAAAGATTTAGTGCGTGTGACTTCGCGACTCGGGAATGTTGATTTTTACCTCCCCGACTGAACTTTAGTTCAGGGGGAGGTGTTACACTGATCGTGTCTGTGTGTCTGTGTGTGTGTCACTTCTCACTTCCTGTGTAAACGGAAGTCACGTGACCTGGCTCGTGGAGCCAAAAGTCTAGAGACGTAATCATACCAGCTTATCGTTCAATTCCGGAGAATTACCTCCTTTAAGCGTGGCTGCCACATAGAGTTTCAGGTGTCGTGCAAAGACATACAACAGGACGTCTCCCATTGCACATCATCGCCTTCCACCATCCACTTTATGGTCGAACCTCGATGCTGAACAGGCGAAGGCGATTACAAGCAGTGGGACGTCTCCCACTGTCATAATCACCTCCGACCATCCCCACAACAAGGTCCAACCTCCAGTTTCCGATCTCAGCGTTCCATACTAGCGAGGCGTCCCCCACTAGTACAGTTCACATCAACCTTCCACTGACTCCAAACATCGCCCCACCAATGGGTAAATTGCGTCGCCAAGCGCCTAGAGATCAAGAATCAGCAAGACATTGAAAGGGGGGGGTTTTCCCCCTAACTTCATGGCCACCACGCACGGTTACTTCAATTTATATAGGCCTTCGAACGGTTTATATAGCATCTTTTTGGAACGAATGCAAATTAGCCTCATGGTGTGATATCGATAGGGAAATGAAACACAATATTAATTTATATTATAAATAAAAATATCGGGATGGTTAAATTTAATCTAATTAATAAGAAAGTCGAAAAATTAATTTAAAATTCGAGATAGTTTAGAAGTTATTTGAGAATTTGTGCAAAAATTTAAAGAAATTTGACCGATTAATGGCAGTTTGAGTTGGCAGCATGCGCCTAAGCTATTTTCCATATATATCATTTACTCGAAAAAGCAAAGGTATAACGGGTAGTATAGGCTTATCTCTGGTGCAAACTTAGGGTGGATTGAAGAATATAAATAAAGGTGCGTTTACACGGGTATGGAAGATTGAAATGACATAATTTAGATAAGCGATAAAGGCGCGTTCACAGGGATAAATTTATGATTATAAGGACATTGGAAATTGTTATTAATATATTTTTGGTTCATTTCGATTGAATTATAAGGGAATCAGCTTTATTTACCGGGATAAACTGTTTTCTTCTAGCGAAGTTGGAAACAGTATGTAGGAACTTGGCTATAAAAAGAAGTTTCTAGCTCGCATTTTCAATTAAAGTTTTTCAATTTCTCGCCCGTTTCCGATACTGCATAAAGCACTAAAACTTCGTTAATGAGTTCGATTTCTCGCTCATTTGCGAAAATGTCGCGTGTACGTGAGGGTATAATTCACGAGAAACGCTGGATTTGCAGAAAATTCTTCATTAATGTTTGTAATTTCTCGCCAGTAAATGTCTAAGTGACTTCCTTGCCTCTATCTGTTCATTAGTATGCGCAAAATAAAGTCGCTTAATCTGATTGGATATGTCATAAATTCGCGCCAGACTTTTATTTTGACGTTTAATTTCGACCTTTAGAGTATACTTAAAAACGAGGCAAATGGTGAGGCAGGGTTAAAATTCTAATTAATTGATTGGAACTTAATAAGAGCTTCGATTTTACTCGATTCAACTTTAACCAGTTCAAGGGGAATTGCAATACACCATGGTGTATAAGATTTAAAGGTGAGGCTGATTGATACAAAATGTTAAACCACTTAAGAAAAATTATAGTCGTGAAACTCTCCTTGAACAGAAGTAGAGTAGGTTTCACGTGTATTTGTGACTAGCGTAAAATCGAGTTTGCCAGCACGCGAGTATGTTTAACTCCCTAAATTTAAAGTCGGAAACCCTTTTCTCAAGAATATCAAAATCGCTTTGATATTCTTGGGAGAATCAGCTTTATGTATGGGGAATTACTGTAATCTTGGGCAAACTTGCGAACAGTAGCGTAAGAATTGGTTTTAAGAACTAGCACGGTCTTTCAAATTATTTTGTAGAATTCTCGCGCGTGTGCAGATCGAACCAGGTAATTCGTGCCATAATTTACAGTTGACGAACTTTCTTAAACCGGATTGACATTGAAATTTCTCGTGTTTTATTTGGTATATCTGATATGGTTGACCATAGAGTGAAATGTAGAAAGAGTGGGGAAGAGAGTCATGTGATTGGATCTCTTAATAAGTTTTAACTAAATTTCATACATTTCTGCACATGAATTTAATGTTAATCTCAGTAGAACACGGCTTTTAAGGCCTACTGTCGTGTATTTCCGGGAACGTTTTAGCTAGTGTGGAGTCACGTAAAATGACATTTGTTTCACAACTTGGTATATTTTTACTCAGGTCCACCCTGTCAGAAAAAAATTATAAAAAATTGATGGTGGGGCCAAAAAAGAGACATCCCTTCCTCACTCAAAGCATTATACCTCAAAAACATGCGTTTTAAGACGTGGGCTTATAAGGTATCTGTAGGTCGTGTAGCACCAAAAAGCGAAATTGTACGTCACAGTCCGTAGTATAGCGTGTTATGCGGAAAGCTAATTCGTTAATTGTTTTTTATTGAATGTGTTTACTTATTGTTATTTAGGCGATACCGAGGTAAAACTTGATTTTGATCAAACATTTTGCCTAATAGCGTTACTTGGGCGACAAATACTCTAGTTTTCTAAACGGCGATATGTTTTTACTGGAAGACCTTGACCTTGCTTATCTAAATTTAAATTTATTGAACGTTAAATCGTTTCATTTTTTTTTTTGAAATCTTCGACTAAGCTTGTTCTCTCGAGATTTTGCTGGTTGAAATTTTAAACTGAGTTTCATTGGTTTGAATACGATTTATTGGTAAGAAAAAATTTTGAATTTGAATTATTTTTTTTAATGTTATAGATTTTAATACATTAAAATATCCATTTCTTAGGATATTTCCGTTCAATCGAGTTGTACAAAGATTACCCTTTATTGAAAAATTTAAATTTGTTATATTATTATTCTATTGTTTTGAACTCACTCTTTAGTAGTGGTAAGAGACATATTTTTGATTTGTTTTACTTCGTTCATTTGATATTTTATTTGATAATTTTTCTGCGCTTAAATTGTTTCGTGTAAAGGCTAATTTTACACATTACTGAAGATTGCTAATTTCATTTGTTTAGTTTTAATATTGTTTTTGGGACTGGAATATTTATTTTGAAATCAAAGCGGTTATCCGATTTATTTTTCCTCTTATTTTCTAGTTAATTTTGGTTTTGCGTAGTCAGTAATTTTACGCATTATTGAATCTCCGATTTATTAATTGATGGATTTGAATATTTTACCTCAACCACCTTGATAAAATAGTAGGCAAGTTTTTCTCCTATTTTGAGATCAATTTTTTTAAACTTCTATATATTAGCGAGATTCGGGACTCCCTGACTTAATTTCGCTGTAGCCGAGGCGTTTACGCTGGGGTGAACACTCTCGCTTGTGCGAGAAAAATAAAAACTTGCTCGCTCCTGCCAAGCGAGATACCGTTTTTATTAAAGCGAGTTTTGTCAAGGTTAGTTAAAACCTTTTTGGCTTCCAATGTTAATCTTGCTCCCTATGCACAGACACACTTTTCGTCAATTTTAATAATGTAGGTAAGGTTAGGTTAGATCACGTGGGTGTCGGGGAGGTACTATTTTGGTTTCCCAACTTGTTTAGTATTCTGTTTGTTACAGGGGATTTCTATCTTGGAATAAAAGCAATAGATTTAAATTACAGTTATCCTTGGTAACTATATAAAAATATATTTATTTACCGTTATTTTATATGTTATTATAAATAAATTCATCATGTTAATATAAATAAATTCGTCATATTATTATAAATAAATTCGTCATATTTTAAATAAATTCGTCATATTTTAAATAAATTCGTCATATTTTAAATAAATTCGTCATATTTTAAATAAATTCGTCATATTATTAAAAATAAATTCGTCATATTTTAAATAAATTCGTCATATTATTAAAAATAAATTCGTCATATTATTAAAAATAAATTCGTCATATTATTAAAAATAAATTCGTCATATTATTAAAAATAAATTCGTCATATTATTAAAAATAAATTCGTCATATTATTAAAAATAAATTCGTCATATTATTAAAAATAAATTCGTCATATTATTTTAAATAAATTCGTCATATTATTATAAATAAATTCGTCATATTATTATAAATAAATTCGTCATATTATTATAAATAAATTCGTCACTATTATAAATAAATTCGCCACTATTATAAATAAATTCGTCACAATTATAAATAAATTCGTCACAATTATAAATAAATTCGTCATATTATTATAAATTCGTCATATTATTATAAATACGTCATATTATTATAAATTCGTCATATTATTATAAATTCGTCATATTATTATAAATTCGTCATATTATTATAAATTCGTCATATTATTATAAATAAATTCGTCATATTATTATAAAATCGTCATATTATTAAAAATAAATTCGTCATATTAAAAATAAATTCGTCATATTAAAAATAAATTCGTCATATTAAAAATAAATTCGTCATATTAAAAATAAATTCGTCATATTATAAATAAATTCGTCATATTAAAAATAAATTCGTCATATTATAAATAAATTCGTCATATTATAAATACGTTCGTCATATTATAAATAAATTCGTCATATTAAAAATAAATTCGTCATATTATTAAAAATAAATTCGTCATTATTAAAAATAAATTCGTCATATTATAAATTCGTCATATTATTATATATAAATATATCATATTTAAATAAATATATTTAATTACAAAACAAATCATTAATAAAAACCAGTCAAAATTCAAATCATATCCCATTTACTAGAGATACAACAAAATGGCTCTAAGATCCATGGCACAGTATCTTTGTCAGAGATATAAGCTAAAGCTCTAGTCTTCCGACTCAAGAGCCTCGTAATTATGATTTTTTTTTTCCTCTTTCAGAGCGTCTCTCATTGAAATTAAAATGAACATTCTTGAGGCGCGAAAGATTCTTTTTTGTTTCCTGACTAAGACTCCCTTCTAACCAATAAGGAAGAGCCCCCTTCAGGCTGGTCCCTTGGGGGAAAACCCAGCTCTTATTAAAGGCAAATTATTCACCTAGACTCTTTTTTATTTCAAATATATAAAAACCTTGTTTACCACGAAGGAAATTAGTTTTAAATGGATACAATTTATCGCTAAAATATTAATGATATTACTATAATTTTAGAATATGAAAACCTAATATATTGTCGAATATAATTAATAGGAATGGTTATATTAATTAAATTAATTATGTTTCTTAATAAGTCTGGCTTAATTAGATTAATTTGGTTATAATTAAAAATATGGATATTTTAAGGTAATTATCATGGAATAGGTTAATGTTTAATCCAACACATCTACGACAACTTAATTAACTTAAATTTAATTGAAGGTTGAGCCGGAAATTAAAATTTCATTTATCATTCGTACAGGAAAAGCCAAGGTAATACTTGGTTTAAAATAGTTGATATTATTAAAAGAACTTGTTCAAATATTGCTAACTACGTCACGAAATAACGTGGCTCAGAGGTCCTAACCTTGAGAGCAGACACGGATATAGAAAAAATAAGCTCAATGCTCACGAGCGCTATGAGTTTTACCAGAAGCCGATGAAACCCTCCTTTGAAGTCTATTACTCCCGGGGGTCTTGTCAACCCCTCTCTGTATGGGTTACTTTCAAAAATCGCGATTCGTACGCCTCCTAACGGTAGATATTTTCGGAGCGGGAGTTCGTCGAGCGAATATCTCTAGCAGCCTCGGAGTTCGTCAAAAAAAACGTCGTCGTTTGTGGAGAGAGAGAATTTCCAATTTTCCGTAGACAGGGGGGATGAAGTAGGACCCCTCCGATCTCGTAAAATTGTGAATTTTACCCATACAGAGAGGAGCGCTATATCGAACATTAGAGTAGTAGACTTCAAAGGAGGGTTTCATCGGCTTCTGGTTTTACAAGCTATGACGTCGACGGCTCCATTCCCTAAGCTACTTCTCAACTATTACAATATCTGACTAAAATAGAGCTTTAACAACGTCTAACAAAAAATAATCCAGGTCTAATATGTTGGTTTTCATTGTACAGAGATAATTATTAAGTAAATAAAAATACAAAAAACCTTAATGAAATCATGAAGCTTATCTAAGATGAAATTACCTTTCATAAGATTGCAATTAAATCGGTGGACTTAATGAATATTTTCTAGCTTATTTTTCTAGTCCAAGAGAAAAATTAACAAGATGGTAAAACCCACAGGACAACACGCTATTCCGTTCTTTGTGTTGTCAATGTGTAACACAAGAAAAAGGGTCTTTTTCAGTACCTACAGAAGTAGATGAAACCCTCCTTTGAAGTCTACTACTCTAATGTTCGATATAGCGCTCCTCTCTGTATGGGTAAAATTCCCAATTTTCCGAGATCGGAGGGGTCCTACTTCATACCCCCCTGTCTACGGAAAATTGGAAATTCTCTCTCTCCACAAACGACGACGTTTTTTTGACGAACTCCGAGGCTGCTAGAGATATTCGCTCGACGAACTCCCGCTCCGAAAATATCTACCGTTAGGAGGCGTACGAATCGCGCTTTTTGAAACTAACCCATACAGAGAGGGGTAAACAAGACCAGGGATTAATAGACTTCAAAGGAGGGTTTCATCGGCTTCTGATTAGACTCATTTCAAACGAAGCTTACCCCAGAAAAACGGAGGTATCCCTATTATAAAAATCAGCGCCATCTATGCCTGGTGTTTTTTCACGATATTAAATAACCCTTTACTAAGAGCCTTAAAGAATTGTGTTCAGTAAGTAATAGTGAAGCTAAAATAAATGAAAAGGGGTAAACCTGTTGGTCCATCCGGGTCAGAAAAAAAAAACAATTGAAATTGGAAAAGGAAGATGGTTACGTGAACTGTTTGCCAAAAAATTGGGATTCCTGAATAGAATATTAATTCAGCAGATGCTATACGTTGTCTCCTTTAACGTTAGGGTCCGAAAGGTGACTGCGTTTTCTATTTAAGCTACAGGGAGCATATTTATTATGTTTTACCCTTTTAATTATAAAGACATTGAAAATCGCGAGGCCGCAAATTCTAACGAAAAAGATGGTGAAAATATTCATAGCTTACTCTCATATTATAAATATTTTCAGAAGCCGATGAAACCCTCCTTTGAAGTCTACTACTCCAATGTTCCATATAGCGCTCCTCTCTGTATGGGTAAAATTCACAATTTTACGAGATCGGAGGGGTCCTACTTCATACCCCCCTGTCTACGGAAAATTGGAAATTCTCTCTCTCCACAAACGACGACGTTTTTTTGACGAACTCAAAGGCTGCTAGAGATATTCGCTGGACGAACTCCCGCTCCGAAAATATCTACCGTTAGGAGGCGTACGAATCGCGCCTTTTGAGAATAACCCATACAGAGAGGGGTAGACAAGACCAGGGAGTAATAGACTTTAAAGGAGGGTTTCATCGGCTTCTGATATTTTGTATTTTTTCCTGCACACGGGAAGTGTTTTTACGACGCAGTAGGTATTATTCATACTAATAGGGTTAAAACTACTATAGATAGAGTTTCGGCAACTATATAGTTTGTATTGTGGGAACTAGAGGCTTCTATGGGAGTGAGAGTCGCGCGACAGACCGTGAAATATCTCCACCGTAGTGCCTCTACTAATGCCCGCCTAAATTCCATCCCTCTCTCCTGGAAGAGTCCAAATTACTTGAGCGAGACAGGGGTGTTGACTTTTTTGTCTAATTTTTAAGTGATGGGCTATGAAGTTTTATTAATTGAATAAGACCATCGTTGAGTAGAACCAGAGGTATATAATAACCCCCTTCGGGGGGGAAGTATGAAAGGTAGGCAAAATCGACGAACAACGAGTGCCCGGCGTAAATCGCGGCGGATCGACACACCGCTTTACTCCCAAAAAAATAGTTACACCATTTTGAACCTGACTAAATTTTCCCTACGCGCGCTTCCGGAACTCGCGAGCCGAAGTCAACCTTCGACTCCATTTTAACAGACAGCCTGACTCCCGAGACAGGAAGTTCTAAACACAAATCGAGCCGTCTTGTTTATACAAAGACCATTTACTAGAGTAGCGACATTGAGAAGTCCAGCGCGAGCTAGTGGCCTAGATAGTCAGCAGCGGGCTCTCGTTGTTCGTGATTTTTAGCCTTGGTAGTATAGGGGCTTTCATACTTCCCTCCGAAGGGGGTTATTATATACCTCTTCTTCTATGTAATAAAGTAATAGACCTTTGATATAATATATAGATCACCAAATTCATTAAATAAGTAGTTTAAAATGCTTAATTTTAAAAAATTTCGGTTTCTTCCATTGACTATATTTCCAAATAAAATTATATTTGTTTAATTAAACAAATAAGTCTTGGAAATTTAATATTATACTTATTCAAATAAATTTGGGTTTTTTTTCCGTATTTATTTAAAAAAAGATATTTGTCGACATTTTTGTCAGTCCACAACTATACATCTTCATCATTACGCATCCGAAAGCTATTTTATATTAAAATTATCCAGTATTTATATTACTTTTTTGGCCTTATTTTTTAAAAAGTTACATCAGACTTTCACTCTTCAAGAGAAGAAAAAAAAAAAATTGGTTTTTTAGAAAATTCATTTATTCCAAAGCCATTTAAATTTAGGGTCTTTCTATTAAAGATTCTTTCCCTACAAGTGCATGTTTCAAGAAATATTTTTACTCCTACTCTTACCACCCTTATGAATAAAGGGAAAGCCTCACCTATCATTGGATAAAATCTACTAAATTCTGATGTATATTATCAGTTTGATTAAAACATAGACTTCATTCGAGTTAACTTATACGAAGATAAAGTAAAAAAAACCTAATCCATATCCGTTTTTATTATCCAACAAAAATGGCAACTTATCTTAGAATATTATCCGATGCGTTATACGTTCGGATAAAAAAACATTCAAAATTTATTTTCCGTGAAAAATAACGAATAAAAAGATGATTTAAAATCTTAGTTTCGTCGTTTTATTTATATTCTTCGAATTAAAAGTTAATTTTGAAATTTTTTCTTATATTTTAGACTCTGGAAACGCGAATTATCCATCGTTATACGTGTTGAAAACTGAGTAATTTGTAGGTAGATAAAGCGGCGAAGGCTTATCTTCGGGGTAAACCATTTAACAATTATACGAATATAGAAATTTCATTGTTTTAGTTACAATTTATCCGAAAATAAAATATCTGAAAATATACGAATACTTTCACTTGAAATAGTATAGTTTATACATTTATCAAAACTAACGCGGAGTTATATATAATATTAAATCTAACAGAAAAAAAAGTAGTCCATCTTTTTGAAGATATTTTATGATGGAAAAAGTTTCCTGTTATATTATATTTGCATAACGGTACTTTTGAATGCGAGGCGAAAGCTGAAAGAGGAGGGAAAAAATCAAAATATAAATCTGAATAAATTATTTTTAGGCTCTACTTTTTTTTCCCTTTTTTTTTTTTGAAGAATCTCTTGAAAGAATATTCCCCTTCAGCTGCTGTTTGGCAGCATAGAAAGGGGTAGCCTAGATTTTGGGGTAACGAAGGCCTTTTGTGGTAATATCATGACTAAAAGTCACGTTTCAAACAGGCGTTGCTCAAATTTTTTTATATTTTATTTCATTATTATTATTATTATTATTTTCTTATTTTTCATTCGAGGAACGTTGTCCGTAAAATATAATGTTTGTTAAAAGGGACACTATTAGTTGAAATGGATATCCATTATCTTCCGTTATTCGTATATTTTCAGATATTTTATTTTCGGTTAAATTGTAACTAAAACAATGAAATTTCTATATTCGTATAATTGTTAAATGGTTTACCCGAAGATAAGCCTTCGCCGCTTTATCTACCTACAAATTACTCGTTTTCAAACGTATAACGATGGATAATTCGCGTTTCCAGAGTCTAAAATATAAGAAAAAATTTCAAATTGACTTTTAATTCGAAGAATATAAATAAAACGACGAAACTAAGATTTTAAATCATCTTTTTATTCGTTATTTTTCACGTAAAATAAATTTTGAATGTTTTTTATCCGAACGTATAACGCATTACGTGAGTGGAATATAATTACAATCATTTATAATTAACGAGAAAAACACCAGTAATTAAAATGATTAAATTATAACCGGGAAAAAAACGAAATTTTGTTGATTCCAAGAAATAAATCCACGCATTAGGAAGGAATAAAAAAACCAAAAAATTAATGGTGTCCCATACGCGTGAGAAACTCAACGCAATAAGGATGAAATCATGGAAAGAAATACTGGAAAAAACCTCTTGAAGTTAGTTTTCTTCGAGATTAAGATCTCTTTCTCGGGAAAAGAAAATAAAAGGTGATATAGATTACGGGGCAAGAAGATAAGCTACGTCCACATAATCCATTTAAGAAATCCTGGTGGAAAAACTAAAGCCAGTAAAAACAGAAGTAGATGAAACCCTCCTTTGAAGTCTACTACTCTAATGTTCGATATAGCGCTCCTCTCTGTATGGGTAAAATTCACAATTTTACGAGATCGGAGGGGTCCTACTTCATACCCCCCTGTCTACGGAAAATTGAAAATTCTCTCTCTCCACAAACGACGACGTTTTTTGACGAACTCCGAGGCTGCTAGAGATATTCGCTCGACGAACTCCAGCTCCGAAAATATCTACCGTTAGGAGGCGTACGAATCGCGCTTTTTTTAAACTAACCCATACAGAGAGGGGTAGACAAGACCAGGGAGTAATAGACTTCAAAGGAGGGTTTCATCGGCTTCTGGTAAAAATGAACAATATTCAAAACTAGAATCATTGAAATTAAAATACTAATAGTTAAAGGTTCGACTCTTTTTGTCGTTAATTATTACGCGATTACTCCCACTCCAATTTCTATCGTTTGAATTTTAATTAATAGCGACGCTAATGAAGTAATTAACGAATATTTAGACAAGATGACGTACTAGTTGAAGTATTTTATAATTAGAAGAAAGCGTAATTACGGTAGTTTACGGGGAAAGGTCAAAGATGTATATCGAAAATCGTGATTTCCTGAAATTGCGTCAAGGTTAAGATCGTGGCAACGGAAAAATGTAATAATTAAGCCGGTTTTCGGTTTATTGACGTAATCTCGCGTGTATTTCCTCCCAATCTAAAGCTTTATAGATGTTTGCCGAATAAAAATTGAAATTAAAATATTTAGAGACGAATTTCAGCGCCATCTAGGTAGTACTTTTTTCACTAAATACAAAAAAGTGTGAACGCGGCTTTATTTCTCTCGTCATTTTTCAGTCGTACGGTGCACTAACACCTCTGCTGCTCTACTCATCCTTTCACCCTTTGGGGAGTTTTCTTTATTATAACTAGTCCGTAACCAAAAAGGGATTTTCCGAGGGAGAGGAGGGAAAGAGTCAGTCCCATCATACACCTTTAATTTGCTTAGTCGAAGGGTTTCCTCTCTCTAATGAAATCTTCCCCTTCAAAGCGTTTCTCTTCCAACTGAGAGAGCAATGTTTTTGTTCCTTCATCCCCATCCTCTTCCATTTTCACCCGAATTGTCTCTCGAGCTTCCAAGTTAACTTGTCTCAATTTTTTTATAAGAGGAGGACGTCGCTTTCCGCTCTAATCACCTATATTCTAATTGAATTTTTATTTCCATTTTTCTCGTTTTATGATTTTTATTGGCCAAACGTTTCCTTTATCTGATTTCTTTATTTTAACCTTTTGACCCCCCCATCCATAAAGGGAAAAATTATTTTAAAATTAAAATTATAGAGCTCGGAATCGGATCGATCCATTATCTTCCGTTATTCGTATATTTTCAGATATTTTATTTTCGGATAAATTGTAACTAAAACATTGAAATTTCTATATTCGTATAATTGTTATAAGGTTTACCCGAAGATAAGCCTTCGCCGCTTTATCTACCTACAAATTACTCGTTTTCAACACGTATAACGATGGATAATTCGCGTTTCCAGAATAAAATATAAGAAAAATATAAGAAAATATTTCAAATTGACTTTTAATTCGAAGAATATAAATAAAACGACGAAACTAAGATTTTAAATCATCTTTTTATTCGTTATTTTTCACGGAAAATAAATTTTGAATGTTTTTTTATCCGAACGTATAACGCATCGGATAATATTCTAAGATAAGTTGCCATTTTTGTTGGATAATAAAAACGGATATGGATTAGGTTTTTGTTACTTTATCTTGGAATAAGTTAACTCGAATGAAGTCTATGTTTTAATCAAACAGATAATATACATCAGAATTTAGTAGATTTTATCCAATTAATAAAAATTATACGAATTCCGAGCTCTAATTATAATTCCGTAACATCATGATTTCTGAATTAACCTCTAATTTCCCCCTTAAAAGATGACGCTGTGAAGAGACTTCAAGATCGATAATAATTATCGATTGTAACGATATTTAAAAAGGTACGATATATTTTCAATAAAAAAGAAATTCAAAAATATTTAAATATTATCTATAGTTTTAAATAAGTAAGATTAAATTTAATCTTAATTTAATAAACAAGATTTTATATTTCATTCAAGATGGCGAAACGTGTCTTGCGAGGTAGAAAATATTTTTCAAAATCAATAAATAGATTACGCGGGAAATAAATAATAAATTTAAGGGTTTAAGTGTGCGTTTAATTCATAATTAATGGTATTTTTAATAACTTGTTACGGAAAAAAGTAATACTTGCAAAAATAAACTGTTTTCACTAATTAAAAGGTAAATTAAATGGTTAAACTCTTTAAATGAAATTGTTACCGAAAGTCTATGACCTTATTCAACAAAAGTAAACATCGGTTGAAGTCGGTACTGTAAATAGTGAAATTGAAAGCGCCACACTGTGGAGAAATTTATTCCGAGATTGGGAGGGAGACAACATAGCCAAGCGTGGCCCGCCTAATTCCGTACTCTCTCCAGACTCAAAATATCCAGGAAGAGTCCAAATAACTCAATCCAGACAGGGGTGATGACTTTTTTGTCTATTTTTAATTGATGGACTATATGACGTCTGCTTTAAACTTTTGATAGAACTACAATTGACGTTTCATGCCGGTCATCATGTTAGGACATTACAAGAGCTATGTCCTTATGTCTATGACCGTAAAATGCTAGTTTTTTTGGAGATTGTTGAAGAGTTAAGTCTAATAATATAAGAGATATAGCTGCCCTAATTAAAATATATTTTATCAGAAGCCGATGAAACCCTCCTTTGAAGTCTACTACTCTAATGTTCGATATAGCGCTCCTCTCTGTATGGGTAAAATTCCCAATTTTACGAGATCGGAGGGGTCCTACTTCATACCCCCCTGTCTACGGAAAATTGGAAATTCTCTCTCTCCACAAACGACGACGTTTTTTTGACGAACTCCGAGGCTGCTAGAGATATTCGCTGGACGAACTCCCGCTCCGAAAATATCTACCGTTAGGAGGCGTACGAATCGCGCTTTTTGAAACTAACCCATACAGAGAGGGGTAGACAAGACCAGGGAGTAATAAACTTCAAAGGAGGGTTTCATCGGCTTCTGCCCTAATTAAAATATATTTTATCTAATCCCTGGTTGCTTTGCACCTTTAACTTTCGACCCAAAAACATCATATATTTACACTTTCTGACTTGCGAATGATGGTTTTGAGCTTGGCGTAGTCATGGTAACTATTTCATCTGTATCTCTCTCTCTATCTAGACGTTTTTCATTTCGTTTGCTTGGATTTCTTTTTCCATTTAGGAATGGAGGCCTAGTTTTTTTATATATTTTTAGATTGTACATTTGCATATGAAGGATATATAAAGACTGGAAAAAAATAAACGTGGACAATTCTGGGTTGGCTCTGAATTTCTGATGGGAAAAGTTTTCGTTTTGAGTTTTTTTTTTCGGGAATTATCAGAAGCCGATGAAACCCTCCTTTGAAGTCTATTACTCCCTGGTCTTGTCTACATCTCTCTGTATGGGTTAGTTTCAAAAAGCGCGATTCGTACGCCTCCTAACGGTAGATATTTTCGGAGCGGGAGTTCGTCCACCGAATATCTCTAGCAGCCTCGGAGTTCGTCAAAAAAACGTCGTCGTTTGTGGAGAGAGAGAATTTCCAATTTTCCGTAGACAGGGGGAGATGAAGTAGGACCCCTCCGATCTCGTAAAATTGTGAATTTTACCCATACAGAGAGGAGCGCTATATCGAACATTAGAGTAGTAGACTTCAAAGGAGGGTTTCATCGGCTTCTGGAATTATGTATACAAACATAATTAGAATTTGAGATGGGGTCGCTTCGGACGTTGGGCAATTTATATTTTTTATCAAGTGACGACATTTCAATATAAATTGTTAATTTATTGGACCCTGATTATCCAGTGGTCCTATATTACTTCAATATTTTAAAACACCCCCTATATTTTCCTATATTTCCTTTAAAGTCCTATAAAGTGATACGAGTTTATTCTCCGATAATAAACATTTGAAACCTTTCGAGTTTCTTCCCCGATTTTAACCCTTAAATTGAGATCTCGAAGCTATAATTATTTAGTCGCTGTTCCTTTCAATTTAGATGAAAAAATAGAATTATTATATTTCATTCTACACGGATTTCGAGAAACAAGATATTTGTTATCTTTAATTGTCATTATCCGTTCGAATAAACGCGTAATTTGTTTATTAATTAAAATTATATTTCCGGGTCTAATTCGTATCCAGCATTTGATACGCGTCTATATAATTTGTGGTTTTATATTAATTATATTAATTTATCCGAGATTAAGTTATCAATGGATATCCTTATCCGATTGCGAGCTCTAGCGTTAAAAATCGATGGAAAAAAAACAGTATTTGATTGGGTTTCATTCTCCCTTTAACAATTAATGTCTTTAGCTGTAGAGGAAGGCGACACCACGCGAGCATCTTTAATCTTCGAGAAATAGGAGGATAAAAGGCGGGATAATCCAGCTTCAAGGCCGTTTCTAATTTAATTCGTTATACTGAATAGGATTAGTTCAAATCAACTTCAGTGTACATCTTAAGTTAATAGAACTAGAAGTAAATTTCAACGCTCTTAGGTAAGTGAAGTTCTCAAATAAATAATTACAATTAAATCAGATTCGTTACCCAGAGTATTATTACGTTAATTAGATCAGGAGCTCCTTAATGAATTGTTTCGTCAATGAAGTGTTTTGGTTTTAACAGAAGCCGATGAAACCCTCCTTTGAAGTCTATTACTCCCGGGTCTTGTCTACCCCTCTCTGTATGGGTTATTCTCAAAAGGCGCGATTCGTACGCCTCCTAACGGTAGATATTTTCGGAGCGGGAGTTCGTCGAGCGAATATCTCTAGCAGCCTCGGAGTTCGTCAAAAAAACGTCGTCGTTTGTGGAGAGAGAGAATTTCCAATTTTCCGTAGACAGGGGGGATGAAGTAGGACCCCTTCTAACTCGTAAAATTGTGAATTTTACCCATACAGAGAGGAGCGATATATGGAACATTGGAGTAGTAGACTTCAAAGGAGGGTTTCATCGGCTTCTGGTTTTAATAAACTTCAAGAATATAGGGATTAAGAAACTTTGCTCTAGCTAGATGTGGTATTTTTTAATTAACTTCTGATACAATAATTACTTCGATAATTATTATTGACTAAGATCAAATTAAAGCAAGCTTAACGCTCGCTGCCAAATTGGAATGAAATTAAATAAAGGTACAACCATCGTCTTCGTTTGAAGGTACTAATTAAAGGGAGTGTGAATTGAAAAAAATCAATTTTTTTCTAATTCAAGGTGAATAATATTTTTTTGTTGGTTGAAAATATAGTTTGCAACCAAAACAAATAATAAATCAATGGGTTTCTTGGGTTCAATGGGTCATTTTAAGACGAAAGTGTTCTATGACATTTTGTCGTACGGGGCACCGTTTAAGAGTTACGAAATGAATCATGTATGGATGACCCTTTAACGCAAATTAATAAACGTATAAGTTTAATTAACTAGCTATTTTTTTTAATTATAAGCGTATTTTATCATTGAGTATGCGTTAAGGGGTCATCCGTACATGATTCATTTCGTAACTCTTAAACTAAAAACCCTTAGAAACCACTGTACCTCGGTCCTACCACCATTTTCAACCAATCGTGTAACGCCCTGCCTTTTTGTTCATCAAATCAGCGGTGAACATTTTTCAATATATCTTTTTAAAACTAAGAAAATTGTTTACAGCCTCACTTGAACCAAGAGTGATATAATTATAATCATAACCCTTTGATAAATCAATTAGAAATTAGCTAACGACAAAAGCAATTAAAAAGATGATTGCATAAGAATTTTTTTTACCAATAGAAGACTTAATTAAGGTATTAATGATTACATTGTAAGTCTAAAAAAACGACTCGTAATCCAAATATATTTAGATTATTATGGCTTAACCAATCATAATTAATCTAGATTAATTAAATAAGGGGATTACTTCTTCAACCTCTCGACTTATTGGAATGGATTTGTTACTATATTACTATAATATTCAAACACTAAAAATTATCATTTAATCGAGCTTGAATTACGAGTACCAGAAGTAGATGAAACCCTTCTTTGAAGTCTACTACTCTAATGTTCCATATAGCGCTCCTCTCTGTATGGGTAAAATTCACAATTTTACGAGATCGGAGGGGTCCTACTTCATACCCCCTTGTCTACGGAAAATTGGAAATTCTCTCTCTCCACAAACGACGACGTTTTTTTGACGAACTCCGAGGCTGCTAGAGATATTCGGTGGACGAACTCCCGCTCCGAAAATATCTACCGTTAGGAGGCGTACGAATCGCGCTTTTTGAAACTAACCCATACAGAGAGGGGTAGACAAGACCCGGGAGTAATAGACTTCAAAGGAGGGTTTCATCGGCTTCTGCGAGTACATATTGAAATACCTTCATCGAAAACAAGCGCTTCTTAAAAACACCTGTAACCTATCATATGCTGTAATATTATCAGGAGATCAGCCTCAGGAGTGTTAATCATAAGCTGCGTTCATATTAGACATTGGAATAGATTTAACGGTCACGCGTTCACGCATTATCTTTATAAATCGATTTGTCGTAGCTTCATCTATCGGTTTTTTGAATTCAAATCGGTAGAAAACTGGTTCCCGAAGCAGTTTCGAGAAATCGATTCAAATCGATTTGATAAAAGACTATTTCCCGTTCACACGATTTCTGGGTAACGATTTGAAAGGGTTTAAATCGATTTCAATGTCTAGTATGAACGCAGCTAGTATGAAACTGGTTCCCGAAGCAGTTTCGAGAAATCGAATCAAATCGATTTGATAAAAGACTATTTCCCGTTCACACGATTCCTGGGTAACGATTTGAAAGGGTTTAAATCGATTCCAATGTCTAGTATGAACGTAGCTAGTATGAAACTGGTTCCCGAAGCAGTTTCGAGAAATCGAATCAAATCAATTCGTGAAGAAAGCACCTAACGTTTCGCTGGAGTCTTGTGAAAAGGAAACCGTCTTTTATCAAATCGATTTGATTCATTTTCTCGAAACTGCTTCGGGAACCAGTTTCATACTGATTCGGTTTCAACAATCGATTTATAAAGATAATGCGCGAACACGTGAGGCTTCAATCGATTCCTGGCGATTTAAATATCGATTTGATTTTACCGGTTCCAAATCGATTAAGAAATGCTAGTGTGATCGTAGCTATTGACGAGGCCCGAATCGAATGAAGTTGCGAATCTACTCTAAGCTAAAATCAACTCCTGATATTACAAATGGCCTCAAAAACAAAATATAACGTCAAGTTATGATAGAGGTATAAAGCTGTTCATTTAATATACGGATCTAAATAACTTTAACGTAGATCATTCCACGATCTTGCATGATACCAAGCATGATGATACCGAAAAGGTTTATTTTAACATTCATGTTAAGCATAGGTACGGCAATATTATTTACCCTAAGAAACAGCCTTAACTTGGCCATCGTTGCAATGGTCATATATCGAAACCCTAAACTAAATAATAGTGTAGGAACCCAGTGCTTCTACGAGGACAACGCTACAGGTGAAAGCACCGAAGATATATTAATGGAACAGGTATGCTTCATAAACGTTTTTTGACCATTGTCGACTAGGTTTCGACATCATTTACACCCTGATCAATGTGGGGGGACGTCAATCACCCCTTACTTGTTTTAGGCCGCGTAGATATTTTTCTCTACCTCAAAAAGCAGTGACGTCGTAAGGAATATTTAACAAATGGACAATAATTCGGGGTCCTTCAAGGGTCTTTTTCGGGGTCACTCAAGCTTGATCTCGGGGCCCTTGTTATTAACTTGATTTCGGGGCTATTTTGGGGGCCCTAAAGCTTGATTTTGCTTAATTTCGGGGTCTTTCCTACTTGATTTCGGGCCCGTTCTAACTTGATCCCACAACTGGTTGTTTGTTTCTTGAAAATTATTATTATAATTGATATCTTTATAACAGGGCGGTTCATTTGACTGGGACGAGTACGTTCAAGGTAAAAATAATTTAAATAGTCAAGAATAAATTTGATTTTCAAGGGTCCTTTTAAAAGTAGGTATTATATAATTTTAGGCATGGTCCTTGGGTCATTTTACTACGGTTACGTTATAGACAGTTTTGTGGGAGGTTACTTGGCTGATCGTTTTGGTGGCAAACGCGTCTACGGTATAGGAGTTTTCGTTACAACCATTCTCCATATTTTAGGACCGGCTGTAGCCAACGTTGGCTATCAGTATTTTATGGCCCTAAGAGTAATTATGGGTTTGGCCGAAGTAAGTGTAACCAGAAGCCGATGAAACCCTCCTTTGAAGTCTATTACTCCCTGGTCTTGTCTACCCCTCTCTGTATGGGTTAGTTTCAAAAAGCGCGATTCGTACGCCTCCTAACGGTAGATATTTTCGGAGCGGGAGTTCGTCCACCGAATATCTCTAGCAGCCTGGGAGTTCGTCAAAAAAACGTCGTCGTTTGTGGAGAGAGAGAATTTCCAATTTTCCGTAGACAGGATGGATGAAGTAGGACCCCTTCTAACTCGTAAAATTGGGAATTTTACCCATACAGAGAGGAGCGCTATATGGAACATTAGAGTAGTAGACTTCAAAGGAGGGTTTCATCGGCTTCTGGTGTAACCCTACACGCGAGATTATAAGCCCGATTCAAAGAGTGTGTTTATATTTTTTCAGGGCGTAATCCAACCATCCCAAATTACACTCGCAACCAAGTGGTTCACCACAACCGAAAGAGCTTTACTGTACTCTTTCATTGTTACGGGTGGTCGCGTAGGAAACCTGGTGGCTACACCCCTAACAGCCGCTTTATGCGAGTCACCAGGCGGTTGGGAATCATCTTTCTATTTTTTTGGTACGTTAATTTACTCTTTGTCTAGTTAAACATTATTTTATAATATCCGTACGTGCCTACGTCCGTAACCTTTTCCAGAATGTCCCTGGTTTTTGCTAGTATAAAATAAACCAGAAGCCGATGAAACCCTCCTTTGAAGTCTATTACTCCCTGGTCTTGTCTACCCCTCTCTGTATGGGATAGTTTCAAAAAGCGCGATTCGTACGCCTCCTAACGGTAGTTATTTTCGGAGCGGGAGTTCGTCCAGCGAATATCTCTAGCAGCCTCGGAGTTCGTCAAAAAAACGTCGTCGTATGTGGAGAGAGAGAATTTCCAATTTTCCGTAGACAGAAGGGGTCCTACTTCATCCCCCCTAACTCGTAAAATTGGGAATTTTACCCATACAGAGAGGAGCGCTATATGGATAGAGTAGTAGACTTCAAAGGAGGGTTTCATCGGCTTCTGAATAAACCCATAACAGCGCAATTATTCCTAAGATTATATCACTTTTGTTTCCATAGTGTTATTCCAGCTGTTTTTATATTTTTCACAACTTGTATCCGCATTTTTCGTAATATTAGAAAATTTTCTAAAATTATTCATTCTATTTTTTTCACACAATTTTGATTGTATTTTAACAATCTCTAGAAGATTCATCAAAATATAGCCAAGGAAACGTAATTATTTCGGTCAATACGTATTCTATGCGCAAATTTCGATTTACGAAATTTTGTGAAGCTATTTCTTAATCATTTGCTCTTATACTATATAATCTCCTCTACAATATTCAAATTAGAATCCTTACATTTACCAAAACGAGTTAAATATTGAAACAATCACCCTAAAAAAAAACAACCAAATAATAACGGAAATTCAAAGCTCACTTACTGGGACATCGCGAACGATGGGGTTGATGAAACCAAGAAGGATCAGATAAGGAGAGGAAATGTGGGGACGGCGCGGTTCCTACTGCGTCGGCCTAAACTCCCACTCTGGGAGATCGGGGGTAGAGACGTTTCGTGGTAAAATGTTGTCACGTGGGTAAAACGAATCCTTTATGAGACGCGCTAGCTAGCGACCACGTGACAACAGTTTACCTCGAGAATTTCCTATCCCCCCTTTCCACCCGAGTGGGAGGTTGGCTCTTCTCTCTCTAACTCAACGCAGCCCCACATTTCCTCTCCTTATCTGATCCTTCTTGATGAAACTCCGATCCAAAAGCGAGGAGTAGTCAGTAGAGTCGAATAAGCCAGGGCCGAGGCTTAGCGCGAACTCCAAATTCAAACTCCAAATTCCGGTTGTTAGGCGACTTCAAATACACTTACGGCTGGTTTATCACGGGCCGTAGATTTGCATCGTAAGATCACTAGCCTAGGCTTCAAAAAAATGGCTACGTTGCCTACAAGTAGCGTTTTACTAACAATGATGCGCGCGCAGTAGTGAGTAGTCAGCAACAAATTATCAAGGCGGAGAACAGGGCTGGAAATAAACAAAAACCAGTTGATGGTAAATTGTATAAATAAGAAATAAATGTTTCTGGAAACTTGTAGAAAATTTTAAATTAGAAAATTGCCCGCTAGCGACGTTTTGTGATTTAAATAAATACGATAAATTAAAAATATGATATCATCGTAATATCATTAAGCCTTGGTAATAAAATGTAGGCTTTAATTGACTGTTTTTTTTCAAAATCTTGGATTCCTTGTAAGAGGTCCACGGGTTAATAAACAGCACAGCCTTCGTAATTATCTCGTGTTTAATTATAGGTGGCCTGGGTGTTGTGTTTTCAATCTGTTGGTTTTGGATAACGGTTGAAAATCCATCGGATCATTCAACAATATCCCAGAAAGAGCTTTTGTATTTAACTGAGAGTCAAGGGGATTATAAGAACGTAAAGGTAGGATTATCCAAGCTTTTCAAATAATCCGCGTTTATATTTAAACAAGATTAGTAAAGATAAAGGTGCCAAGCCACGTGAATACTTGGAATCCGGGGTCTTTGAAACTGGTACCCTAAGCAATATCGATAAATACGATTGCAGTGTAATATTCATAATCGACGCAGCTGGGCTAATATTCGTGTAATTTTCATTTTAGGGGATTTATTTGTGTGTTTTTGTAGATACAAATTCCATGGAAAGAGCTTTTATTATCGCGTCATACGTGGATTTTTATAATTGCTGGTTTCATTGACTGTTGGTCTTACGACCTGATGTTAATCAATGCGCCCATATTTTTGAACAAAATTTTAAAATTCGATATGGAATCGGTAATTATTATTATTAATTGAATATTATTAATTTATAATTACGAAATGTTTAATTTAATTTACAGAACGCCTTGATTAATTCTCTCCCCTACTTGTTAAATATGGTCATGATACTATTATCAGGTTACCTCTCGAAAGTAATTATCTCTAAAGAATGGCTATCAGTAACTCACACCAGAAAACTATGGTTCTTCATGGGCCATATATCTTCGTCCCTCATGTTGCTGGGTGTGACTTTCGTGGGTTGCGACCGAGTACCCGTTTTGTTACTGCTTTTCGGTGGACAAGCGATTGGTAGTGTCACAAATGCAGGGCTTAAAGTCGCCATCATGGACGTAGCTCCTAGTTACGCCGGTAAGCCCATGCCACAATTTAAAGTTACAGCATAGAATTTTTATAGAATTTTTCTAGAATTTTCCCGAACTTTCCCGAATCTTTCCCGAACTTTCCCGAATCTTTCCCGAACTTTCCCGAACTTTCCCGAACTTTCCCGAACTTTCCCGAACTTTCCCGAACTTTCCCGAATCTTTCCCGAATCTTTCCCGAACTTTCCCGAATCTTTCCCGAACTTTCCCGAATCTTTCCCGAACTTTCCCGAATCTTTCCCGAACTTTCCCGAATCTTTCCCGAACTTTCCCGAATCTTTCCCGAACTTTCCCGAATCTTTCCCGAACTTTCCCGAATCTTTCCCGAACTTTCCCGAAACTTTCCCGAATCTTTCCCGAACTTTCCCGAATGTTCTAAAATGTTCTAAAGTGTTTTAGAATGTTTTAGAATGTTCTACAATGTTGAACTAATTGATTATTTATCCGTGCAGGTACAATTACAAGTCTTTATAACGGATTCGCGAACTTTAGTGGTTTCTTAGGTCCGATGATGATTGGATCATTAACAAATAATAACGTGAGTAACGTAAAGAGAGGCTGTCACAAATATAGCATCCGGTGATTCCGAATTTCTTATTATTTAGCAAACCTTGGAGCAATGGTACAAAGCTTTCTACATCACTATAGCCATCAGTATATTCTGTGTCCTTTTATTTGTGTTATTTGGGACAGCGAAGCTTCAACCGTGGGGCAAGGCTAAAGAACTTCAAGAGAATAATCCCAAGACGAACAATGGCGACGTAACGATTACAAAATTTTAGAAATTCGATTTTTATCACTTGTAATTCAACAATAAAATGGTGGTAGCTACAGTGGGTTCTATGGGTCATTTTAAGACGAAAATGTTCTATGACGTTTTGTCGTACGGGGCGCCGTTTAAGAATTACGAAATGAATCATGTATGGATGACCCCTTAACGTACATTAATAAACGTATACTCAATGCCAGAAGCCGATGAAACCCTCCTTTGAAGTCTACTACTCTAATGTTCGATATAACGCTCCTCTCTGTATGGGTAAAATTCCCAATTTTTCGAGATCGGAGGGGTCCTACTTCATACCCCCGTCTACGGAAAATTGGAAATTCTCTCTCTCCACAAACGACGACGTTTTTTTGACGAACTCCGAGGCTGCTAGAGATATTCGACGAACTCCCGCTCCGAAAATATCTACCGTTAGGAGGCGTACGAATCGCGCTTTTTGAAACTAACCCATACAGAGAGGGGTAGACAAGACCAGGGAGTAATAGACTTCAAAGGAGGGTTTCATCGGCTAAAATTAATTTTTTCCAATACATATATTACCTTATTAATAGGGTTTTTTACGTGTTTTTATTGTAAACTAAATGTATATTTAACCAATCAAAATAAAATCATATAGGCCTAATTCACCTTGAATTTGGCGTACATATTGAAATATATTTCATGGCGATTAAATAGAGGTACTGTACAGTTACAGGTACATTTTCATATCTGTAAACAGCTGTAAACAACCCTGTAATATAGGTGAAACTCTAATATTACCATGAGTTCAACCACGTGAGTGCTTAAGGGGAAGTGAAAGGTTTTGTGTTTTGAGAAAAAATACTACCTAGATGGCGTTGAAATTCGTCTCTAAATATTTTAATTTCAATTTTTATTCGGCAAACATCTATAAAGCTTTAGATTGGGAGGAAATACACTCGAGATTACGTCAATAAACCGAAAAACGGCTTAATTATTTCATTTTTCCGTTGCCCCGATCTCAATTTCCCGAAATCGCGATTTTCGATAGGTAGCGACATCTATGACCTTTCCTCGTAAACTACCGTAATTACGCTTTCTTCTAATGATAAAATACTTCAACTAGTACGTCATCTTGTCTAAATATTCGTTAATTACTTCATTAGCGTCGCTATTAATTAAAATTCAAACGATAGAAATCGGAAAAGCCGGGAGTAATCGCGTAACAACGAATAAAAGAGTCGAACCATTAACTATTAGTATTTAAATTTACGTTTTGAATTTCGGTTCAATAATAATTAATTGAATAGTTGAATTATTCTAATTTAGATTAGTGTTTAACGTTTATTTTATACAATATTTTAGTATCCGAGTCAAACAACCACAATATCAACTCCTGATACTACAAATGGCCTCAAAAACAAAATATAACGTCAAGTTATGATAGAGGTATAAAGCTGTTCATTTAATACACGGATCTAAACAACTTTAACGTAGATGTTACTTCAAATGCTGCAAATTCTAGTATACTGTCATACCACGATCTTGTATGGTACCAAGCATCATGATACCGAAAAGGTTTATTTTAACATTTATGTTAAGCATAGGTACGGCAATATTATATGCCCTAAGAAACAGTCTTAACATGGCCATCGTTGCAATGGTCATATATCGAAACCCTAAAGTAAATAATAGTGGAGGAACGCAGTGCGTCTACGAGGAGGTCAATGAAGGTACAAGTGTCGAAGAGATATTGGAGGAACAGGTATGCTTTATTTGGAGCTTTTTTAAGGCCAAGGCTGCGTTCATTAACTCTTAGTAAAGTTTCCTAATTAAAGCTCGGAATTCGTATAATTTTTATTAATTGGATAAAATCTACTAAATTCTGATGTATATTATCCGTTTGACTTCATTGGAGTTAACTTATTCCAAGATAAAGTAACAAAAACCTAATCCATATCCGTTTTTATTATCCAACAAAAATGGCAACTTATCTTAGAATATTATCCGATGCGTTATACGTTCGGATAAAAAAACATTCAAAATTTATTTTCCGTGAAAAATAACGAATAAAAAGATGATTTAAAATCTTAGTTTCGTCGTTTTATTTATATTCTTCGAATTAAAAGTCAATTTGAAATTTTTTCTTATATTTTAGACTCTGGAAACGCGAATTATCCATCGTTATACGTTTGAAAACGAGTAATTTGTAGATAGATAAAGCGGCGAAGGCTTATCTTCGGGTAAACCTTTTAATAATTATACGAATATAGAAATTTCATTGTTTTAGTTACGAACAATTTTTCCTTGAATAAAATATCTGAAAATATATGAATAATTGAAGATAATGGATCGATCCGATTCCGAGCTCTAATTTTTACAGCCTAATCATATCAGCTGTTGTTTGTTTGATGAAAATTATGTTTTTAGTCATAATTGTAATCTTTAAAACAGGGCGGTTCATTTGACTGGGACGAGAATGTTCAAGGTAAAAATAATTTAAAGGAAGATTATTAGGTGAAAATTTCCTACCCATTTTATTTTTTTATCTGATTCCTTGCAATTAAATATATCCTGCTGAATTTTTTCACATTTTTTAAAAAATTATTTCGTTGAGAATTAATTATTTAAAACTTAATTAGTCTTAGCTATGTGTTTGAATTTTTCACTGTTGCCAAAGGACCAATCAGAGCTAAGAGCCAATGACGGGAGACTCTATCGAAGTTAGATCGTAGAACTCCTAGCGACATCTAGGTGATAATATAAAGATCTTGGTTTAAATTGAAGATTTGAAATAGAATAGTTTACTAATTTTCTCCAAAAGAAGCGGCAGCTACGTTTTAAAAACTATAAGCTTCGCTAGTAACGAGCTTTGGATGATAATGATGCCTACAATCTTTTATAAACCTAATTTTCATAAAAATCAAATCCAAAATTTAAACTACGTTATCACCTAGATGTCGCTAGGGTTTCTACTTTTTATCTTAGTAAGTCGGGGGATGAGTCCTTGGTTCTGATTGGCTCCTTGGCAATAGTAGAAAAATTCAAATGCATGTTTAGGATATAAAACTTTAAAAAAATATTTTCTAATAGTATTTGTACTTCAAAAATTATGAAACAATTCAGGGGAGCATATTTTTACATAAGGAATCAGAAAAAAAAAATACTTCATTTCAGCTAATAGTATCCCTTTAAATAGTCAAGGGTCCTTTTAAAAGTAGGTATTCTATAATTTTAGGCATGGTTCTTGGATCATTTTACTACGGTTACGTTATAGCCAATTTTGTGGGAGGTTACTTGGCCGAGCGGTTTGGTGGGAAAATCGTCTACGGTTCGGGAGTTTTCATCACAACCGCTCTCAATGTTTTAGGACCGGTTGTAGCCAACGTTGGCTATCAGTACTTTTTCGCGCTAAGAGTAATTATGGGTTTGGCCGAAGTAAGTGTAACCAGAAGCCGATGAAACCCTCCTTTGAAGTCTATTACTCCCTGGTCTTGTCTACCCCTCTCTGTATGGGTTAGTTTCAAAAAGCGCGATTCGTACGCCTCCTAACGGTAGATATTTTCGGAGCGGGAGTTCGTCCAGCGAATATCTCTAGCAGCCTCGGAGTTCGTCAAAAAAACGTCGTCTTTTGTGGAGAGAGAGAATTTCCAATTTTCCGTAGACAGGGGGGTATGAAGTAGGACCCCTCCGATCTCGTAAAAATGGGAATTTTACCCATACAGAGAGGAGCGCTATATGGAACATTAGAGTAGTAGACTTCAAAGGAGGGTTTCATCGGCTTCTGGTGTAACCCTACGCGCGAGATTATAAGCCCGATTCAAAGAGTGTGTTTGTATTTTTTCAGGGCGTAACCCAACCATCTCAGATTACACTCGTTACCAAGTGGTTCACCACAACCGAAAGAGCTTTTCTGTACTCCTTCATGGTTATGGGTGGTCGCCTAGGAAACATGGTGGCTGCACCAATAACAGCCGCTTTATGCGAGTCACCAGGCGGTTGGGAATCATCATTCTATTTTTTTGGTGCGTTAATTGGTGTAATTGTAATAAAAATAGACCCCTAATATAAGGCATACAAGATTTACATTAACCCGTATAACATAAGAGGCGATTCTACCTTTTAGGTGGCCTTGGTGTAATGTTTTCAATCTGTTGGTTTTGGATAACGGTTGAAAATCCATCGGATCATTCAACGATATCCCAGAAAGAGCTTTTGTATTTAACTGAGAGTCAAGGGGATTATAAGAACGTAAAGGTAGGATTATCCAAGCTTTTCGCATAATCCGCGTTTATATTTAAATAAAAGATTAGTAAAGATAAAGGTGCCAAGCCACGTGAATACTTGGAATCCGGGGTCTTTGAAACTGGTACCCGAAGCAGTCTCGATAAATACGATTGCAGTGTAACATCAGAAGCCGATGAAACCCTCCTTTGAAGTCTACTACTCTAATGTTCGATATAGCGCCCCTCTCTGTATGGGTAAAATTCACAATTTTACGAGATCGGAGGGGTCCTACTTCATACCCCCCTGTCTACGGAAAATTGGAAATTCTCTCTCTCCACAAACGACGACGTTTTTTTGACGAATTCCGAGGCTGCTAGAGATATTCGCTCGACGAACTCCCGCTCCGAAAATATCTACCGTTAGGAGGCGTACGAATAGCGCTTTTTGAAACTAACCCATACAGAGAGGGGTAGACAAGACCAGGGAGTAATAGACTTCAAAGGAGGGTTTCATCGGCTTCTGGTAACATTCATAATCGACGCAGCTAGGCTAATATTCGTGTAATTTTCATTTTAGGGTTTTTATTTGTGTGTTTTTGTAGATACAAATTCCATGGAAAGATCTTTTATTATCGCGTCACACGTGGATTCTTATAATATCTGGTTTCGCAGACAGTTGGACTTACGAACTGATGTTAATCAATGCGCCCATATTTTTGAACAAGATTTTAAAATTCGATATGGAATCGGTAATTATTATTATTAATTTAATATTATTAATTTATAATTAATGTTTAATTTAATTTACAGAATGCCTTGATCAATTCTCTCCCTTACTTGTTAATCATGGTCATGATACTATTATCAGGTTACCTCTCGAAAGTAATTATCTCTAAAGAATGGCTATCAGTAACTCACACCAGGAAATTATGGTACTTCATGGGCCATATCTCTTCGTCCATCACGTTGCTGGGTTTGACTTTCGTGGGTTGCGACCGAGTATCTGTTTTGTTACTGTTGTTCGGTGGATTAGCGATTGATAGTGTCACGAATGTTGGGGCTAAAGTCGCCATCATGGACGTAGCTCCTAGTTACGCCGGTAAGTCAGAATTTTTACGTGTTTTAAAAAGCAGCTTTGAACTATTTGAATATTTATCAGGTACAATTACAAGTTTTAATAATGGACTAGCGAACTTCAGTGGGTTCTTAGGTCCAATGATGATTGGATCATTAACAAATAATAATGTGAGTAACCATTTTTCTAGTAGTGTGGATATTATCAGAGGTATATAATAACCCCCTTCGGGGGGAAGTATGAAAGTCTATACTACCAATGCTAAAAATCACGAACAACGAGAGCCCGCTGCTGACTATCTAGGCCACTAGCTCGCGCTGGACTTCTCAATGTCGCTACTCTATAGTAAATTGTCTTTGTATAAACAAGACGGCTCGATTTGTGTTTAGAACTTCCTGTCTCGGGAGTCAGGCTGTCTGTTAAAATGGAGTCGAAGGTTGACTTCGGCTCGCGAGTTCCGGAAGCGCGCGTAGGGAAAATTTAGTCAGGTTCAAAATGGTGTAACTATTTTTTGGGAGTAAAGCGGTGTGTCGATCCGCCGCGATTTACGCCGGGCACTCGTTGTTCGTCGATTTAGCCTACCTTTCATACTTCACCCCGAAGGGGTTATTATATACCTCTGATATTATACAGCATAGAGACAGCCCTACCAAGAAGGCATTTCATTTAAAAGTTGGTGTTAAAATTATTGGTGTAAATCTGAATTTCTTATACTTTTTAGCAAACATTGGAACAATGGTACAAAGCTTTCTACATCACCATAGCAATCAATATCTTCAGCGTCCTTTTATTTGTGTTATTTGGGACAGCGAAGCTTCAACCATGGGGCAAAGCGAAAGAACTTCAAGAAGAGAATATTCCCAAGACGAACAACAGCGACGTTACTATTACAAAACTTTAGAAATTTGTTAACTAAGAGTAACAAGTTAATAGACTAGTAATTTTTAATTTCAAAAGTTTTGAAAATGGGTGATTATAAAATATGTATTTTTACTGTCTCGGTAATTAGGGTCCTATCTTCTCCGTGTCTTTTCCTAGAGTGTTGAAGCTGTGTTCCCCGAATAGCCCCATTCTTAATCTACAAAATGAGCCCTTCCATCTTTAAATAGACCCGACCAAAGTTAAGTTATACATTTTTAAATGAAAGTGTTCACAAATAGAAGCGTTCAGATTTAGGAGTAAATGGGGATTATAAAATATGTATTTTTACTGTCGGGGTAATTAGGGTCGTATCTTCTCCGTGTCTTTTCCTAGAGTGTTGAAGCTGTGTTCCCCGAATAGACCCATTCTTAATCTACAAAATAAACTCTTCCATCTTTAAATAGACCCAACCAAAGTAAAGTTATACATTTTTAAATGAAAGTGTTCACAAATAGAAGCGTGCGTTCAGATTTAGAAGGAAAATGGGTGATTATAAAATATGTATTTTTACCATCGCTGTAATTTTGTTTCTATGACATATGTATATATATTTTGAATCGTTTTTTAACGATCAACCCGAAAATATCACTCAATTTCAGTTTAAAGTTCATGAAAACCTGTCAGAGCCTTATTTTAACCTTTGATAAAATAATGACAATATTATTTAAACTAAATTATTAGCTTTGATGTTATTGCATTGATTACTCGAGAGAAACTCAGTAACATATTTTGGATAATCTTACAAAGGTTATGACGTCATATGAACTGTAAAAGGCTATTAGAACGAACGTATAGTGTTGACGTTAGCAAGATTATTAAACTTTTTTTCGGCTATAAATGGAAGGCCTCTAGGGGTCAATTGGACGTACCAACGAGATTCTAGCGTGATAACCGAGAGAGAAAGTTTTCAATAATAGATCCAAGTGGGTCGACAAACTCGCCCATAAGGGCTGAACCCAAATTTCTAACATAAATATATTATATCAGAAGCCAATGAAACCCTCCTTTGAAGTCTACTACTCCAATGTTCCATATAGCGCTCCTCTCTGTATGGGTAAAATTCACAATTTTCCGAGATCGGAGGGGTCCTACTTCATACCCCCCTGTCTACGGAAAATTGGAAATTCTCTCTCTCCACAAACGACGACGTTTTTTTGACGAACTCCGAGGCTGCTAGAGATATTCGCTCGACGAACTCCCGCTCCGAAAATATCTACCGTTAGGAGGCGTACGAATCGCGCTTTTTGAGAATAACCCATACAGAGAGGGGTAGACAAGACCCGGGAGTAATAGACTTCAAAGGAGGGTTTCATCGGCTTCTGATTATATGATCTTGATTATATGAAAAAAAACCTAAGCGGTCCTAATAAGTGTTTGGAATCGGATCGAACCATTATCTTCTGTTTTTCTTATTTTTTCAGATATTTTATTTTAATTTGTAAATTCAATAAATATTAAAATGAGTGGGACTGGCTGAGCATCGACTTTATGGTATCAAATCGGGGGTTAGTGGGTTACGCCTGACATTTCTTTTGAGCGTCTAGGTCACACTATTAAAACAAGTTGATGAAAAGATATAATCTCTACACCTCACCCGGTTGTAAACGCCTATATGTAAATGGGGTTCTCAAGGTTCCCAAGTATTCAAATTCCCAATACAGGCTCCAAGTTTCCATGTTTCCAAGTTTCCAAGGTTTCCAATGATCCCAAGTTACCAGGTTCCTATAGTTTCCAAAGTTCCCTAAGGTTCCCAAGTATCCAAGTTTCCAAATGCCCAAGTTTCAAAATTTCCAAGTTCCCAAGTTTCCAAATTTCCAAGTTCCAAAGTTTCCAAATTCCCAGGTTTCCAAATTTCCAAGATTCCAAATTCCCAGGTTTCCAAATTCCCAGGTTTCCAAGTTCCAAAGTTTCCAAATTCCCAAGTTTCCAAGTTCCCAAGTTTCCCAGGTTCCCAAGCTCCAAAGTTTCCAAATTCCCAGGTTTCCTAGTTCAAAAGTTTCCCAAGTTCCAAAGTTTCCAAATTCCCAGGTTTCCCAAGTTCCAAAGTTTCCAAATTCCCAGGTTTCCAAATTTCCAAGTTTCCAAGTTCCCAAGTTTCCCAGGTTCCCAAGCTCCAAAGTTTCCAAATTCCCAGGTTTCCTAGTTCAAAAGTTTCCCAAGTTCCAAAGTTTCCAAATTCCCAGGTTTCCAAATTTCCAAGTTTCCAAGTTCCCAAGTTTACAAATTTCCAAGTATCCAAGTTTCATTATAAAAAAGTGGCGTCCTCATTGTGTATAAAGATTAACACACATTCCCTTTGTCACATTCGCTTATTGAAGTCTTTACCAACTACAACAGGCAACGCCGCAACGAATTCAATACCTACACCCCACCCTAGAGGGAAAGTGTAGCTAAAAAAATGACTTTCTGAACCGAAGCAAAGAATATAAGTGCGTCTCATCTTCCAGGCACCACGAATTGTAAAAGAAAAAAGAAAAAAAAGGCAGCCAAATGTGACCATCTTTTCGTGTCTTTGCCGATGAAACCCCATATACGCCTCTCGGGTTACCACTACAAAAAAAGGGACCAAACATATTTTTTGGGACTCTCTGATCTCGCACGCTTCGGGGAATAACCATCCTCAATCTCGGTGTACACGTAAAGTATTCTAATATCAAGAATTCATTCAGGTTCCATAAGAATATGGGAGGGCCGCGATTCAATAACCATCCTCCCAAACTTTGTAGCGAAAGTTCGTCCGCTTCGAATCGATTTTTCAAGTAAATCGCTCCTGACATCTATTATTAACCCGCGCCACTAACGACCTTGACATAATATTTTGGGTAATAAAAATGGAGCCGACCGAAAAAAGATCTAAGCGTACAAATGTTGCGAAAATTGCGGACGAACTTTTGTTACAAAGTTTGGGAGGATGGTACCAGAGGCTAAAGCTACGCTCCCATATTCTTATGGAACCTGAATGGATTCTTGCTAATATTAAATATCTTGTTACTGTTCATCCTTATAGGCTTAGCGGGATTCATTTAAATCAGCTGAATTGTCTCCGTGTAAGGTCAAGCGACCAACGAGACAAGGCGAGATCTCCACGAGACTTACAATCGCGTTCGATTGGTCGCTAGACCTTATAACACGTTAGGAAATCAGCTGATCTCCATGAATCCTGCTAAGCCTATTTTCCGGATAAGTTTTAAATTTGTTTTTAGTATAATTTTTATTCCATTCTCCCTTTACATCAAAACAAATTTATATTCAGTTAATTTAAATTTAAATTAAGTACTTTGAATATAAATTCTGTTGGGTAATGACGCTAATACATCTTTAGATGTCAAATAAATGTTTATAATTTTAAATCTAATGAAGCCATAAAATTAGCGACGTCTCTGAGAGACGCAACCAATAAATATATTATTTAAATTTATTTTTAAAGGGAGGATGCAACCTAACAACAAGTGATTTTTTATCGATTCCTTATTGTTTAAAAAGGCCTAATCCACTATTTAAAAAATTTACAAACAAATATTAAACTAGAAATAAATTTAAAACTTACCCTGAAAATAGGCTTAGTGGGATTCATGGAGGTCCTGTTTTCCTCGCGTGTAAGGTCTTGCGACCAATCGCGCGCGACGTAAGTCTCGTGGAGATCTCGCGTGAACGACGGGCCTTCGCTCATTGGTCGCTAGACCTGACACGGACGCGATTCAGGATCTCCATGAATCCCGCTAAGCCTATTTTCGGGGTAAGTTTTAAATTTATTTCTAGTTTAATATTTGTATTGTAAACTTTTTATCGGTGGATTAGGCCTATTTAAACGATAAGGAATCGATAAAAAAATCACTTGTAATTAGGTGGCATTCTCCCTTTAACGATATTTTCCAAAAACCTACTTAAGAAAATTGACTTTAACTAAGTGTTTATAATTAAGTATCTATATTTAAGAAATTTTGATTATAAAAACAATATATATGATAATTAATTGGCAATTATGGAAGCCATTTAAAGTTGTACAAGCTTAAAAATTTGTATTTTCATTCGATGCCATGAAATATTGATTAAGCAATATTTGCTTTATAAAGAAACGCACGCTTTTTATTTTTTATTTGACGTAAAACTTTAACATGAAAGAAGATATAATACGCGTTGGATACCTTCCTGTTAGTATTAATTAATAATAATTAAAAATATAGATAATTAATTACCGTTTTGAATAGAGCTCGGAATTCGTATAATATTTATTAATTGGATAAAATCTACTAAATTCTGATGTTTGATTAAAAATAGACTTCATTCGAGTTAACTTATTCCAAGATAAAGTAAAACAACCTAATCCATATCCGTTTTTATTATCCAACAAAAATGGCAACTTATCTTAGAATATTATCCGATGCGTTATACGTTCGGATAAAAAAATATTCAAAATTTATTTTCCGTGAAAAATAACGAATAAAAAGATGATTTAAAATCTTAGTTTCGTCGTTTTATTTATATTCTTCGAATTAAAAGTCAATTTTGAAATTTTTTCTTATATTTTAGACTCTGGAAACGCGAATTATCCATCGTTATACGTTTGAAAACGAGTAATTTGTAGATAGATAAAGCGGCGAAGGCTTATCTTCGGGTAAACCTTTTAACAATTATACGAATATAGAAATTTCATTGTTTTAGTTACAATTTATCCGAAAATTAAATATCTGAAAATATACGAATAACGGAAGATAATGGATCGATCAGATTCCGAGCTCTAGTAATTAATTAAGACATAATTGTATATTTAAGATGATAATTACAAGCGTTTTTTCTGTTTTATATTTATTTTTAGGGTATCCCATGGTTTTTCGTTAACCAAGGTAAAGAAATTGGAGCCCTGGCAGAATTGCTCCATGAATCGGCTAGAGCAATGAATTTCACGTGAGTTAAGTATTTTAATTATGTATTTTTACAATCGCGATAATTTTGTTCTTTGACAAATGTATATATATTTTGAATCTATGGATTTTCTTGAAAATCTAAATTAATGTTCGTGTATGTCTAGTTATAAACTGGTTCCTACACCCGATGGAAAAATCGGCAACAAAGAAAAGGATGGAAACTTCTCGGGATTAATTGGATTATTGCAAAGGAAAGTTAGTTAAACCAGAAGCCGATGAAACCCTCCTTTGAAGTGTACTACTCTAATGTTCAATATAGCGCGCCTCTCTGTATTGGTAAAATTCACATTTTTACGAGATCGGAGGGGTCCTACTTCATACCCCCCTGTCTACGGAAAATTGGAAATTCTCTCTCTCCACAAACGACGACGTTTTTTTGACGAACTCCAAGGGTTGCTAGAGATATTCGGTGGACGAACTCCCGCTCCGAAAATATCTACCGTTAGGAGGCGTACGAATCGCGCTTTTTGAAACTAACCCATACAGAGAGGGGTAGACAAGACCCGGGAGTAATAGACTTCAAAGGAGGGTTTCATCGGCTTCTGGTTAAACCTTGCTTTGAAAGTCAGTAAAATTCTAAAAAAAAATTATTTTTTCTCTCAAAATTATTCTTGGTAAAATATCATTGGAAAAGGAAGCAGACTTAACTTTACCAGGAATATCACCTACAGAAGAAAGACTGGATGTGGCCGATTTTTCAGTACCATATTTTTACACTGAAATTTCGTTATTATCTGGGAGAAACACGGAAATTCCTGAAAATTTCTTTGGATACGTGCAAACCTTCAATCAAGAAGTAACTTTAAAATCCAATTAACATTTAGCAGAAGCCGATGAAACCCTCCTTTGAAGTCTACTACTCCAATGTTCGATATAGCGCTCCTCTCTGTATGGGTATAATTCCCAATTTTACGAGTTAGAAGGGGTCCTACTTCATCCCCCCTGTCTACGGAAAATTTGAAATTCTCTCTCTCCACAAACGACGACGTTTTTTTGACGAACTCCGAGGCTGCTAGAGATATTCGGTGGACGAACTCCCGCTCCGAAAACATCTACCGTTAGGAGGCGTACGAATCGCGCCTTTTGAGAATAACCCATACAGAGAGGGGTAGACAAGACCCGGGAGTAATAGACTTCAAAGGAGGGTTTCATCGGCTTCTGAATTTAGGGAAAGAAAATTAGCCTTAATGAATAATCCAAACTCAATTAAAATAGGTTTGGATTGCAATTGGACTGTCAATTTTAACTCTAACCACAATGTCAGTAATCGTCGATAAAGTACTATACAGGGTTCCTGGTAACTTCATGAATCAAGGTGAAGATAAACCCATTGGATGGTGGACTTATCTTTTGAATTACATCGCCGCTTTCTTCAACGAAGGTAATTATAAAGCATAATATTATCACCGTAATCAATCTCTTCGTGTGAAGTAGAAGCCTACTTGTTTAAATTATACTACAAGGGAATGAGAAGAATAAGGACCCCTGCAACAGGCATTGTGGATTGGATTAGGGATTAAATGACTTCATATTGTATTTATTTCAGCAACCCCGCGAGATCCGAAAAGGAACACCAATAGGTTCTTGTTGATACTATGGTGCATATCGGTGATCACCTTGATAAACTCATTCACTGGACATTTCAAGAGCAGATTGACCATTCGACCAGAAGCCAAACAAATCGAAAATCTATATGACTTAGCCCAGAAGAGTGGGATTCGTATCATGACTTGGAAAGGAACAATTTTGGAAACTTTAGTAAAGGTAATTTTGATTTATCTATAATATTTTTGGCCGAAGACGCAAGGTGGCGCCTGGTACGTTGATGGTCAAAGGTTAAGTATACTTTTAGCAGAGGTATATAATAACCCCCTTCGGGGGGAAGTATGAAAGGTAGGCAAAATCGACGAACAACGAGTGCCCGGCGTAAATCGCGGCGGATCGACACACCGCTTTACTCCCAAAAAATAGTTACACCATTTTGAACCTGACTAAATTTTCCCTACGCGCGCTTCCGGAACTCGCGAGCCGAAGTCAACCTTCGACTCCATTTTAACAGACCGCCTGACTCCCGAGACAGGAAGTTCCAAACACAAATCGAGCCGTCTTGTTTATACAAAGACCATTTACTAGAGTAGCGACATTGAGAAGTCCAGCGCGAGCTAGTGTCCTAGATAGTCAGCAGCGGGCTCTCGTTGTTCGTGATTTTTAGCATTGGTAGTATAGGGGCTTTCATACTTCCCCCGAAGGGGGTTATTATATACCTCTGCTTTTAGTTAGACACTAATAACCATTTGTCCATCTTACTCCTGACAGACATCGGAATCTAAAAGTGTGAGAAAGATTTACGAGACAATCCTGAAAACGAACGGTCTCCTCACTTCGCGGGAAATATACACGAGACCGACATGGGACCAAGTAATCGCTGGAAAAACGGTCTTGTTAACTGAACGCACCAGTCTCAATTACTATATGGGATTAATGTGTCAAGCAAATTACGGTAGAGTTCACGTTTCTAGCGAAGCCATCATGCTCATTCCATCCCAATTCGCCTTGAGAAAAGGACTTTCGGAAGAATTTCGTAATGACTTCAATGAAAGGTAATATGCGAGTATTTAAAGGGAGGATGCAACCTAACAACAAGTGATTTTTTATCGATTCCTTATTGTTTAAATAGGCCTAATCCACTACTGAAAATATTTACAAACAAATATTAAACTAGAAATAAATTTAAAACTTACCCTGAAAATAGGCTTAGTGGGATTCATGGAGCTCCTGATTTCCTCGCGTGTAAGGTCTAGCGACCAATCGCGCGCTACGTCAGTCTCGTGGAGATCTCGCGTGAACGACGGGCCTTCGCTCATTGGTCGCTAGACCTGACACGGACGCGATTCAGGATCTCCACGAATCCCGCTAAGCCTATTTTCAGGGTAAGTTTTAAATTTATTTCTAGTTTAATATTTGAATTGTAAACTTTTTATCGATGGATTAGGCCTATTTAAACGATAAGGAATCGATAAAAAATCACTTGTAATTAGGTTGCATTCTCCCTTTAATAATGTTTTACTACAAATATTTACGTATCTGTAGATTATATCGATATTACGAGTCTGGAATTTTTACTAAATGGATCGAAAACATGTATTTGGACTATGGCCGATGTTTTCACAATAACGATGATGGACTCGAAGAAAAAACACTGGATTTCAAAGATATGAGAGCCATTTTTATTCTATGGCTAATTCCGCTGTTTTTGTCAGCCATAGTTTTTATTTTTGAGGTTTTATCCTTCAAACGACGTTCCCAGAAACGAAAACGTATTCTCGGATTCTAATCTTCGAAATTAATTTGTCATTTTTATTTAAATAACTGGATACGAGCGTGAAAACAAAGGCCCAAGGTCTAGTACTTAGGCAAGGAGAACTGGCTTCTAACAATTAATTTGCGTCCCTTCACGTGTTTGACTCGAATCGGATAAAGAGCCTTTTTAAGGGTGTGAAGCAACCTCTTTTTTGTATATTATTAAGCTTTATCTCACAATGAAAGTCACTTTGCATCTACGAATTTTATAATTTTAAAACGCGATAAATATAAAGTTAATTCTAGCAGAAGCCGATGAAACCCTCCTTTGAAGTCTATTACTCCCGGGTCTTGTCTACCCCTCTCTGTATGGGTTATTCTCAAAAGGCGCGATCCGTACGCCTCCTAACGGTAGATGTTTTCGGAGCGGGAGTTCGTCGAGCGAATATCTCTAGCAGCCTTGGCGTTCGTCCAAAAAACGTCGTCGTTTGTGGAGATAGAGAATGTCCAATTTTCCGTAGACAGGGGGGATGAAGTAGGACCCCTTCTAACTCGTAAAATTGTGAATTTTACCCATACAGAGAGGAGCGCGATATGGAACATTAGAGTAGTAGACTTCAAAGGAGGGTTTCATCGGCTTCTGATTCTAGATAATAGAAATAGTGTACACTTAGTACAAAATTGAATAGCCCCTCTAGACCCCGATACATTTTTGACAGTTTTGTATATTAGCCAACATCTTTCTTATAAAAAATGAGTATGATTTAATTTGGCGGACTGACTTCTTAATATTCCAAAATCATTCGCGCCGAGATGTAAATTTCGAAGAAAATTTATTCATCGACGTAAACTGAAACTTTTTCCCTAGAGCACGTACTGTTACGACTTAAATTTCAATGGAGGAAAAAATGAAACTCTAGCTAACTCGTTATTAACAATTAACCAAACAAATTGGTTAATTAACTTAATTTTCAAATATCACTATAAATAATTATCAACAGAAATTAACCATCTTAAGGGGACGATGTAATAGGTATTGTCAGAAGCCGATGAAACCCTCCTTTGAAATCTACTACTCTAATGTTCCATATAGCGCTCCTCTCTGTATGGGTAAAATTCACAATTTTACGAGATCGGAGGGGTCCTACTTCATACCCCCTGTCTACGGAAAATTGGAAATTCTCTCTCTCCACGAACGACGACGTTTTTTTGACGAACTCCGAGGCTGCTAGAGATATTCGCTGGACGAACTCCCGCTCCGAAAATATCTACCGTTAGGAGGCGTACGAATCGCGCTTTTTGAAACTAACCCATACAGAGAGGGGTAGACAAGACCCGGGAGTAATAGACTTCAAAGGAGGGTTTCATCGGCTTCTGGTATAGCGTTTTGTGAACAAAATACTAGATGGGGTTGAAATTGTAGAACTTATACTAAATTCAGGCTCTACTCTGTATTGAAAAAAAACCCCAAGGTTTCATAATATTTTGATTAGGGTTAAAGTGTTTTTTATATATATCTCGAACAGTATCGAAGTCATATTACTGCACGTTAAGTTCATTAAATATTAATTCTTGTAGCCTCCAATTCGTATAAGAACTGAACTGAATTTAACCCAAATATCAACGACTAGTAATAATTCTAAACCCATACTAGACAAAGTATTCTATGAACCATTGGTAGAATTATGTACCAAGGCAAAATAAAAAAGTTCAAATAGGAAACTCACCATTTAGATAATCTCCTCCTTAGCACTATGATAGACCAATCATGTCACCTTATTCTAGAAAAAAATAAAAACAATATTAACACACTACCGTAACTAGTACAATGAATATTACATTAAAACTACTCAAACTAAAACAATTAAATTTCTATATTCGTATAATTGATAAATGGTTTACCCGAAGATAAGCCTTCGCCGCTTTATCTACCTACAAATTACTCGTTTTCAAACGTATAACGATGGATAATTCGCGTTTCCAGAGTCTAAAATATAAGAAAATATTTCAAATTAACTTTTAATTCGAAGAATATAAATAAAACGACGAAACTAAGATTTTAAATCATCTTTTTATTCGTTATTTTTCACGGAAAATAAATTTTGAATGTTTTTTTATCCGAACGTATAACGCATCGGATAATATTCTAAATAAATTGCCGTTTTTGTTGGATAATAAAAACGGATATGGATTAGGTTGTTTTACTTTATCTTGGAATAAGTTAACTCGAATGAAGTCTATTTTTAATCAAACAGATAATATACATCAGTAGATTTTATCCAATTAATAAAAATTATAAGAATTCCGAGCTTTAATTAGGAAAATAAAATATCTGAATAACAGAAGATAATTGTTATCCGATTCCGAGTATACTATTTTTAATTTCTCTCCGGAACCTATTATTTATTGCTATCAGGTCTTCCAACTTCCGTCCACATCCGGGATACGCTTCCCGAATATGTTTCTTAAAGGGAAACTTCAGCTAATAATTTTCAAACAATTATTATAACAAAATTTTAATTTTTTAATTAATTTCTAAAGTTTGGTTAATTAAATATAAATTAATTAATATTATTTCAGCCTTCAACAGCGCTTATAATGTGTTAACATTAAGAGTATAAGCCGACGATTGATGCCTAAGACCAGAGGTATATAATAACCCCCTTCGGGGGGAAGTATGAAAGGTAGGCAAAATCGACGAACAACGAGTGCCCGGCGTAAATCGCGGCGGATCGACACACCGCTTTACTCCCAAAAAATAGTTACACCATTTTGAACCTCACTAAATTTTCCCTACGCGCGCTTCCGGAACTCGCGAGATGAAGTCAACCTTCGACTCCATTTTAACAGACAGCCTGACTCCCGAGACAGGAAGTTCTAAACACAAATCGAGCCGTCTTGTTTATACAAAGACCATTTACTAGAGTAGCGACATTGAGAAGTCCAGCGCGAGCTAGTGGCCTAGATAGTCAGCAGCGGGCTCTCGTTGTTCGTGATTTTTAGCATTGGTAGTATAGGGGCTTTCATACTTCCCCCCCGAAGGGGATTATTATATACCTCTGCTAAGAGCTTGGGTACAAACGTCGCCCTATGATTGGATAGAATTTATATTTAATTTAATTTAATTATCGAATATATTTTAAGGCATGGTGATTACTAAAATAAATTCAAATAACTCTAAGTTTCCCTTTAATTCATCTATATCCGCCCCCACCAGCGAAAATTTCAATTACGTTCATCTTCTAAGTCGTTTCCGATGAGGAACTATACACGATGTAATCGGAACTGCGCCGTTAAAGCATGCCTTGACCCGGAAGTAAGTTTCATTCGACTAAATTCAACCAATACATTTATTGCGGGGGAAACGAATTGAAAAGAAAGCTAGCTAGATATCGTCGTTGTTTCGTACAAATTAAAGGAAACGTTAATATAGAAAAAGAATTTCTGGTCAGTCCTACTAAATCTGAACGCTTCTATTTGTGAACACTTTCATTTAAAAATGTATAACTTAACTTTGGTTGGGTCTATCTAAAGATGGAAGAGCTCATTTTGTAGATTAAGAATGGGCCTATTCGAGGAACGCGACTTCAACACTCTAGGAAAAGATACGGAGAAGATACGACCCTAATTACCTCGACAGTAAAAATACATATTTTATAATCTCCATTTTTCTCCTAAATCTGAACGCACGCTTCTATTTGTGAACACTTTCATTTAAAAATTAATAACTTAACTTTGGTTGGGTCTATTTAAAGATGGAAGAGCTCATTTTGTAGATTAAGGAAGGGTCTATTCGAGGAACGCGACTTCAACACTCTAGGAAAAGATCCGGAGAAGATACGACCACAATTAGCCAACCGCGATAATTAGCCTAATTAGATCGTTTTTACGGTCATGGGAAATAAGGTTTTACGAGCTTCAGAAAAATCGTAGGCTTACGGGCTTGATTTCATCGTAAAGTTTGAGTTTCCCGCTACAAAATAAACTTCTAAAACCCAGAATTTGGCCACAAACTCTTTTCGAAAACGTAATTTCAAAATATGTCTAAGAAATTCTAATTCTGAACGCAAATTAAGTAGGATGATAACCACACTTTAAAACATATAAATTACGATAAAATTCGCGTTCATTCATTCACGGTTCCTTTATCAGATATAGGTCGTCTTTCTGCCTACTCATTCTCTAATAAGAAGGACGCAAAAAGTGCCGAAGGAGATTACAATTCCGTCCATCCATAGCTTTTTCCTAAGTTACAAGCCAATTTATTTCACTGAGCTTACCAGCATGCTATCCGTACGACTGACAACCTGACAAATATACTCATCTTCTATTATAGAACATAAAAGCTTTAGTTCGTCTTTGTGTTAAGCAGTAGCGACACAGAGTAAAAAATAAAAAAATTAATTGAACTTACAGCCCAGGAAAAATACGAAAAAAAAAAAAAAAAATTTAAACCTTTGTTAGAATTTAATTTTCTAAAAATCTAAAATATGAAAAAAACTTCACTTCAAAAATTCATTAAAGGGAGAATGCAACCTTACAATAAGTGTATGTATTTTTACTGCCGAGGTAATTAGGGTCGTATCTTCTCCGCGTCTTTTCCTAGAGTGTTGAAGCTGTGTTCCCCGAATAGCCCCATTCTTAATCTACAAAATGAGCTCTTCCATCTTTAAATAGACCCAACCAAAGTTAAGTTATATATTTTTAAATGAAAGTGTTCACAAATAGAAGCGTACGTTCAGATTTAGAAGGAAAATGGTGGATTATAAAATATGTATTTTTACTGTCGCTGTAATTAGGGTCGTATCTTCTCCGTGTCTTTTCCTAGAGTGTTGAAGCTGTGTTCCGCGAATAGTCCCATTCTTAATCTACAAAATGAGCTCTTCCATCTTTAAATAGACCCAACCAAAGTTAAGTTATACATTTTTAAATGAAAGTGTTCACAAATAGAAGCGTGCGTTCAGATTTAGAAGGAAAATGGAGATTATAAAATATGTATTTTTACCATCGCTGTAATTTTGTTTCTATGACATATGTATATATATTTTGAATCGTTTTTTAACGATCAACCCGAAAATATGACTCAATTTCCATTTGGAATTCATCATAGATCTGTGTTAATATTATTTTTAGATATAGAATATTTCGGTAGAATAAAACATGCAAGTATAATTAAAATTTGTTTAATACTTTGTAAGGAACATCATTAACTTCTTTGCTTATCTTAATAGCTTCTTAATTTCAAATTAAATGAGCTTAATGATTTTATTTCCCCGGTCTGAAACCATCAAGGGGTTTAGAAAGAATTCAGCAACGAAGAAACCAAGGCCTAAGTCGAATTTAATCTATATTTTTTTTTTGGTTTTTTGTTTCACCAAGGGAACCCATAAAAGAAAATCAGTACGCGTGCTTGATTTTTAAATATGCAGCCGCCAAGGAATAGTTTTAAAAAAAGCTTGAAAGGTTATTTAATTCCCTGAGAAAGTTTTTTGCCTTACAAAAAAAAAATTTCGCTCTCTCAAGGGTGCAAAAGCTATTACCAGAAGCCGATGAAACCCTCCTTTGAAGTCTATTACTCCCTGGTCTTGTCTACCCCTCTCTGTATGGGTTAGTTTCAAAAAGCGCGATTCGTACGCCTCCTAACGGTAGATATTTTCGGAGCGGGAGTTCGTCGAGCGAATATCTCTAGCAGCCTCGGAGTTCGTCAAAAAAACGTCGTCGTTTGTGGAGAGAGAGAATTTCCAATTTTCCGTAGACAGGGGGAGATGAAGTAGGACCCCTCCGATCTCGTAAAATTGGGAATTTTACCCCATACAGAGAGGAGCGCTATATCGAGCATTAGAGTAGTAGACTTCAAAGGAGGGTTTCATCGGCTTCTGCTATTACTTCATTGGAGCCCAGCTCGATGAGACCAAAAATGGACCAAACTGTACCATTGTTAGAGGCAAAAGTATGTAAATTTCTCAACGATAATTACCAGAAACCAATCACGTGAGAAGTAGAGCTCATATTTTTATTAATTGGATAAAATCTACTAAATTCTGATGTATATTATCCGTTTGATTAAAAATAGACTTCATTCCAAGATAAGATAATATCCGTTTTTATTATCCAACAAAAATGGCCTTATCTTAGAATATTATCCGATGCGTTATACGTTCGGATAAAAAACATTCAAAATTTATTTTCCGTGAAAAATAACGAATAAAAAGATGATTTAAAATCTTAGTTTCGTCGTTTTATTTATATTCTTCGAATTAAAAGTCAAATTTGAAATTTTTTCTTATATTTTAGACTCTGGAAACGCGAATTTATCCATCGTTATACGTTTGAAAACGAGTAATTTGTAGGTAGATAAAGCGGCGAAGGCTTATCTTCGGGTAAACCTTTTTAACAATTATACGAATATAGAAATTTCATTGTTTTAGTTACAATTTATCCGAAAATAAAATATCTGAAAATATACGAATAACGGAAGATAATGGATCGATCCTATTCCGAGCTCTAGAGTAGCCGGTTTAATCAGGTTTAATCAAGGTTTAATCACAATTGAGGTTTATATATAGATGATCAATTTTAAATTGATTTCTAGTTTAATATTTGTTTGTAATTAATTTTACTGTTAATTAGGTTTGTTTAATCGATAAAAAATTAATTGTTGTTAGATTGCATTCTCCGTTAAACCAAAGAGCTAGTAGTTACAACCTTTTGTTGTCGAATAACAGATAAGAAATGAAAAAAAGCCAAAGAAAACTCGAAAATCGCTAAGATTCCTACGAAATCTCCTATTAATGCTTCCGCCTGAAAGGTGACATTTCTCATCACACGCGATATCGCCTTACATTCGGTTTTCCGTTTCATTAACGCCGAGTAGATTTAGTCTCTTTCCTAGAAGCCTAAACATGTTCTTAGAACTCTCTCAAGCTCTCAAGGAGTCAGCAAATCTAACAAAATACCAACGGAGGACATAGGATTAAAGGGAAGCTTGGAGATAATTTCATACGAAAGATAGTTGACTTAATCTATATTAAGTACTTTTACGAAAAAGACGGCGCGAAATCGACCATCAATCAAGTAAATAGGCTCTATAATAGCGAAATCACGTGACCATAATGATGACGTAGATTGAGGGGAATTTTAATTTTAAAAATTTCGAAAATGGGCGATTATAAAATATGTATTTTTTCCGTCGAGGTAATTAGGGTCGTATCTTCTCGGTGTCTTTTCCTAGAGTGTTGAAGGTGTGTTCCGCGAATAGCCCCATTCTTAATCTACAAAATGAGCTCTTCCATCTTTTAATAGACCCAACCAAAGTTAAGTTATACATTTTTAAATGAAATTGTTCACAAATAGAAGCGTGCGTTCAGATTTAGAAGGAAAATGGAGATTATAAAATATGTATTTTTACAGTCGCGGTAATTAGGGTCGTATCTTCTCTGGGTGTTTTCCTAGAGTGTTGAAGCTGTGTTCCCCGAATAGCCCCATTCTTAATCTACAAAATGAGCTCTTCCATCTTTAAATAGACCCAACCAAAGTTAAGTTATACATTTTTAAATGAAAGTGTTCACAAATAGAAGCGTGCGTTCAGATTTAGAAGGAAAATGGGGATTATTAAATATGTATTTTTACTGCCGAGGTAATTAGGGTCGTATCTTCTCGGTGTCTTTTCCTAGAGTGTTGAAGCTGCGTTCCCCGAATAGCCCCATTCTTAATCTACAAAATGAGCTCTTCCATCTTTAAATAGACCCAACCAAAGTTAAGTTATACATTTTTAAATGAAAGTGTTCACAAATAGAAACGTGCGTTCAGATTTAGAAGGAAAATGGAGATTATAAAAAATGTATTTTTACAGTCGCTGTAATTTTAATCTATGACATATGTATATATATTTCGAATCGTTTTTTAACGAACAACCCGAAAATATCACTCAATTTCAATTTGGAGTTCATGAAGACCGGTTACAGCCTCCCTTTAAATGTCTTAATTAAAATTAGAAGGAGAGTCAATAAAAATTAATTTCATCTTCATTCTTCAATGATTGAAGAATTTGAAGAAGAAGCTCTATAATAAATCTGAATCTATAGAGGAGAGAAAAAATAAGGTTGACTCGATATCCACTAGGTGGCGTTTCGTTTCTACTCGTTTATAGTAACAAACCTCTCGTTATAGAAAACTGAAAAGGGTCTCTCTTCCAAGCTGCAGTTCGAGAGATCTCTACAAAATAGGGAGCTCCTCTCAGAGAAGGTCCGACGAACGTCGAAAATACTTGAAATATATCTCCCAACATTCACTCCTAAAGTCTGTGTGTCTTAACTGTCATCCAAAACCAAAAAAAAAAGAAAAAAAAAAAACTCTAACTTTAAATAAAATCATCAAATATCAAACGTAAACTCCATATCGAGAAAAAAACATCAAAAACTATGCTTGAACTAAAAAGCAAAGAGTTTTTACTCAACAAGTGCCGCAAGTTTGATTTCAAGAGATGTGAAAAAAACTAACTAAAAGCCCAATTTATCGCGTAACTTTAAAACCCATCAATTTATAAGGAAATTTTTAAAATATTTAAAACTTAAAATAACTGGTGCTCAGTATTTAACGGTAATTACAGGTAATTGGGTAATCTATTGAAGTAATTTTAATGGTAACAAAATACGGTATTTCAAATTCGGTAAATGAAAATTATTTATCTAATATTGAAACTTAAAATTTGTTTAATTGTGAGGCTTAATGGTAATTTGCCGTATAATTACCGGTTAATTACTGGTAATCGGGTAATCTATCGCGGTCATTTATAACGGTAAAAATACGGTACTTCAAATTTAGTAATTAAATTTGAAATTAAAACAATATTTAATTTATTGTGACGCAAATTACCGGTTAATTACTGGTAATCGGGTAATCTATCGCGGTCATTTATAACGGTAAAAATACGGTACTTCAAATTTAGTAATTAAATTTGAAACTTGAAATTAAAACAATATTTAATTTATTGCGACGCTTAATGGTAATTTGCAAATTACCGGTTAATTACTGGTAATTGGGTAATCTATTGCGGTCATTTATAAATGTAAAAAATACTGTATTTAAAATTACGGTTAAATTATAGGTAATTAATAAAATATGGCCGTTAATTATAAAAATAATATTTTAAAAATTACCGGCTAATTACCGGTAATTAGTAATATAAAGCGATCACTTGTAAGTGTACAAATATAGGGTAATTACTGGTAATTAGTATTATGATTCGGTCATTCATAACTTAAAAATATACGTTAATTAAAAAGCGGTTAATTACGTTTTAATTACCGGTAATTGTGAAAATATACGGTAAATATTGGAAACTAAATTACCCACATCTCTTAAATATATTCGATTGGTTTTTGGTCTAAAATCAAAGTGAAACACGAAATAAATGTGATTTGAAAACTCTTCACCAAGTTCAACAATCATGGATGAGTTTTACGATAACGAGACTAACACCGTAAACCATACGGTAATGGTACTATTTGGCCCTGAATACCATCGACAAGTACGTGTTTATATGTTGGCTTCTATGATTACCGTTTCGTGTTTCGGTAATCTAGCCGTTTGTTGCCATATAAGACGGTCAGGAACCAGGAGGACAAGAGTTCAGGTAATTAAACTTTAATTATATAGGGATTATGGGTGGATAAATATTTTTTTAAAGTCAATTTGAACGTACGGTTCCAAAGTGTCAAGTGTGAACGTAGCTTAAGTCTAAAATATCTTAATTTGTGTTTTTCATTTCTACCACTTTAAATGTCCTGTTTGTTATAAATAATAAATGAATAAATTATAACCAGAAGCCGATGAAACCCTCCTTTGAAGTCTATTACTCCCTGGTCTTGTCTACCCCTCTCTGTATGGGTTAGTTTCAAAAAGCGCGATTCGTACGCCTCCTAACGGTAGATATTTTCGGAGCGGGAGTTCGTCCACCGAATATCTCTAGCAACCTCGGAGTTCGTTAAAAAAACGTCGTCGTTTGTGGAGAGAGAGAATTTCCAATTTTCCGTAGACAGGGGGGTATGAAGTAGGACCCCTCCGATCTCGTAAAATTGTGAATTTTACCCATACAGAGAGGAGCGCTATATCGAACATTAGAGTAGTAGACTTCAAAGGAGGGTTTCATCCACTTCTGTTATTACAAATGATAAAAATGTGCCGTTATTTAAATTTTGACTTCTGTCTAATGTTATATTATAATGATAATTAGAGGATTCTAATTAGAGCTTGCTAATTACACGAAACAATGGCTTAAAGATATAATGAAGAAGATTAAATATTCATAAATAAGCTCGTAATCGGATCGATCCATTATCTTCCGTTATTCGTATATTTTCAGATATTTTATTTTCGGATTAAATGTTTGTAACTAAAACAATTAATTAATTAAGAAAAATTAAACGAATTCGGAGCTTTAATTTTTCATTATCCCTTTAAATGGTTTTGACGATAATAATAGAGTTTTCAGGGAACCCACGTTCGCAGCGGGGGCTACTTATCTCGGTATAATTACCCAGATAAATTATAACGCCGGAATGAGAGGCAAAATGTCGAAAGCATTTTAATAATCGTATATAGGCATATATCGAGATGATAATTATGTTTTCCGGTCCAGCCCCAACCTAACTCCTCCTTTTCAACTACCACATTTGCAATATTAAAGATTATATTGTATAATAATAAATTTAATTAGTAAAGTTAGTTATTACAGAAAGTAATTTTCCCTACAGCTCGAAATTCGTATAATTTTTATTAATTGGATAAAATCTATTAAATTTTGATGTTATATTATCCGTTTGATTAAAAATAGACTTTCATTCGAGTTAACTTATTCCAAGATAAAGTAAAAAAAAAACCTAATCCATATCCGTTTTAATTATCCAACAAAAATGGCAACTTATCTTAGAATATTATAGACGTTATACGTTCGGATAAAAAAAATTCAAAATTTATTTTCGTGAAAAATAACGAATAAAAAGATGATTTAAAATCTTAGTTTCGTCGTTTTATTTATATTCTTCGAATTAAAAGTCAATTTTGAAATTTTTTTCTTATATTTTATTCTGGAAACGCGAATTATCCATCGTTATCAATAGATTTTGAATAAATTAATTTATTATAATTAAAGCTAAGGAATCAGACAAATTATCGTTTAATTTTAATAATCCATCATTTAAAAAAATTTAAAACTTACCTAGGAAATAGGCTTAGCTGAATTCATGGAGATTCTGATATTCTACGTATTAAAGGGTCATCAACCAATGAGCAAAGACTCGTCGTTAAGGCTGACCCTATCATGAATCCAGCTAAGCCTATTTGACGGTAATTTGTTTGTAAATCTTTTTACCGGTAGATTATGTTTAATTAATTAATTATCTATTAGTAGCTTCAGAAGCCGATGAAACCCTCCTTTGAAGTCTACTACTCTAATGTTCCATATAGCGCTCCTCTCTGTATGGGTAAAATTCCCAATTTTACGAGATCGGAGGGGTCCTACTTCATACCCCCCTGTCTACGGAAAATTGTAAATTCTCTCTCTCCACAAACGACGACGTTTTTTTGACGAACTCCGAGGGTTGCTAGAGATATTCGCTGGACGAACTCCCGCTCCGAAAATATCTACCGTTAGGAGGCGTACGAATCGCGCTTTTTGAAACTAACCCATACAGAGAGGGGTAGACAAGACCAAGGAGTAATAGACTTCAAAGGAGGGTTTCATCGGCTTCTGGTAGCTTCAATATCATCGTTATAATAATTGTTTTTCAAAATATCATTTCAGATTTTATTTTTCAATTTGGCTTTCGCTGACCTGCTCGTAACGTTTTTCGCTATGGTTAGTCAGTTAGTTTGGGAAACGATGGATTTAGCTTGGGTTGCTGGTGACGTCGCTTGCAAGTTATTTAAAGTCTTTCAAACCTTCACCATGGTCTCATCCAACTATATTTTATTGGCTATTGCGTTGGACCGATTCTACGCTATCATTTATCCACTTGGACGTAGACCTCGTATCAGGAGACTTCTCATATTCGCCTGGCTTTGCTCAACAGTTCCGTCTTTACCCAATGCTTACATATTTCAGGTAAAAAACAGTTCTTTGCGCTTCAAAAGTTACATTCACACTAGCATTTCGAAATCGATTTGAAACGGTAAAATCAAAACGATAATTAAATCGCGAGGAATCGTTTTAAATCTTTATAAATCGATTTATCGTAGCTTCATTTATCGGTTGTTGAAATTATTGAATCGGTACGAAACTGGTTCCCGAAGCAGTTTCAGAATCAAATCGCTAACGAAACGTTTTGAAATTGTTTAAATCGATTCAAAGGCCTAGTATGAACGCGGCTAAAGTCGTCAGATTAAAACCCTAACTTTAAATCATAATTTCGGATTAATTAAGCGGATTTAAAAATATTTAAATATATAGGAAGGGACCTTTTTATTTCTAAATTACTGTTTTATCAGAAGCCGATGAAACCCTCCTTTGAAGTCTATTACTCCCGGGTCTTGTCTACCCCTCTCTGTATGGGTTAGTTTCAAAAAAGCGCGATTCGTACGCCTCCTAACGGTAGATATTTTCGGAGCGGGAGTTCGTCCACCGAATATCTCTAGCTGCCTCGGAGTTCGTCAGAAAAACGTCGTAGTTTGTGGAGAGAGAGAATTTCCAATTTTCCGTAGACAGGGGGGGAAGAAGTAGGACCCCTCCGATCTCGTAAAATTGTGAATTTTACCCATACAGAGAGGAGCGCTATATCGTATATTAGAGTAGTAGACTTCAAAAGGAGGGTTTCATCGGCTTCTGGATTTAACAATAGATTTTTTTCGTTTAGACTCTATTGAAACCCATTTCCTCCAAGATTAGCCTGTCTTAATCAAGATCGGCTTAGATCTTGATTAACCCGGAGCCGCTGAATCATTACAGATTATCGAGCGACAATAAACAGTTAAAAAAAAAGTCAAAAGCCACGCAGTTAAGATAGAGTAAAAAAATATATATTTATGTAAAAAAATTTGCGTATACCCTTAGAACAAAGGCAAATTTCCATTGAAAAACTAGTCACGCAAAGGGGAAAATAAGCCCCATTATAAACTGCAACTTAGTATATAGGTTATATATATTTTTTTTTCCCAAAACTTTTAATCTTATCCTTTTTTATTTAAGAAAGTATCTTCAGGCGTACACTTAATATCTTCCTAGACGTTATATAAAGGTCAAACCTCATAAAAACATTTGAAACCTTTCGAGTTTCTTCCCCGATTTTAACCCAAAATTGAGATCTCGAAGCTAGAATTATTTAGTCGCTGTTCCTTTCAATTTAGATGAAAAAATATAATTATTATATTTCATTCTACACGGATTTCGAGAAACAAGATATTTTTTATATTTAATTGACATTATCCCTTTGAATAAACGCGTAATTTGTTTAATTTGTTTATTAATTAAAATTTTATCTCCGGGTCTAATTCGTATCCAGCATTTAATACGCGTCTATATAATTTATGGTTTTATATTAATTATATTAATTTATCCGAGATTAATAATATCTGAAAATAAGCTTAGTTATTAATGGATATCCGAAGTTATTCTTTATCCGATTATGAGCTCTACTTCCCCTTTAAAAATGTGTATTTATCCGCTGAGTACTTTTTACTAGGTTTGAACAAAACTTAGAAAAGAATATAATAAAAAAAAAGGTAAAAAAAATGCGGTAATAGTCTTCTAGTGTGGATAATGGTGGCCCTATTTCCGAAAAGAGCCCTTAGCGAATAAAACTTGGGTCTTTAGTAGTGAGAAGGAAGTGCTCCTCTCTCCCCACCCTCTCGCTTTGAGGCTTTCAGGGAATCCTTCCTTTTTAAAGCTTATAAAAGTTATCAGATTTTTACGATCAGTCGATATAGAATAACTTTCTTTACGCATGAACGATGATTTACAAAGTTACGAGAAACAATGGGAGTGCACTTAGAGTATATATTTTTACTTAATCAGGTAAGATAAAGACAGCTCGGAATTCGTATAATTTTTATTAATTGGATAAAATCTACTTAATTCTGATGTTATATTATCCGTTTGATTAAAAATAGACTTCATTCGAGTTAACTTATTCCAAGATAAAGTAAAAAACAACCTAATCCATATCCGTTTTTATTATCCAACAAAAATGGCAACTTATCTTAGAATATTATCCGATGCGTTATACGTTCGGATAAAAAACATTCAAAATTGATTTTCCGTGAAAAATAACGAATAAAAAGATGATTTAAAATCTTAGTTTCGTCGTTTTATTTATATTCTTCGAATTAAAAGTTAATTTGTATTTTTTTCTTATATTTTAGACTCTGGAAACGCGAATTATCCATCGTTATACGTTTGAAAACGAGTAATTTGTAGATAGATAAAAGCGGCGAAGGCTTATCTTCGGGTAAACCTTTTAACAATTATACGAATATAGAAATTTCATTGTTTTAGTTACAATGAATTCCTTGTATTTATTTTTCCCCCGTTTTTTCTTTCGTTCAATTTCTTTCGTTTCCTTGTTTTGAAACAAAAATGAAACCATTGCGTATGATTTAAAGTGAGACTGAAGAGGATGAGTTACAATGATTACATCAAACCTAAATTTTAGAGTGGAGAAAGGTAAAGGGTTTAAAAGACTCTAGTGCGAACGCGCCTAAAGTCTGTAATGTGAACAAGGCCTCGTGGACAAAATTATTTTCCTATTCAGCTCGCCTTCAAACATATACATATGATAGAAAAAAGACGTCTATTAAATGGGTAGATATAAAGTTTACCTCTTATAAACTTCTAAACAATAGGATAGCCTCCAATGAATTGAGATACAAACAGTATAACCAAGAATTCATTCAGGTTCCATAAGAATATGGGAGGGCCGCGATTCAATAACCATCCTCCCAAACTTTGTAGCAAAAGTTCGTCCGCTTCGAATCGATTTTTCAAGTAAATCGCTCCTGACATCTATTATTAACCCGCGCCACTAACGACCTTGACGTAATATTTTGGGTAATAAAAATCGAGCCGACCGAAAAAACATCTAAGCGTACAAATGTTGCGAAAATTGCGGACGAACTTTTGTTACAAAGTTTGGGAGGATGGTACCAGAGGCTAAAGCTATGCTCCCATATTCTTATGGAACCTGAATGGATTCTTGGTATAACTCCATTCGTGGCCCACAAAACTGGTCAAGACGGTATATGGGGAAAGTTTCGGATGGACGTGATGTTTCCCAGACTCTTATAAAAAAAAAAAAAAAAAAAAAAAAAAAAAGAAACGAGAGACAGCAGGGATGGACTTGATGCTAAAAATAAAACGTTCTTGTGTTGTTTAGAAGTTTTAGGGTTTTTTTTTCTGATGGCTTTTAGTAGTAGAACTATAATAAACCCTTTGAGATTTTTTTTTATATAAATCGATTTATTGTACCTTCATCTATTGGTTGAAACTGGTTCCCGAAGCAGTTTCGTGAAATCGAATCAAATCGATTTGATAAAAAGACTATTTCCTGTTCATACGATTAAAGTGAAACCTTTTGAAACGGTATAAATCGATTCCAAGGGCCTAATATGAACGCGGCTTATCGGTACGAAACTGGTTCCCGAAGCAGTTTCGTGAAATCGAATCAAATCGATTTGATGAAAAAACGGTTTCCTGTTCATACGATTAAAGTGAAACCTTTTGAAACGGTATAAATCGATTCCAAGGGCCTAATATGAACGCGGCTTATGGGTTATTGAAACCAAATCGGTACGAAACTGGTTCCCGAAGCAGTTTCGAGAAATTTGATAAAATCGATTCGATGAAAAGACGGTTTCCGTTCACACGACTATAGAGAAACGATTTGAAACTGTATAAATCGATTCCAAGGCCTAGTTTATAGTGCGAACGTAACTTTAGCCAAGGCCCGAATGGAGTCAGGTTGCGTTCAGACTTAAAAAATTAACCAATCTCGCAAAACTTCTCATTCTTAACAGGTGATCACCGTCCCATCAGGGGAAACATTTTGCGTGGCTAAATTCTACACATCATCTCTAACAATATCATGGAGGCAAGGTTACATGGCTTTCATCTTCTTATCCGTCTTCGTCTTTCCCATCATCATGTTGGTTTGTCTTTACGCTCGTATTCTCGTCCTTCTATGGTCAAGAACGTCTGGAAATCGTCGTGAAAGCGTCATCGTCACGCGAGAGAAACCATCCTGCATTTGCTTCGGTCATTGCAGGGGTTACACCCAAAAAAAAACTCTGACGATGAGTGGTTCCTTAGACGGCCAATCATCGGTCGGTTTCATGCCCAGGGCAAAGATAAAGACGCTCAAAATGACCTTGGTCGTCGTGATAGCATTTTTGGCCACGTGTCTGCCTTATTTGGTTCAAGAAATGATACTAGCGTTCGGTGACCCGTCAGTTCTCAATCAAAACGTCGTAGCATTGTCTGGTATCATATCAGCGTCGAACAGTTGTTTAAATCCGTATATTTACATCGTTTTTAATTGGGGGAACGGTGTAGAATGGTTGGAGAGTTTTAAAACGTGTTGGAATACAGTATCTCGAAAGACGAATCGAGAATTTCATACGTCAACTATCAGCGACGTTTAAGACATTTTAAAATGAGTTCAACCAGAAGCCGATGAAACCCTCCTTTGAAGTCTATTACTCCCTGGTCTTGTTTACCCCTCTCTGTATGGGTTAGTTTTAAAAAGCGCGATTCGTACGCCTCCTAACGGTAGATATTTTCGGAGCGGGAGTTCGTCCACCGAATATCTCTAGCAACCCTCGGAGTTCGTCAAAAAAACGTCGTCGTTTGTGGAGAGAGAGAATTTCCAATTTTCCGTAGACAGGGGGGTATGAAGTAGGACCCCTCCGATCTCGGAAAATTGTGAATTTTACCCATACAGAGAGGAGCGCTATATCGAAAATTAGAGTAGTAGACTTCAAAGGAGGGTTTCATCTACTTCTGGAGAAAGTCATAGACTTGAGTTTTTTAATTTAGTTCTTGTAAATACAGACATAAGTTTATTTGGTCTAGATTTCATTTTAGTATTGACCTTGTCCTAATGAAATAGAGGTTGTGATTTTAGGCTCAATTGGGAAAATTGCTTTTCCAGTAATTACTTCAATATAAAGAGAGGTTCCAATCTTATAGATAAATATTGGAGATAAGTATAGTATTTGGTATATAGTGTATTAATTAATTAAAGTAATTAAAATGATTTCAATAATAAAAAACTGAATAATTTTGTCGTCTCCATGCATCCAACTAAGGGGTCTTTCTTGGACAGTTCAACCAACGCTTTGAACCCCACCCCCGTCGAAAACCATCAAATTTTGTTTTTAGGGTTTTTTGGGCCACAGAAGACGATTCAGAAAGCCGTTTTTGAGATACAGCATTGGTCATTTTAAAGAAAATGACCACCACCCCTAAAAGACTTTTAAATTTATCTCAGCCGCTATTTGTCGTAAATGATCGTGTAAGAGCTTATTTTAAAGACTTTTTAGAGCCAAAGATGAATATTACGTCTAATTATTCATCCGAATAATATTTAAAACATTATCAGTTTTCAAAATCTTTGACCTTTCACTAAAATTTAAGGTCAAAAATTTGGTCAATTTCGAAATCCTCGCCCCCTAATAAATATGAATTTAAAAGTGTTTTAGGGGTGGTGACCAATGATGTATCTCAAAAATGGCTTGCCCGATCGCTGTAAAACTTTCGAAATCGTCTTCGATGGCCCAAAAAAACGGTATATACCCATTGAATAGAATCCTATTGGACCGAATTCCCATTGGTCCGAAATAAAAAATAAATAGTCCCAATCAACCGAATCTTGGCCGACCGAGCCCAATGCACCGAATTCCCATTGAACCGAAATCCCGCTGAACCGAATCCCGCTGAACCGAATCCCCCATAGACCGAATTTCCCATTGGGCCGAAACCAAAAAGGGCGTCCCGATGAATTTAAGCCGATAATGGTTAGGTTAGGTTAGGTTAGGTTAGGTTAGGTTAGGTTAGGTTAGGTTAGAATGTGTTAATGGACTTCTGATTGTGAACGTCGGTCGAATGGGATTGACGGTCGAATGGGATTCGGTCGAATGGGATTGACGGTCGAATGGGATTCGGTCGAATGGGATTCTGGTTTACGAAAACGTATCGGTTGAATGGGATTGTGGATCGAATGGGATTCTGCCCAATGGGATTCTGTCCAATGGAATTCTGTCCAATGGTCGAGAAGCCAAAAAAACCCTAGAAACAAAATATGATGGTTTTCAACATTTCGGCTTAGGTTCATTTGCTCGACTTCCAATTGATCGACAAGGAGTCCGTTTGATCGACTACCGTTTGATCGACTCCCATTTGATCGACTCCCATTTGATCGACAAGCCATTCCAATTGATCGACAGCCCAGTTTTTTAGCGAGTAACGAGTATAGGTCAAAGTTTTTTGCAAGAAACTATTAAAGGTTAAATTATGGTATATAAATAAGAACTAATTCAAATAATAATTATTCCGTGAAAATGGGGTCAGAGTACTCGTTTGTCGGTTAGGTTAGGTTAGGTTAGGTTAGGTTAGGTTAGGTTTGGGTTAGGTTAGGTTGGTTAATCTATTTATAATCGTTATTACGAAGTTGACCAATTGGGAAACGATCAAATGCACCCTTTGTTGTCGGTAATTTGGGATTAGGCATCAATCATTTGATCCCTTTGTCGATCGTTTGGGAGTCGATCAAGTGGACCTCTTGTCGATCATTTGGGAGTCGATCAATTGTGAGTCGATCATTTGGGTGTCGATCAAGTGGACCTCTTGTCGATCATTTGGGAGTCGATCAAGTGGACCCAAATCCAACATTTCAATATTTTTGGTTGATCTGTTCGTAATTTTTACTACTTTGTGGATTAGGCCTATTTAGGAGTCGATAAAAAATGAGTTGTTGTTAGGTTGCATTCTCCCTAACCTCAAAGGGATTTAAAACAAAATTATTTTTTTCAATTGGTATACTTGAAGGATTCCGTGAAACGACAACACGCACTGTTGAACAATTCCTGATTTAATCAGGAGGGGAAAAAAAAAATCAATTTTGGTATAGTATTCTACTAAGCCTTAAGAAAGGTTTAAGGTGGTTCCAGATGGCGCTGTCAACGCAACAAAAAAAAATAAGGTAATATTCCAAAAAAATACGATATATTGACATTTATATTGAATTTATCCATCTCTCTAGAGTTGAATCTTCTTCGTGGGTGTTACGAGACGCGTGCAAAATATTAAAATATAAGAAAAAAAAGGCTATAAGTTCAATATACGTTTAGAAAATAACAAAAATTTCGAACGCTTTCACAAGAAATTAAAATCATTTTTGTTTTTCCGTTATTCGTATATTTTCAGATATTTTATTTTCGGATAAATTGTAACTAAAACAATGAAATTTCTATATTCGTATAATTGTTAAAAGGTTTACCCCGAAGATAAGCCTTCGCCGATTTATCTATCTACAAATTACTCGTTTTCAAACGTATAACGATGGATAATTCGCGTTTCCAGAGTCTAAAATATAAGAAAAAATTTCAAAATTGACTTTTAATTCGAAGAATATAAATAAAACGACGAAACTAAGATTTTAAATCATCTTTTTATTCGTTATTTTTCACGAAAATAAATTTTGAAGCCTAAAAATTTGAGTAACTAAATTTTGAAATTTCATTAAAAAATCGTGGGGTCGGGGTTTTAATTGGGTTTTCGCGGTAGACGGGTTTAAAAAAAGAAGATTATACTGAGAGATTAAATAGGATTTTTTCATCTTGGGGTTTATCTGTCTTTTCTTAATGAAGAGTGGTATTACCTAGCCAGAATTCTGAGGTTTGTCGCCTCAGCTCCAATTCTTTTACATGTAAATTGACCCTGGCATCATTCTTATAATCTAATTTATCTTCTATGGGGTTAGTTATTTTACAGGGGTTTTTCATTACTTCAAATTTCGTACACTCTCGTAAATTTCAATCTTAACAGAAGTAGATGAAACCCTCCTTTGAAGTCTACTACTCTAATGTTCGATATAGCGCTCCTCTCTGTATGGGTAAAATTCCCAATTTTCCGAGATCGGAGGGGTCCTACTTCATACCCCCCTGTCTACGGAAAATTGGAAATTCTCTCTCTCCACAAACGACGACGTTTTTTTGACGAAATCCAAGGCTGCTAGAGATATTCGCTCGACGAAATCAAAGATTTATTAACAATTATATTGGATTTGGTTTCTCATGAAAAAACATAAAAAAATCCACATATTTCTTTGGGTTAAAGTGTCCTTAGAAAATGAACAAAATGAAAACGTTCAAAATATAAAAATAATTTGTTTTCTAATATATGACGTCGTTTATTTATGGTAAGTACTTTTACTAGAAAGACAGCGCGAAAGGGACATCATCACTGGTGTCAGAATTACGCCCTAGAATCATCTGTAGGCTCTACAATAACGAAATCACGTGACCATAATGATGACGTAGATTGAGGGGAATTTTAGTTTCAAAAGTTTTGAAAATGGGTGATTATAAAATATGTATTTTTACTGTCGAGGTAATTAGGGTCGTATCTTCTCCGTGTCTTTTCCTAGAGTGTTGAAGCTGTGTTTAACGAATAGCCCCATTCTTAATCTACAAAATGAGCTCTTCCATCTTTAAATCGACCCAACCAAAGTTAAGTTATACATTTTTAAATGAAAGTGTTCACAAATAGAAGCGTGCGTTCAGATTTAGAAGGAAAATGGGGATTATAAAATATGTATTTTTACTGTCGCTCTAATTAGGGTCGTATCTTCTCCGTGTCTTTTCCTAGAGTGTTGAAGCTGTGTTCCCCGAATAGCCCCATTCTTAATCTACAAAATGAGCTCTTCCATCTTTAAATCGACCCAACCAAAGTTAAGTTATACATTTTTAAATGAAAGTGTTCACAAATAGAAACGTGCGTTCACATTTAAAAATTTCGAAACTGGGCGATTATAAAATATGTATTTTTTACTGTTATGGTAATTTTGTTCTATGACATATGTATATATATTTTGAATCGTTTTTTAACGATCAACCCGAAAATATGACTCAATTTTCATTTGTAGTTGATGAAAAGTTTAATAAATGTAAATGAGATACTTCGAAATATATAAATTCCTGGCACTAACCCTAAATTATCATAATAAATGCAAAAATTAATTTAAATTCCATATATTCTACAATAAAAACCGAAAATTCGTAACAAATCTTTTAAAATCTGTTTATTCAAAGATTTTTATTAGATTTTGTATTTATCACCAAGCCACAAACGCGACAAAAAATACAAATCCAAACGCATGGGGGGAAATACAAAAACATATTACAATTTTATTTTGTGTAAAACCCCTTTGGAATTTTCTACTAGGTTACTATTCGATATAACCAAGGAGGATTAGACAAGGAGAGGAAATGTGGGGCTGCGTTGAGTTAGAGAGAGAAGAGCCAACCTCCCACTCGGGTGGAAAGGGGGGATAGGAAATTCTCGAGGTAAACTGTTGTCACGTGGTCGCTAGCTAGCGCGTCTCATAAAGGATTCGTTTTACCCACGCGACAACATTTTACCACGAAACGTCTCTACCCCCGTTCTCCCAGAGTGGGAGTTTAGGCCGACGCAGTAGGAACCGCGCCGTCCCCACATTTCTTCTCCTTGTCTAATCCTCCTTGATATAACAAAACTCTTTCTATTGTGAAAACGAAAGAAGACGAATAATAAAAAGCAAAAAAGAGGTTCTGCCCCCTTACAAGACCTCAAAACATTCCAAGGGATAGAAGATAAAAATAAGGCTGACAATTTACAGATCTACAATTGAAAAAGAAGCCGATCCATACACAAAAGAAGATCGTCAGCGCAAAAAAGGAGCAATTAGGATTTTTTAACAACCAATACAAATGACACCACCTTACACTATTAATTGAGAATAACCCAAGTAGAGCTCGGAATTCGTATAATTTATATTAATTGAATAAAATCTACTAAATTCTGATGTTTGATTAAAAATATACTTCATTCGAGTTAATTTATTCCAAGATAAAGTAAAAAAAACCTAATCCATATCCGTTTTTATTATCCAACAAAAATGGCAACTTATCTTAGAATATTATCCGATGCGTTATACGTTCGGATAAAAAACATTCAAAATTAATTTTCCGTGAAAAATAACGAATAAAAAGATGATTTAAAATCTTAGTTTCGTCGTTTTATTTATATTCTTCGAATTAAAAGTCAATTTTGAAATATTTTTCTTATATTTTAGACTCTGGAAACGCGAATTATCCATCGTTATACGTTTGAAAACGAGTAATTTGTAGGTAGAGAGAGGGCGTCAAATAATATCTTACAAGGAAACCATAAAAAAAGGTAATAGCTAGTTAATAGTACTTTAGGGAAAATTACGAGGGTAACTTTTGAATGATAGATGGATGAAGATAGGAAAGAGAGATGCGAATGAAGTAGCAGGTGGATTGAGTTCTGTTGTATTCCGAAAAGCCCAACCATGGAGAGATGAATCTGGGTTTACAGGGAAAAATAACGTAACTTGAAATTATGTCTTTTTCTAATTTTGTTGAATATTTTGTTCCGTTTCGACATGGAATTAAATTTGGCAATTTATTGACGATGTTATCGCGACATTTTTAAAAACAAATCATGAAAGTAATTAAGAATAATTCAAAAAAATCATTAGGATTAAATTATAATTGATTAAATGATATCACGAAATCATTAGCAAACTTAGAAAATAGTTAAGATGACATCACGCTATTATTAAGTAAAAATCACTAAAGTTTTTTCAGATTCAAATTCCCTGACTTTTGCAGGTTTCCTCTGACCTTTTCCAACGATTTTCCCTGACCGTTTCAGCTAATACTAACCAATTTTTAACCTTTTATTTTTTATATTACTTAAAAATAAATATTTTCAATAACATGGAAATCCTGGCTTCTTGAAAGATTTTTAAATTTCCTGACTTTTTAAAATATCTTAAAATTCCCTGTTTTCCCTGATATGTGGCAACCCTGTCGAGAGGTAAATATGAAAACTCTAGACTAAAAAATCCAAATCAAATTCAAATCATCTGTCCGACTCGGTCATCTGTCCGACTCGGTCATCTGTCCGACTCGGACATCTGTCCGATTCGGTCATCTGTCCGACTCGGTCATCTGTCCGACTCGGTCATCTGTCCGACTCGGTCATCTGTCCGACTCGGTCATCTGTCCGACTCGGTCATCTGTCCGACTCGGACATCTGTCCGACTCGGTCATCTGTCCGACTCGGTCATCTGTCCGACTCGGTCATCTGTCCGACTCGGACAGATATCTGTCCGACTCGGTCATCTGTCCGACTCGGTCATCTGTCCGACTCGGTCATCTGTCCGACTCGGACATCTGTCCGACTCGGTCATCTGTCCGACTCGGTCATCTGTCCGACTCGGACAGATATCTGTCCGACTCGGACAGATATCTGTCCGACTCGGTCATCTGTCCGACTCGGACATCTGTCCGACTCGGTCATCTGTCCGACTCGGTCATCTGTCCGACTCGGACATCTGTCCGACTCGGTCATCTGTCCGACTCGGACATCTGTCCGACTCGGACATCTGTCCGACTCGGACATCTGATCGACTCGGTCATCTGTCCGACTCGGTCATCTGTCCGACTCGGTCATCTGTCGGACTCGGTCATCTGTCCGACTCGGACATCTGTCCGACTCGGTCATCTGTCCGACTCGGTCATCTGTCCGACTCGGTCATCTGTCCGACTCGGACAGATATCTGTCCGACTCGGTCATCTGTCCGACTCGGACATCTGTCCGACTCGGTCATCTGTCCGACTCGGTCATCTGTCCGACTCGGACATCTGTCCGATTCGGTCATCTGTCCGACTCGGTCATCTGTCCGACTCGGTCATCTGTCCGACTCGGTCATCTGTCCGACTCGGTCATCTGTCCGACTCGGTCATCTGTCCGACTCGGACATCTGTCCGACTCGGTCATCTGTCCGACTCGGTCATCTGTCCGACTCGGTCATCTGTCCGACTCGGTCATCTGTCCGACTCGGACATCTGTCCGACTCGGTCATCTGTCCGACTCGGTCATCTGTCCGACTCGGTCATCTGTCCGACTCGGACAGATATCTGTCCGACTCGGTCATCTGTCCGACTCGGTCATCTGTCCGACTCGGTCATCTGTCCGACTCGGACATCTGTCCGACTCGGTCATCTGTCCGACTCGGTCATCTGTCCGACTCGGACAGATATCTGTCCGACTCGGACAGATATCTGTCCGACTCGGTCATCTGTCCGACTCGGACATCTGTCCGACTCGGTCATCTGTCCGACTCGGTCATCTGTCCGACTCGGACATCTGTCCGACTCGGTCATCTGTCCGACTCGGACATCTGTCCGACTCGGACATCTGTCCGACTCGGACATCTGATCGACTCGGTCATCTGTCCGACTCGGTCATCTGTCCGACTCGGTCATCTGTCGGACTCGGTCATCTGTCCGACTCGGACATCTGTCCGACTCGGTCATCTGTCCGACTCGGTCATCTGTCCGACTCGGTCATCTGTCCGACTCGGACAGATATCTGTCCGACTCGGTCATCTGTCCGACTCGGACATCTGTCCGACTCGGTCATCTGTCCGACTCGGTCATCTGTCCGACTCGGACATCTGTCCGACTCGGTCATCTGTCCGACTCGGTCATCTGTCCGACTCGGACATCTGTCCGACTCGGACATCTGTCCGACTCGGACATCTGTCCGACTCGGACATCTGTCCGACTCGGTCATCTGTCCGACTCGGTCATCTGTCCGACTCGGTCAGATCTGTCCGACTCGGTCATCTGTCCGACTCGGTCATCTTTCACAAACACTTTGCCAGTCAAAATTAAGGGGTATTCGCGTTTTTCTAGAAACCATACGCGACTACATGATTTTCGAATGTAATCGCTAGACTTTTGGTGTAGCTAAAAATGACCTATTCTTCGAAAAGCCTTAAAATTAAAGATACAACAATTCACCTCCCAATGGTGGCGAAAAGTAAAAACGCGCGTTCAAAATTGAGTCGACCAAGAAGGCAATTTCAAACAGATGCTGTTGATCTTTTTCTGGCAAGCAAAGAAGAGATCAAAATATTTTCGGACCAATGATTCTCCCACACGGCTGGGAAGAATCTTTTTTTGATGAAATATTAAAGTAACTCGGAAAAAATCCAGATTTACACAACAGATTTCAGGACGAATAAAAATTCCAGACAATTTCAGGACCTTTGTAATAAATCTGATATGTTGCAAAAAACTTTGAAAAATATAATTTAGGGCGAAGTCAGGTGTTAATTCAGAAATCTTTCTGTTTTTGCGAACTTGTTACGGAATGAAAAACTAAAGCCAGTAAAAATAAACGGTCAGCACAATTCAAAAGTAGGATAATTAATCTAATTAATAGCGACGCTAATGAAGTAATTAACGAATATTTAGACAAGATGACGTACTAGTTGAAGTATTTTATAATTAAAAGAAAGCGTAATTACGGTAGTTTACGGGGAAAGGTCAAAGATGTATATCGAAAATCGCGATTTCCTGAAATCGAGGTCAAGGTTGAGATTGGGGCAACGGAAAAATTAAATAATTAAGCCGGTTTTCGGTTTATTGACGTAATCTCGCGTGTATTTCCTCCCAATCTAAAGCTTTATAGATGTTTGCCGAATAAAAATTGAAATTAAAATATTTAGAGACGAATTTCAACGCCATCTAGGTAGTATTTTTTTTTTTTTTCATTATCTCTAACGAAAATAGTATATTTCATTCTCCCTTCATTACATTACTGGCTAAAAGGGATCACCGTTGGCGCCCTTTTATTTCCCTCATTCGTGTACTAACGAAGATCATTTTGATTGGACCTTTCAGAAATATCAACGGTACCTGTAAAGCAAACTCATCCCTCCACGAAATATTTTCTATTTTTAGTCCATCTTTCCTTTTTTTTCCTGAATAGATGTTTGTTAGGTTTAGTTATAAGTCTGCAATCAGTTTTCGGAAGGAAAAATTAAGGTTGGTATTAGGGTATTCGATGTTTGTTCAAAGGGACACGAAAAACCTGTACACTATTTTATAAGTAAAAAATATCGAAACAAAATAATTTTGGTCATAATTCTTCATCTCGTTGGTGTTCAAAAGGTGTCAGGTTAATTTTACGCTAAGCCTAATTCGGGCCTATTTTCAAATATAGGAAGATTTAGTCATTTTGACGAACTACCCTTAGTCACGTGAGCTTAACGAGTTATCAAAAGGTAACTTAGACCAGTTAATCACTAGATATTTAGTTATAAACAAACAATAACTATAATAAAATGAGTAACCGAGTACTCTAGCTAAGCCTAATTCGGGCCTATTTTCAAATATAGGAAGATTTAGTCATTTTGATGAACAACCCTTAGTCACGTGAGCTTAACGAGTTATCAAAAGGTAACTTAGACCAGTTAATCACTAGATATTTATTTATAAATAAACAATAACTATAATAAAATGAGTAACCGAGTACTCTAGCTAAGCCTAATTCGGGCCTATTTTCAAATATAGGAAGATTTAGTCATTTTGATGAACTACCCTTAGTCACGTGAGCTTAACGAGTTATCAAAAGGTAACTTAGACCAGTTAATCACTAGATATTTAGTTATAAATTAACACTAAATATAATAAAACGAATTACCGAGTACTCTAGCTAAGCCTAATTCGGGCCTATTTTCAAATATAGGAAGATTTAGTCATTTTGATGAACAACCCTTAGTCACGTGAGCTTAACGAGTTATCAAAAGGTAACTTAGACCAGTTAATCACTAGATATTTATTTATAAATTAACAATAACTGTAATAAAATGAGTAACCGAGTACTCTAGCTAAGCCTAATTCGGGCCTATTTTCAAATACAGGAAGATTTAGTCATTTTGACGAACAACCCTTAGTCACGTGAGCTTAACGAGTTATCAAAAGGTCACTTAGACCAGTTAATCACTAGATATTTAGTTATAAATAAACAATAACTATAATAAAATGAGTAACCGAGTACTCTAGCTAAGCCTAATTCTGGCCTATTTTCAAATATAGGAAGATTTAGTCATTTTGATGAACAACCCTTAGTCACGTGAGCTTAACGAGTTATCAAAAGGTCACTTAGACCAGTTAATCACTAGATATTTAGTTATAAATAAACAATAACTATAATAAAATGAGTAACCGAGTACTCTAGCTAAGCCTAATTCGGGCCTACTTCGTTTTTTAAAAGAAAACTATGTAAAAAGCGTCCGCTTTTTATCAGGCATCAATCCCAGATGTGTATAAAAATCTAAAAATATATTTTCACAGCCTTAAATCCAATAAAAATGTAATTTCCGTTTCAATAATCCTTTAAAAGGAACGTGGAGGGATGGTCTACCCACGTTCCTAATTCCTTCGCCCATCTATTGTGGTGGAAAGACGAAAACTTAAAGATAAAATAAAAGAGGCTACACTAGGGGTCGCTCTCGCCGGATCTAGACGAAGGTTCGAGGGAGCAGTTTCGGAGAAAATTCTGATAGAAACTGCGGCTTCCAGTTCTCCGAGCCAGAGTCCAACGATCCAATCCCCCATGATGCTAAGGCAACAGCCAGAGGCTAAGAGATGAAGACTACCGTACAGTGAAGGACATTTTAGTCCGAACTAGAGAAGGGACAGAGATAAGAGGAGGCAGATTCGGACCAACCAGGGGGAAAGGAAAAATAACTTCTTCAATGCCACCGTGACAAGAGTCGGGTTGCCAAGCTCTAGGGACAAGACACAAACTACAAGATCTTCAACTCATGGTGGAAATAATACGACTTTTTTCAACTTTATATTCTCGGTTTCGAAGAACATATTATTACACGAAAAAAAGTTAACCATCTTCGATTACACAACTTTGAAAAAGGGAAAAAAAAAAAAAAAAAAAAAAAAAAAACGTAGATGTCAATCGTCGAAAATAGTAAGTAATTTCTTAAAGGTCATGTTACTATTTTGATTGGATTATAATGATTAATAATACCCTTTAATCAGGTTTAAATAGAGATCGGAATTCGTATAATTTTTATTAATTGGATAAAATCTACTAAATTCTGATGTATATTATCAGTTTTATTAAAAATAGACTTCATTCGAGTTAATTTATTTCAAGATAAATAAAAAAAAACGTAATCCATATCCGTTTCTATTATCCAACAAAATTTCCCTTATCTTAGAATATTATCCGATGCGTTATACGTTCGGATAAAAAACATTCAAAATTTATTTTCCGTGAAAAATAACGAATAAAAAGATGATTTAAAATCATAGTTTCGTCGTTTTATTTATATTCTTCGAATTAAAAGTTAATTTGAAATTTTTTTTCTTATATTTTAGACTCTGGAAACGCGAATTATCCATCGTTATACGTTTGAAAACGAGTAATTTGTAGGTAGATAAAGCGGCGAAGGCTTATCTTCTGGTAAACCATTTAACAATTATACGAATATAGAAATTTCATTGTTTTAGTTACAATTTATCCGAAAATAAAATATCTGAAAATATACGAATAACGGAAGATAATGGGTATATGATTCCGAGCTCTAGATAAATCAATGAAGGCATCACTTTAAATATATATAATTTTATGAAACCTTAATAATATAAAAATTTAAACCACTAAGGTGATTAAGACTTTCCATTGGGAGATAATAAAATTTAAAATTCAAAGGATAAGGCACACTTTCTACTCGAGCTTTGGGTTTCTACGGTTTCCTTTAAATTGAAATATATTACTAGCTCCAACGGATTGTCCAGCATCGATGGTTAAAGTTTGGACAGTCGTAGTTGGGTCTGGGATTTTCCATACCATGTTTTGGTCACTCGATTAAAAATTGCCAAAGTTGGTAACGCTCTCCGCGAGCATCGAGCTAGAGCATTACCAGCTTGGTAACGTCTAATCGACTGATTAAGCTTAATTAGGATTTTAGTTTCGTGACCAAAAAAATGGTATGGAAAATCCCAGACCCAAACTACGAGTGTCCAGGCTTTAACCATCGATGCTGGACAATCCGTTGGAGCTAGGGAAAAGTGCCCATGGACAATTTTGCTCAAATTTAAAGGAACTCCGTAAAAAGCCAAAACGTTTGCCATGTCCTTTTTCTTCATTATTCAAATTATGTAACCTTTTCCGACCTTATTCTCTGAGATAAACGACAAGGCTTAAAAAAAATATAACTTTAAACGTCGTTATCATAACCTCCACCTGTCAAATTAACATATTTTAATTAGGGTCTCAAAGCATAAAAAATAAATTGCGAAATAAAAAGCTTTAAAGGGAGGATGCAACCTAACAACAAGTGATTTTTTTATCGATTCCTTATTGTTTAAATAGGCCTAATCCACTACTTAAAAAATTTACAAACAAATATTAAACTAGAAATAAATTTAAAACTTACCCTGAAAATAGGCTTAGCGGGATTCATGGAGGTCCTGATTTCCTCGCGTGTCAGGTCTAGCGACCAATCGCGCGCGACGTCAGTCTCGTGGAGATCTCGCGTGAACGACGGGCCTTCGCTCATTGGTCGCTAGACCTGACACGGACGCGATTCAGGATCTCCACGAATCCCGCTAAGCCTATTTTCAGGGTAAGTTTTAAATTTATTTCTAGTTTAATATTTGTATTGCAAACTTTTTATCGGTGGATTAGGCCTATTTAAACGATAAGGAATCGATAAAAAAAATCACTTGTAATTAGGTTGCATTCTCCCTTTAAACCCAGAAAAGTTCAAGAATCAAGTAGTGGTCAGAAGGGGAAATAAAAATTGTATCAGGAATAGAGAATTTACTGGATGGGCTAAATCTAAAGGCATTATAGCCACGGGAGCAAAGGTCAAATTTCCCGTACACTATAGGGAAAGAAACAGTCCTGAGGAAGAGACCTTAATGACCCCTGACACTCGGCTGACCCCAGGAGCCAATTTCATCGTACCGCTCGGTTGAACGGCCCGCGTTGAAATTAGCCAAGGGTGAAGGAGCCAACGAGATTCCATGCCTTACAGACATTTAACTTTACGCTATCTTTCCCCACCTTCCTTATAAAGATACGTTCAAACTATACGATTTTCAATAAAACTTTGGCGTTAAGCCTAAGGAATCTATATGCTGGGGAAAATTCCCAAAATACGATGTTTACTCGAGTTTCCTAACACCAGAAGCCGATGAAACCCTCCTTTGAAGTCTATTACTAACCCTCTCTGTATGGGTTATTCTCAAAAGGCGCGATTCGTACGCCTCCTAACGGTAGATGTTTTCGGAGCGGGAGTTCGTCCAGCGAATATCTCTAGCAGCCTCGGAGTTCGTCCAAAATACGTCGTCGTTTGTGGAGAGAGAGAATTTCCAATTTTCCGTAGACAGGGGGGTATGAAGTAGGACCCCTTCTAACTCGTAAAATTGGGAATTTTACCCATACAGAGAGGAGCGCTATATGGAACATTAGTGTAGTAGACTTCAAAGGAGGGTTTCATCGGCTTCTGCTGCTACGTAATATAATTATTATTAAACAGCTTTAACTATTTAAATATTTAAAGAATTGTTTAATTAAAACTCTAAAAGTAAATTAAAGAATTAATAGAATTTTTTATTAATTGGATAAATCTACTAAATTCTAATTATCTGTTTGATTAAAAATAGACTATCCGTTTTTATCCAAAATGGCAACTTATCTTAGAATATTATCCGATGCGTTATACGTTCGGATAAAAAACATTCAAAATTTATTTTCCGTTAAAAATAACGAATAAAAAGATGATTTAAAATCTTAGTTTCGTCGTTTTATTTATATTCTTCGAATTAAAAGTTAATTTTGAAATATTTTTCTTATATTTTAGACTCTGGAAACGCGAATTATCCATCGTTATACGTGTTGAAAACGAATAATTTGTAGATAGATAAAGCGGCGAAGGCTTATCTTCGGGGTAAACCTTTTAACAATTATACGAATATACAAATTTCATTGTTTTAGTTACAATTTATCCGAAAATAAAATATCTGAAAATATACGGAAGATAATGGATCGATCCGAGCCCTAATTTTAGTTTGAACGACCCTTTTTTTTTCCCACTTTCTTTCGGAACTATTCCAACTAGATTTTCTTTTCTCTTCTTTGAATCTTTGGTTCATCTTTGCCTAGTCTTCTTGTATATTATAAGAACAGGAAGCTAACCACCATTTACAGAGACTTATCTTTTCATCCGGCTAACAAAATTCGCTGACATTTAAAAAAAGGTATCTGATAATGACGGACTAGAAAGTTCCTTTCATTGAAGAAAAGCTACCTACATTTTTATATTAAGGATTAAAAATTTGCTTTTTAATTAAAAGCAAGGTAATCTTTTTTAAACTTAGTTTGCAGGGAATTTAGAAAATATATTATCAGAAGCCGATGAAACCCTCCTTTGAAGTCTATTACTCCCTGGTCTTGTCTACCCCTCTCTGTATGGGTTAGTTTCAAAAAAGCGCGATTCGTACGCCTCCTAACGGTAGATATTTTCGGAGCGGGAGTTCGTCCAGCGAATATCTCTAGCAGCCTCAGAGTTCGTCAAAAAAACGTCGTCGTTTGTGGAGAGAGAGAATTTCCAATTTTCCGTAGACAGGGGGTATGAAGTAGGACCCCTCCGATCTCGTAAAATTGGGAATTTTACCCATACAGAGAGGAGCGCTATATGGAACATTGGAGTAGTAGACTTCAAAGGAGGGTTTCATCGGCTTCTGATATTATTGAAATTCTTTATACATCGAATTCTTTTATTATTTAACAAATTTTGCATTCTTAAAATTAATTATAGCTTTTCAAACCTCAATAGAATAATTAAATTTGCTTTCATTCTTGTACTTTCAAAAGAAATAGATAATTATATTCTCTCCAAGAGATAATTAGTTTAAATTGCGTGGGATTTAGTACAGCTAGCCTATGAAAAATTAAATTATAAAATAATCTTTAATAGATCGTAAATTTAAATGAATTTTACGATCAAAATGGGTGGAAATTATTGAAAGTTTTTCGCAGAATTTATTAATTTTGAAAGGTGGGATTAGCGCGTTCGAGCCAGTATTTTGACGATTTCCTTTGAAATGAGGACTTACTCTGATATTTTGGGTTCATTTTCAAATTCCCTGACTTTTCCCTGATATTTTGGGTCAATTTGAAAAATCTCTGACCTTTCCCTGACTATTTTTTGCCAATTTCCAAATTCTCTGACTTCTCCCTAACCTTCTGGGGAAAGTTTCAAATTCCCCGACTTTTCCCTGACCTTTTTTGGCGAATTTCCAAATTCCCTGACCTTTTGGACCAATTTTCAAATTACCTGACTTTTCCCGGACCTTTTAGGCCAATTTCCAAATTCCTTGACTTTTCCCGGACATTTTGGGCCAATTTCCAAATTCCCTGACTTTTCTATGACATTTTGAGCCAATTTCCAAATTCCCTGACCTTTCCCGGATATTTTGGACCAATTTCCAAACCCCTGACTTTTCCCTGATCTTTTGAGCGAATTTCCAAATTCCCTGACCTTTCCATTAACTTTTGGACCAATTTCCAAATTCCCTGACTTTTCCCTGACCTTTTTTGGCGAATTTCCAAATTCCCTGACCTTGTGGGCCAATTTTCAAATTCCCTGACTTTTCTCTGACCTTTTGGACCAATTTCCAAACCCTCTGCCCTTTCCCTAACCCTTTGGGCCAATTCTCTGACATTTTGAGCCAATTTCTAGGTCGTGTACGAACCCTGAATCTTTAAATTCAAATATTTTGGACTTTTAACACGTAAAACATTGACATTTAAAATATTTGAGGTCACGCCTTTTGTTAGTGAAGAGTGGTGTATCAAAAACCTAGCTGATATGTAAATGACGGGTCCACCAGTTTCAATAAAAGTCGTTATATATGTATACGATTTAGAGGTTTTATAGAGATATTCCCAGAGCCTTTGAAAGAGAATTCTCTCCCTCTCCCTATTCCTATGAGAGTCGTAATGGCGAAAACCCCCTTGTATTGATCAAAACAAACCCTATATCCTTGGCATGGCTGGTTCATTTTCGACGATAAACTCGTTACCAAGAGCTCCGGAAAACCGATATTTCAAGTTTTGTTTTATTGGTTAATAATACAATTAACCGCTGATCTTCATAGCGTCTTGATTGGTAGCGATTTATATTGGGGGCACGATAATTACTCAACGTATGAACTCGTTTTAGTAGCCTAAGCTGTTAAAGTGAGGTTGTCATGAATTCTAGTAGGAAATGGACAAAATCTAGTAGGGATACGAAATTCTTATAATTTTTATTAATTGGATAAAATCTACTAAATTTTGATGTATATTATCAGTTTGATTAAAACATGGACTTCATTCGAGTTAACTTATTCCAAGATAAAGTAAAAAACAACCTAATCCATATCCGTTTTTATTATCCAACAAAAATGGCAACTTAGAATATTATCCGATGCGTTATACGTTCGGATAAAAAAACATTCAAAATTTATTTTCCGTGAAAAATAACGAATAAAAAGATGATTTAAAATCTTAGTTTCGTCGTTTTATTTATATTCTTCGAATTAAAAGTCAATTTTGAAATTTTTTTCTTATATTTTAGACTCTGGAAACGCGAATTATTCATCGTTATACGTTTGAAAACGAGTAATTTGTAGGTAGATAAAGCGGCGAAGGCTTATCTTCGGGTAAACCATTTAACAATTATACGAATATAGAAATTTCATTGTTTTAGTTACAATTTATCCGAAAATAAAATATCTGAAAATATACGAATAACGGAAGATAATGGATCGATCCGATTCCGAGTTCTATCTATGATATCAAATAGGGCGTGTACTACTTTTGAACACTCGCTGCCAGTGTTACTAGTCTATTATAGTTATATAGATAAATATTTCTTTAGCAAAAATTGCAATAAAGTAAAAACGACAATGCACCTCAGATCATAAAATGTCACCGGGAAACAATTTAGGAAATGTAAAGAAAAAAATATGAGCTGCAGAATGAAAAAGATTCATCTCTTAGAAGAAAGTCAAATATAATAATATACTTTCGATCCGAACAAAGTTATTGGACAAGACAAATATTGTATTTTCACAAAGTAACACGTTCCCCTTTGTAGAAGTCATGTATGAAAAGATGAATCTCGAAAATGGAATCTGAGTCTCTGACACGGAATATGTTTTCTTTCTAATGGTGCAATCGGTTTATGTCTAGGAGGTCGTGGAGAAAAGTTACGGTCATTTTAAGATAGGGGTCATTTTTGGAAATTTTGCTCGATTTATATCGAGTGGCGAAACATCTTTAACGAGTGGCGAAACAGAATTTTATGATCTTCAAATAATCTAAGGAATGTCTACTTTCTAATGGTGCAATCGGTTTATGCCTAGGAGGTCGTGGAGAAAAGTTACGGCCATTTTAAGATAGGGGTCATTTTTGGGTTTTTGCTCGATTTATATCGAGTGGTGAAACACCTTTAACGAGTGGCGAAACAGAATTTTATGATCTTCAAATAATCTAGGGAATGTCTACTTTCTAATGGTGCAATCGGTTTATGCCTAGGAGGTCGTGGAAAAAAGTTACGGCCATTTGAATTTTAATCTAGGGCTCATTTTTGGACTTTTGCTCGATTTTGATCGAGTGGCGAAACAACTTTTATGAGTGGCGAAGCAATATTTTATGATCTTAAAATAATATACGGAATGTCTACTTTCTAATGGTGCAATCGGTTTATGTCTAGGAGGTCGTGGAGAAACGTTACGGTCATTTTAAGATAGGGGTCATTTTTGGAAATTTTGCTATATTTATATCGAGTGGCGAAACACCTTTAACGAGTGGCGAAACAGAATTTTATGATCTTCAAATAATCTATGGAATGTCTACTTTCTAATGGTGCAATCGGTTTATGTCTAGAAGGTCGTGGAGAAAAGTTACGGCTATTTTAAGATAGGGGTCATTTTTGGAAATTTTGCTCGATTTTTATCGAGTGGCGAAACATCTTTAACGAGTGGCGAAACAGAATTTTATGATCTTCAAATAACCTAGGGAATGTCTACTTTCTAATGATGCAATCGGTTTATGTCTAGGAGGTCGTGGAGAAACGTTACGGCCATTTTAAGACAGGGGTCATTTTTGGAAATTTTGCTCGATTTTTATCGAGTGGCGAAACACCTTTAACGAGTGGCGAAACAGAATTTTATGATCTTAAAATAATCTAGGGAATGTCTACTTTCTAATGGTGCAATCGGTTTATGCCTAGGAGGTCGTGGAGAAAAGTTACGGTAATTTTAAGATAGGGGTCATTTTTGGAAATTTTGCTCGATTTATATCGAGTGGCGAAACACCTTTAACGAGTGGCGAAACAGAATTTTATGATCTTAAAATAATCTAGGGAATGTCTACTTTCTAATGGTGCAATCGGTTTATGCCTACGAGGTCGTGGAGAAAAGTTACGGCCATTTTAAGATAGGGGTCATTTTTGGAAATTTTGCTCGATTTTTATCGAGTGGCGAAACATCTTTAACGAGTGGCGAAACAGAATTTTATGATCTTCAAATAATCTAAGGAATGTCTTCTTTCTAATGGTGCAATCGGTTTATGTCTAGGTGGTCGTAAAGAAAATTTACGGCCATTTTAAGACAGGGGTCATTTTTGGAAATTTTGCTCGATTTTTATCGAGTGGCGAAACACCTTTTTCGAGTTGAGAAACAGAATTTTATGATCTTCAAATAATCTAAGGAATGTCTACTTTCTAATGGTGCAATTGGTTTATGCCTAGGAGGTCATAGAGAAAAGTTGCGGCCATTTTAAGATAGGGGTCATTTTTGGAAATTTTGCTCGATTTATATCGAGTGGCGAAACACCTTTTTCGAGTGGCGAAACAGAATTTTATGATCTTCAAATAATCTAGGGAATGTCTACTTTCTAATGGTGCAATTGGTTTATGCCTAGGAGGTCGTGGAAAAAAGTTACGGTCATTTTAAGATAGGGGTCATTTTTGGAAATTTTGCTCGATTTATATCGAGTGGCGAAACAGAATTTTATGATCTTCAAATAATCTACGGAATGTCTACTTTCTAATGGTGCAATCGGTTTATGCCTAGGAGGTCAAGGAGAAAAATTTCGACCATTTGAAACTCAAAAATTAGCAAAGTTACACATATTAGCAGCAGATTTATAAACTTTTTTTTTGCGGGTGTCATTGACAAAGTTGCGACAAATTTGCCTCCCAAAAATATGGAATTATAAGTCATTTAATATCGAAAAATCAAGGGTCTAGTAGTACTCAGCTTTGAGCCTTAAGCCTTGGCGCGTTTGTTCCGGAATTTGATCGAATGTCACGTGTCTAATACAGGAAGCTAGTCCCATCAATTTTTCGCATTTCCTACTCGCTTACATTTTCACGAAATTCCTTTTCAAGAAAACCCAAAATGTAATTTCTCTACTAGTAGAAATGACAACGTCAAAAATAGAGCGATTAGTCAGTGATATCACGTCCAGCGGGTAGCGCCCCTTTCGATCAAACCCTATAGCTACCCTAAAAAAGTCGTTTTTCCGCTTTTACAGACAAAATCAGTTTAAAGGAATAGTTCCTGCTAAACCGGGAAAAAAAGTCGCGTTCATATTACGCCTTGAAATCGATTTAACACTTTCAAAACGTTTCCCTAGTGGGAAATCGATTTGATTTCTATAAACTGCTTCGGGAACCAGTTTCATACCGATATATAAAAGCTACTAGTATTACGAAATCGATTTGAAACGGTAAAATCAAACCAGGAATCGTTTTAAGCGTGTGTTCACGCCTTATCTTTATAAATCGATTTATCGTAGCTTCATCTATCGGTTGTTGAAAACGAATCGGTACGAAACTGGTTCCCGAAGCAGTTTCGAGAAATCTCATCAAATCGATTTGAGAAAAGACTCTAGTGAAACGTTTTAAATCGATTTCAAGGCTTAGTATGAACGCGGCCCGCCTAATTTACGTATCTCTCCCCGACTCAAAATATCAAAAATCGAGGAAGAGTCCAAACCACTCAAGCAAGACAGGGGTGGTGACTTTTTTGTCTATTTTTAAGTGATGGGCTATGAAACAAATCTGTAGGGGGACCTTTGCTGATAGTATTGAAGCTACGGAGCGATGCTTACTTTTATAGCTACGTTCACACTTGGCACTTTTCAAACCGTTTCGAATGTTCAAATCGACTTTTCAAGATATTTATTTGGTTTCTTGGTCAAAGATCTACACTGATAACCTCAAAATTTTATAATTTGACCTTTCCAAAACGGTTAAAAACCATTTCGAAGTCTGAAGTGTGAACGCGGCTTATATAATAAAATAATACACTTTTGATAAAACCAGAAACCAATGAAACCCTCCTTTGAAGTCTATTACTCCCGGGTCTTGTCTACCCCTCTCTGTATGGGTTAGTTTCAAAAAGCGCGATTCGTACGCCTCCTAACGGTAGATATTTTCGGAGCGGGAGTTCGTCGAGCGAATATCTCTAGCAGCCTCGGAGTTCGTCAAAAAAACGTCGTCGTTTGTGGAGAGAGAGAATTTCCAATTTTCCGTAGACAGGGGGGATGAAGTAGGACCCCTTCTAACTCGTAAAATTGTGAATTTTACCCATACAGAGAGGAGCGCTATATGGAACATTAGAATAGTAGACTTCAAAGGAGGGTTTCATCGGCTTCTGATAAACCCAAATGTTTCCTAAGATTTTCCCTTTCGTGAACCAAGGCCTTCGAGTAACGTGCATTAAGTATTTTAACATCAAAGGAGATTATCGCGACACTTTGAAGTAAATATTTAAATTCATCGCTTTTGATTCAAATTTCAAGCTATTCAGGAATTGGAGCTTAATTTATGTATATAATTATCCAATTATTAAATATTAGATCTATAATTTATGATTGGGTTCATTAGGAAATTGTATGATATCAAACAGATTTCTGCTGAATAATATATCACATATCTTATATCGCCTCGCTTTTAAAGATATCCCTATGCAATAATATTGGAGGTAACAGTTGACTTGATCAACACCTAACTGTTAATGAGTATTATAGTTTGAAAAAGGGTATGATATAAGTATTTTTCCAACACCTTTATGTGACCAAATGGTTAATAAAATCAGGTTTTGCCATGGAAATTGGCTATGATACGCATTTGGTTGAAAAAAGTTACAGTATTCTATTGTTTTGCGTGAAAATTTGACACATAATGTAAAATGGAAGTCCATAGCACCGATTTCCCTGAAATTTCCACGTTTTTCCACAAATATTTCCCTGAAATTTCCACGTTTTCCACAAATATTTCCCTGAAATTTCCACGTTTTCCACAAATATTTCCCTGAAATTTCCACGTTTTCCACAAATATTTCCCTGAAATTTCCACGTTTTGCCACAAATATTTCCCTGAAATTTCCACGTTTTCCACAATTTCCCTGAAATTTCCACGTTTTCCACAATTTCCCTGAAATTTCCACGTTTTTCCACAAATATTTCCCTGAAATTTCCACGTTTTCCACAATTTCAATTAAATTTTCACGTTTTCCACAATTTCCCTGAAATTTCCACGTTTTCCACAAATATTTCCCTGAAATTTCCACGTTTTCCCACAAATATTTCAATGAAATTTCAACGTTTTTCACAAATATTTCCCTGAAATTTCCACGTTTTCCCACAAATATTTCCCTGAAATTTCAAGGTTTTCCACAAATATTTCCCTGAAATTTTCACGTTTTCCACAAATATTTCCCTGAAATTTCCACGTTTTCCACAATTTCCCTGAAATTTCCACGTTTTCCACAAATATGTCCCTGAAATTTCCACGTTTTCCACAAATATTTCCCTGAAATTTCCACGTTTTCCACAAATATTTCCCTGAAATTTCCACGTTTTCCACAAATATTTCCCTGAAATTTCCACGTTTTCCACAAATATTTCAATGAAATTTCCACGTTTTCCACAAATATATCCCTGAAATTTCCACGTTTTCCACAAATATTTCCCTGAAATTTCCACGTTTTCCACAAATATTTCCCTGAAATTTCCACGTTTTCCACAAATATTTCCCTGAAATTTCCACGTTTTCCACAAATATTTCCCTGAAATTTCCACGTTTTCCCACAAATATTTCAATGAAATTTATTTTCCCACCTTGGTTTTAATTATCATTCATTATGGCATTCGTAATGACTAATAACCAAACTTTACTAATTTAGGTTAATTAGGAAGCCTAATAAATATATTTTAAATTTTTCAATTAAAGCCTCGATATTATTTTTTGTTTAAAAATAATAGATCTGATTTAAAAGCTTTATAAAGTTATAACAAAATTAATAAAAGCGAATTCAACAGCTATAGAACAATAGATATAACTCCGAGAGTGAGATTAATTAATCCTAATTAATTTTGCCCTTACTCGATAATTTATAATAGTTAGGTAACTTTAGGGTAACTTTGTACCAGAAATTAATAATATAAAACCATCTAAGGTGTGTTTAGATTAAGATTAAGATTATCAATCAATAATTAAAATTGTACTTACAGGTTTTGAAGTTCTAGAAGTAATCCATTATTTTTCTTGAAATTAACGCGAAAGTTAAATTAATCTGGATATTCTAAGCCTAAACCTTACACTTAATTACAATTAAATCATTAAAAAATTAGCACCGTTAATAATTAATATTATCTACGATTTAATTTGTTAAAATACTAAACTTACCATAATCAAAAATATGGTTATTATATTTGGGATTTAGCAGGGTGTTCAATAATCCATAATATATTCAACTTCATCATACTGGCTTCAAAATCCATCCATTCTTATTAGACGGTTAGAATATCCCGCCCATTCTGATAATTGGAGATCGAACTTATTTTAACTCCTTCCGAAATAATTACGTGATTTTCACCGTGATTTATTGTTGAATCACTAAGTAGATAACTTAAACTAACTCGTTGATATAAATTTAGATAGTTAACTCGAAATATTTACATCTTTTCAATCAAATAAAGTCACAGCAACAAAATTTGTCTCACTTAACGGTAAAACGCCGGTCGACTACTAACGGAAAAATTTTCACGCCAGTCCAACGACGAAGCCAATAGGTATTGCGTTATTTTAAACTTATGGATATCTTTAAAATAATGCGTCGTCTGCCACCAATTTTTGTAATTAAGTTTGAATGTATGATTTACACTTATTAGTTGAATTAACACTTCAAAAGTAATTAATTTATTTATGCAAACACTAATTAGCCTTTCTAATGTTGATTAGAAATGTTCTGTACCTTCCATGACCGTCAGTAACTCAATGTCAAGTCATCCAATCAGAACATAAGTGTATATTAAAATGTAAATAGACCATCATTATTGCTAAGCCTTTGCAAAAAAATTTTTTCATAAGAATATGGGAGGGCCACGATTCAATAACCATCCTCCCAAACTTTGTATCAAAAGTTCGTCCGCTTCGAATCGATTTTTCAAGTAAATCGCTCCTGAAATCTATTATTAACCCGCGCCACTAACGACCTTGACATAATATTTTGGGTAATAAAAATGGAGCCGACCGAAAAAAGATCTAAGCGTACAAATGTCGCGAAAATTGCGGACGAAGTTTTGTTACAAAGTTTGGGAGGATGGTACCAGAGGCTAAAGCTATGCTCCCATATTCTTATGGAACCTGAATGGATTCTTGGTATCATGATAATATTTCGGCATATTAGTCTAATGTAATACGATAAACGCCTACACGGTTAACCAAGGCTTAAAAAGATTGGATATAAACCAACGTATGAAAACGTCAATTACTTTTCTTCACGGTTGATTTCGCTTCCAACGCCTTAGCCGCGAACCAAATGGAATCCTCGCTCGAAATTAAGTAAGGACAGTTAGATCAGAGCCTACCCACCCCTAGCTGGACCACAAGTTCAAGAGCGTAGGCATCTATTAATTTAAAGATTAAAAATAATCTAGTTGTTAACGAACACGTATTTGGGTCTGGGAAAAAACTCCGATAGGTGGTCAAAGAAATACTTTAGGTCTTGGTCCAGCAGATGGGTAATCTCTTATCTTAGCTATCCCCGAAAATGAACATCATTCCGTCGGTTCATTGGAGAGCTAGCTGCGATAGTGATCACAGAAACTCTTACGTGTGAAATCGCGCCTTTAGATTTGGTCAAAAAGTTGATCGAGCCAAGCTGTTTATCGGTGACCAGGGAAAGTTAATTTAAGTGTTAGGTATCGCTTGGATAAATTCGTACTCTCTCGCGGGTTTCTTTCTCCGACTCTCATCTTGTCTTTCTGGACGATATGTTTGATGTGCTTCCTCTTACCAACACATACAGGGTGTTTACCTAATATTACTTAGTAGCTTCGAATAGTTAATTTCTTTTTATTAACTATTAGTACTTTATCTGAATTAAGTACTTTTACTAGAAAGACAGCGCGAAAGTGATCTTATCACTGCAGGTGCCATAACTTACAAAAATAAATTGTAACTCTAACATCATTTAAATCACGCGACCATAATGATGACGTGGATTGCGGGGAATTTTTATTTTAAAACATTTCGAAAATGGGTGATTATAAAATATGAATTTTTACTGTCGTGGTAATTAGGGTCGTATCTTCTCCGTGTCTTTTCCTAAAGTGTTGAAGCTGTGTTCCTCGTATAGCCCCATTCTTAATCTACAAAATGAGCTCTTCCATCTTTAAATAGACCCAACCAAAGTTAAGTTATACATTTTTAAATGAAAGTGTTCACAAATAGAAGCGTTCAGATTTAGGAGTAAATGGGTGATTATAAAATATGTATTTTTACTGTCTCGGTAATTAGGGTCCTATCTTCTCCGTGTCTTTTCCTAGAGTGTTGAAGCTGTGTTTAACGAATAGCCCCATTCTTAATCTACAAAATGAGCCCTTCCATCTTTAAATAGACCCAACCAAAGTTAAGTTATACATTTTTAAATGAAAGTGTTCACAAATAGAAGCGTCCGTTCAGATTTAGAAGGAAAATGGGTGATTATAAAATATGTATTTTTACTGTCTCGGTAATTAGGGTCGTATCTTCTCCGTGTCTTTTCCTAGAGTGTTGAAGCTGTGTTTAACGAATAGCCCCATTCTTAATCTACAAAATGAGCCCTTCCATCTTTAAATAGACCCAACCAAAGTTAAGTTATACATTTTTAAATGAAAGTGTTCACAAATAGAAGCGTCCGTTCAGATTTAGAAGGAAAATGGGTGATTATAAAATATGTATTTTTACTGTCTCGGTAATTAGGGTCGTATCTTCTCCGGGTTTTTTCCTAAAGTGTTGAAGCTGTGTTCCCCGTATAGCCCCATTCTTAATCTACAAAATGAGCTCTTCCATCTTTAAATAGACCCAACCAAAGTTAAGTTATACATTTTTAAATGAAAGTGTTCACAAATAGAAGCGTGCGTTCAGATTTAGGAGAAAAATGGGTGATTATAAAATATGTATTTTTACTGTCGCGGTAATTAGGGTCGTATCTTCTCCGGGTTTTTTCCTAAAGTGTTGAAGCTGTGTTTAACGAATAGCCCCATTCTTAATCTACAAAATGAGCTCTTCAATCTTTAAATAGACCCAACCAAAGTTAAGTTATACATTTTTAAATGAAAGTGTTCACAAATAGAAGCGTCCGTTCAGATTTAGAAGGAAAATGGGTGATTATAAAATATGTATTTTTACTGTCTCGGTAATTAGGGTCGTATCTTCTCCGTGTCTTTTCCTAGAGTGTTGAAGCTGTGTTTAACGAATAGCCCCATTATTAATCTACAAAATGAGCTCTTCCATCTTTAAATCGACCCAACCAAAGTTAAGTTATACATTTTTAAATGAAAGTGTTCACAAATAGAAGCGTTCAGATTTAGGAGTAAATGGAGATTATTAAAAATGTATTTTTACTGTCACTGTAATTTTGTTCTATGACATATGTATATATATTTTGAATCGTTTTTTAATGATCTTTCCAAAAATCTGACTCAATTTCCATTTGGAGTTCATGAAAAATAGTGAGAGCTTCGCTTTAAAGGCCAACACGGGGGGGGGGGGGAATAAATGCCGTCATTTTTGACGTGTAATAGCTAGTAAATTATTATAATTCAGGTTTAAAATACGTATTTTTCCAGTTTAAGAGTTCAAATCGATTTAGATCATGCAAATTTTCTATTGTTACGAAGCCCCAAAATATTTTGGGAAACCAAAAATGAAAAATAGAAAAATTTGAAAGCGGTTTTGTCCGAGATTAGAATAGATCTGATTTTTTTTCAACGGAAAGCTTCCCTATTAATATTTATGAAAACTCAAAATATGAAAGAAAAAAATTCGTTTTGTGACTCCATTTCTTCGCTCATGTTCAAGGGAAGTGTTCACAGACTACTTTTTATCTTATGAGGTTTAACGTTTTGTATAAATCGACCTTAGATTTGATTATTATACAAACTCAAATTGAATAAGTGTAAATTCAGAATTCAAACACAAACAAAAACTTTGTGTCGAGAATTTAAAATTTTTAAAACCCCTTGTACAACTTTAATTAATTGGATAAATCTACTGAATTAAATTCAGATAACTTTAATTAATTGGATAAATATACTGAATTAAATTCAGATAACTTTAATTAATTGGATAAATCTACTGAATTAAATTCAGATACCTTAAATTAATTGGATAAATCTACTGAATTAAATTCAGATAACTTTAATTAATTGGATAAATCTACTGAATTAAATTCAGATACCTTAAATTAATTGGATAAATCAACTGAATTAAATTCAGATAACTTTAATTAATTGGATAAATCTACTGAATTAAATTCAGATAACTTTAATTAATTGGATAAATATACTGAATTAAATTCAGATAACTTTAATTAATACGATAAATCTACTGAATTAAATTCAGATACCTTTAATTAATTGGATAAATCTACTGAAATAAATTCAGATAACTTTAATTAATACGATAAATCTACTGAATTAAATTCAGATACCTTAAATTAATTAGATAAATCTACTGAATTAAATTCAGATACCTTAAATTAATTGGATAAATCTACTGAAATAAATTCAGATACCTTAAATTAATTGGATAAATCTACTGAATTAAATTCAGATAACTTTAATTAATTGGATAAATCTACTGAATTAAATTCAGATACCTTAAATTAATACGATAAATCTACTGAATTAAATTCAGATACCTTTAATTAATTGGATAAATCTACTGAAATAAATTCAGATAACTTTAATTAATTGGATAAATCTACTGAATTAAATTCAGATAACTTTAATTAATTGGATAAATCTACTGAATTAAATTCAGATAACTTTAATTAATTGGATAAATCTACTGAATTAAATTCAGATAACTTTAATTAATACGATAAATCTACTGAATTAAATTCAGATACCTTTAATTAATTGGATAAATCTACTGAAATAAATTCAGATAACTTTAATTAATACGATAAATCTACTGAATTAAATTCAGATACCTTTAATTAATTGGATAAATCTACTGAAATAAATTCAGATAACTTTAATTAATACGATAAATCTACTGAATTAAATTCAGATAACTTAAATTAATTGGATAAATCTACTGAATTAAATTCAGATACCTTAAATTAATTGAATAAATCTACTGAATTAAATTCAGATAACTTTAATTAATTGGATAAATCTACTGAATTAAATTCAGATACCTTAAATTAATTGGATAAATCTACTGAATTAAATTCAGATACCTTAAATTAATTGGATAAATCTACTGAATTAAATTCAGATACATTAAGTTAATTGGATAAATCAACTGAATTAAATTCAGATACCTTAAATTAATTGGATAAATCTACTGAATTAAATTCAGATAACTTAAATAAATTGGATAAATCTACTGAATTAAATTCAGATACCTTAAATTAATTGAATAAATCTACTGAATTAAATTCAGATAACTTTAATTAATTGGATAAATCTACTGAATTAAATTCAGATACCTTAAATTAATTGGATAAATCTACTGAATTAAATTTAGATACCTTAAATTAATTGGATAAATCAACTGAATTAAATTCAGATAACTTAAATTAATTGGATAAATATATTGAAATTCAGATAAAATTGTAATTAATTGGATAAATCTATTGAATTAAATTCAGATAAAATTGTAATTAATTGGATAAATCTAATGAATTAAATTCGAATAAAATTGTAATTAATTGGATAAATCTATTGAATTAAATTCGAATAAAATTGTAATTAATTGGATAAACCAACTGAATTAAATTCAGATAACTTTAATTAATTGGATAAATCAACTGAATTAAATTCAGATAACTTTAATTAATTGGATAAATCTACTGAAATAAATTCAGATAACTTTAATTAATTGGATAAATATATTGAAATTCTGATAAAATTGTAATTAATTGGATAAATCTACTGAATTAAATTCAGATAACTTTAATTAATTGGATAAATATATTGAAATTCTGATAAAATTGTAATTAATTGGATAAATCTACTGAATTAAATTCAGATACCTTAAATTAATTGGATAAATCTACTGAATTAAATTCAGATACCTTAAATTAATTGGATAAATCTACTGAATTAAATTTAGATACCTTAAATTAATTGGATAAATCAACTGAATTAAATTCAGATAACTTAAATTAATTGGATAAATATATTGAAATTCAGATAAAATTGTAATTAATTGGATAAATCTATTGAATTAAATTCAGATAAAATTGTAATTAATTGGATAAATCTAATGAATTAAATTCGAATAAAATTGTAATTAATTGGATAAATCTATTGAATTAAATTCGAATAAAATTGTAATTAATTGGATAAATCAACTGAATTAAATTCAGATAACTTTAATTAATTGGATAAATCAACTGAATTAAATTCAGATAACTTTAATTAATTGGATAAATCTACTGAAATAAATTCAGATAACTTTAATTAATTGGATAAATATATTGAAATTCTGATAAAATTGTAATTAATTGGATAAATCTACTGAATTAAATTCAGATAACTTTAATTAATTGGATAAATATATTGAAATTCTGATAAAATTGTAATTAATTGGATAAATCTACTGAATTAAATTCAGATACCTTAAATTAATTGGATAAATCTACTGAATTAAATTCAGATAACTTTAATTAATTGGATAAATATACTGAATTAATCTGGCAATGTCTGATATTTTTTTAAAATGTCCGATAACTTCGAATTTGGACAAATGTCCACTAAGAAAATAGTCTTATTTCCGTCCCTTGGTTCAAATCAATAAAACAATGTGAACTTTTTTTTTGGAACGAGAAGAGAATGAAGAAAAAACTTGCTAGTGGTTGCGGAAAACAAGTCACACAGTCTTTAGATATCTATGGATCATTTAACACTATAAAACCCCCAAAATAAATTCTCTTTTGTTTTCTAAGACCATTTTTTGGTCGCAAGGTTCGCTGCCTCAGTATTTGTTCGTACAACCGCGTGGTTATTGAACCATGGTTTACCAAATCCCCATCCTAATGCCATAAAAAGGGAGAATGCAAACGTAATCCATATCCGTTTTTATCCAAAAATGGCCTTATCTTAGAATATTATCCGCGTTATACGTTCGGATAAAAAACATTCAAAATTTATTTTCCGTGAAAAATAACGAATAAAAAGATGATTTAAAATCTTAGTTTCGTCGTTTTATTTATATTCTTCGAATTAAAAGTCAATTTGAAATTTTTTTCTTATATTTTAGACTCTGGAAACGCGAATTATCCATCGTTATACGTTTGAAAACGAGTAATTTGTAGGTAGATAAAGCGGCGAAGGCTTATCTTCGGGTAAACCTTTTAACAATTATACGAATATAGAAATTTCATTGTTTTAGTTACAATTTATCCGAAAATAAAATATCTGAAAATATACGAATAACGGAAGATAATGGATCGATCCGATTAGGAGCTCAATTTTTACACTATCCCTTTCAAGTCATATGAGAGCTAGCGTCGAAATAAATGATGGGCCTAAATGAGTAGTAAACTGGGTCAAAAGTTTCGGAAGAAGCCGAGAGAAACGAATTAACCCAAATGTCAAAAAGTGGGGAGAAATCGGGCTTTCGTTTTGACGATGTCTCCAATTAAAGCGAAATTCCTTTACGAAAAAGGCTCCAAAAACGTCATAATCCAAACACAAAGTCGCGTGCCATGCGTAACTATGTAGAGAGGCAACCATTCAACCTTTTAACATTTAATTTCCTTTTAGGGGTCGCGAAAATCAGATTACCACGGAGAAAATATCATAGAGAGAGACAGATCTGAGAAAATGAGTTCATATGCAAATATAATTAATTTTAAAGAACTCGAAATCGGATAAAGAATAACTTATGATATCCATTAATAACTAGGCTTATTTTCAGATATTTTAATCTCGGATAAATTAATATAATTAATATAAAACCGCAAATTATATAGACGCGTATCAAATGCTGGATACGAATTAGACCCGGAGATAAAATTTTAATTAATAAACAAATTACGCGTTTATTCGAACGGATAATGACAATTAAAGATAAAAATATCTTGTTTCTCGAAATCCGTGTAGAATGAAATATAATAATTATATTATTTCATCTAAATTGAAAGGAACAGCGACTAAATAATTCTAGCTTCGAGATCTCAATTTTGGGTTAAAATCGGGGAAGAAACTCGAAAGGTTTCGAATGTTTCTTATCGGCGAATGAATAACTCGAATAATGTATATCGTAATTCGCCTTTGGATATTTGATCTTTATGGAAGAATCGTGGGTTGCTAACTTTTCGTAATTGCCTACGGGTTTCATTATGGGTTTGCGGATATCTTGTTTCTAAGATGTATTGTCAATCAGGCTATTAATAGAAATAAAGAAGGAATAGGATCCGGAAAAATGGCATCGTCTCCCCATTTTGGGGGCTTCGGCTTTCATTTCCCGTTTAATTTCCGTTTTGATTAAATTTATTTTAATTTTAAATAGTAATGGCGTTCGTTTTCAGCTCCCGGCAATGATTGGGGTGAAAGTTTTCTAAAACTTTTAATGAAAAGAATATTAGAAAAACTAGAAAATATTTTCAAAAAAAAAACCTGCAGGCAATTAAAACTCTACAATCGGATCGATCCATTATCTTCCGTTATTCGTATATTTTCAGATATTTTATTTTCGGATAAATTGTAACTAAAACAATGAAATTTCTATATTCGTATAATTGTTAAAAGGTTTACCCGAAGATAAGCCTTCGCCGCTTTATCTATCTACAAATTAACTCGTTTTCAACACGTATAACGATGGATAATTCGCGTTTCCAGAGTCTAAAATATAAGAAAAAATTTCAAATTGACTTTTAATTCGAAGAATATAAAAAAAACGACGAAACTAAGATTTTAAATCATCTTTTTATTCGTTATTTTTCACGGAAAATAAATTTTGAATGTTTTTTATCCGAACGTATAACGCATCGGATAATATTCTAAGATAAGGTCATTTTTGGATAAAAACGGATATGGATTACGTTTTTTAACTTTATCTTCGTATAAGTTAACTCGAATGAAGTCTATTTTTATATTCGTATAATTGTTAAAAGGTTTACCCCGAAGATAAGCCTTCGCCGCTTTATCTACCTACAAATTACTCGTTTTCAAACGTATAACGATGGATAATTCGCGTTTCCAGCCAGAATTAGTCTAAAATATAAGGAAAAATTTCAAATTGACTTTTAATTCGAAGAATATAAATAAAACGACGAAACTAAGATTTTAAATCATCTTTTTATTCGTTATTTTTCACGGAAAATAAATTTTGAATGTTTTTTATCCGAACGTATAACGCATCGGATAATATTCTAAAATAAGTTGCCATTTTTGTTGGATAATAAAAACGGATATGGATTACGTTTTTTTACTTATTCTTCGAATAAAGTTAACTCGAATAGTTTCTTAGTCCCTTTAAGACGAAAAATCTCGAAGATCAATTTTTCGGGGTATCGGGGTAAAAAAAATCTGACCTCTCACTAGCGCATCACGGACGGACGGTATACTCATTCTTATCCACGCGTATCTTTAGCCATTAATCTCTAAAGGCTAGGATTATTGACTAAAGGCAGCGAATAAAAGCGTGAAAAGAAAATTAACTCCCCTATCTAAAGATAAACACAGCGTAATATTTTTTATCTTACGTCAAACTTTTTGATTATCGGAAGAAACTCAGCTGAAACCTTAATTAATAAATCTAATTATATTGAAAATAGATCATAGCAGAAGCCGATGAAACCCTCCTTTGAAGTCTACTACTCTAATGTTCGATAAAGCGCTCCTCTCTGTATGGGTGAAATTCCCAATTTTACGAGATCGGAGGGGTCCTACTTCATACCCCCCTGTCTACGGAAAATTGGAAATTCTCTCTCTCCATAAACGACGACGTTTTTTAGACGAACTCCGAGGGTTGCTAGAGATATTCGCTGGACGAACTCCCGCTCCGAAAATATCTACCGTTAGGAGGCGTACGAATCGCGCTTTTTGAAACTAACCCATACAGAGAGGGGTAGACAAGACCAGGGAGTAATATACTTCAAAGGAGGGTTTCATCGGCTTCTGACAAGTTTTAGGTGTATATACTTTTAAAGGTTAAGTAGAAGGCAACTAGAGGTATATGACAGTTGTTAGAGAGAAATTGTCTCTGTAAAAAAAAACTAACTTAATTGGTCCAGAAGAAGAAGTAAAAAATAACGAGACCTTTAAGAAATAGAAATGTTTTTGTGACACCTGTCAAAACTTTAATCGTGTCCTTGAAAAGATAATATTTTTTTTTAGAGTTCATTTAAAAGGGATTTAAAGAAATCGTTATACGTTTGAAAACGAGTTATTTGTAGGTAGATAAAGCGACGAAGGCTTATCTTCGGGTAAACCATTTAACAATTATACGAATATAGAAATTTCATGGTTTTAGTTACAATTTATCCGAAAATAAAATATCTGAAAATATACGAATAACAAAATGGTGACAGCATCACTTTTATTGATTGTCTGTTCGTTAAATTGAACTATTGGTTTTAAAGTCACGTTTCCCTTCTCAGCGCTAATAAGTCTATTTTTTTCCCCAATATTTTACGTCCATAGTACACCATTAGAATTGTTTTCGGAAAAATAAATTTTTACACGTATAACGAATATGAGGGGTCCTTTGAGGTTTATTTCGGGAGCTTTTAAACAATTAAACTATGGTTGCCGGGTTTATTTTAGGCTGACAACGGGACTCTCTGAAGCAAGTTCCTAAGAGCAACTCTAAGTGCATATATTTAAAGAAGATTTTTCACCGTTTCCCAGAGAAACAGGCAAATGAATCAATAATAATAGAAAAGAGGTGTCTAAAGCTACAAATTACTCGTTTTCAAACGTATAACGATGGATAATTCGCGTTTCCAGAATAAAATATAAGAAAAGAATTTCAAAATTAACTTTTAATTCGAAGAATATAAATAAAACGACGAAACTAAGATTTTAAATCATCTTTTTATTCGTTATTTTACACGAAAATAAATTTTGAATGTTTTTTTATCCGAACGTATAACGCATCGGATAATATTCTAAGATAAGTTGCCATTTTTGTTGGATAATAAAAACGGATATGGATTAGGTTTTTTTTACTTTATCTTGGAATAAGTTAACTCGAATGAAGTCTATTTTTAATCAAACAGATAATATACATCAGAATTTAGTAGATTTTATCCAATTAATAAAAATTATACGAATAATTAAATAGTTTCATTATCACTTTAACCCTTTAAATGAGGGAACAGTCACCCTAATTACTTAGATATCGACTGAATTTCAAACCCTCCGAAATTAAAGCGCGTGTACTTGGAATTCCTTTAACAATTTAAATTAGGCCTTTGTTTGCTTTCTTAATGACCCTAGAATTTTGGTTTTCAACCGACAGATAATCAAAACCAAGATTGAAGCAAATAACCGCGAGGCAATAAAACAAAATATGATGATAGAGTCAAAGTTGGCTTGTTCTAACATTGAAAACTAACTAACAAACACGTTAAAGTAACTAAATATAGGCTACTCTAATTACGTACTCAGTTACGTCATTTTATAGTACAGTTAAACCTACAGGCTTGTACATAGATTACTTGAAATCCTCCAAATCATACAAATATGGATTGGAATTTATGTGATGTTAAAGAAATATAAAGCTCACCCAAAAACACCCGACAGGCTTAAAGAAGTTATCTTGACCACTTGAAGAAGGTGTTCCAGTCTTAATTCAAGCTTATTTCGTCTTGATTTGCATAATTTAACATGTTATTTATTCACTTCACACGATTAGTAAACGACTAAACTCGCCACGAAACCCGAGTAACCACGACTAACAGATAAATTCTCTCGTTTCGAATTAAAATATGTAAATTACGAACCATTTTCACGTTAAATTAAACTTAATAACCTTTATATTTAACTATAAATACTTAAATCACGAAAACTTTAAATATTTAATAAGTTATAAAGCAGGCAAATTGCGATCTACATTACCGGCCGAGTCGCGGTTTCCCGCCCGTTAGGCTTAATATTAAATCTATTTTCTTAGTTCTCCGCTAGATGGCGAGCGTGCGCCCGTTTCAACTCTAAAATTCTCTTAAAGGGAGGATGCAACCTAACAACAAGTGATTTTTTATCGATTCCTTATTGTTTAAATAGGCCTAATCCACTATTTAAAAAATTTACAAACAAATATTAAACTAGAAATAAATTTAAAACTTACCCTGAAAATAGGCTTAGTGGGATTCATGGAGCTCCTGATTTCCTCGCGTGTAAGGTCTAGCGACCAATCGCGCGCGACGTAAGTCTCGCGGAGATCTCGCGTGAACGACGGGCCTTCGCTCATTGGTCGCTAGACCTGACACGGACGCGATTCAGGATCTCCACGAATCCCCCTAAGCCTATTTTCAGGGTAAGTTTTAAATTTATTTCTAGTTTAATATTTGTATTGTAAACTTTTTATCGGTGGATTAGGCCTATTTAAACGATAAGGAATCGATAAAAAATCACTTGTAATTAGGTTGCATTCTCCCTTTAAAAGAATAAATTTTAGAGTTGAAAAGGGCGCACGCTCGCCATCTAGCGGTAAATTTTTTCTCTTTAGAGAATAAAATTATTTTAGAGTTGAAAAGGGCGCACGCTCGCCATCTAGCGGAGAACAAAGGTTCCATTCTCCTCATTATAATTCCAAGTTATTAATCTGATATTTTCGACTCTTAGTATAATTTTCAAGGTTTCTATGAGAGGACTATATAAAAATGTAGATAATAAACTAGGTCACTTTCGGGCAGTCTTTTTGATAAAAGTACTTAACCTATAAAATCAAATACCATTCGTATGTTTTGTCTTTTCAGATCTAATCATGTTGCGAGGAATTTGGACCAATCCAAACTAAAAAAAAGGCCACGAAATTGATATCTAGTGACAATTAAACACCAGGAATGGAAAACTCAAGCATTTGGCCAGCTTCTTTGTACAACAACGACCGTTACAACATCTCAAATGATTCGGTATTAACGACGGTGGATATTTTGGGACCCCAGTACCATCGGACAGCGCGCGTAATCATAATTATCACCATGATTATCCTTTCAATTGTTGGTAATTCCATCGTGTGTTCAAGAATTACGTGTCAACGCGGTCGTCTGACGAAACCAAAGGTTTTGTTTCTAAATTTAGCCTTGGCTGACTTAGGAGTTACTCTAGTAACCATGACCTCTCAGTTGGTATGGGAGCTAATGGGTCGTTTATGGATAGCCGGTGACGCTTTTTGTCGAATTTTTAAAGTTTTGCAAACGTTTGCGTTGGTTAGTTCTACCTACATGTTAGTGGCCATCGCCATAGATCGGTATTTCGCCATTGTCCGACCATTAAGACCAAGTCCTAGGCCTTGGCGATTAGCCCAAGGAGCTTGGTTCGCGTCCTTACTACCATCTCTACCTAATCTTTACGTTTTCCACGAATGGGAGAACACTTCCGGTAACCGTTATTGTTCGTCAATATTCTACACGACGTCATATCCTCCCAGTCATCGACAAATTTATATGGCGTACGTGTTTCTATCTATATTTATTGTACCATTTAGTCTACTAGTTGGACTGTACGTTCGAATTTTGGCGCGAATTTGGAAACAATCGTCTGCTATAGATCAAAGAAGCGGTTCATCCTTACCGAAAGCGAAAGTTAAAACTCTTAAATTAGCTGTGGTTATTTTTACCGCGTTCATGATCACTAATCTACCGTATGTCGTTCAAGAAATGATTCTAGCTTTCGGTCATTCTGATATCTTGGACACGAACTGCGTGGCCCTATTCGGGGTCATTTCGGCTAGTAATAGTGCCTTGAACCCTTACATATTTTTGGCGTTTCAATCTAAATTGGGTTTTTCCGCCCGTTGGAGGGCGCTGGTTAAAAGTCTAAGGTCTTCTAGTAGTAATATATCGAGAATGGGCGAGAGATTAAGTTTGACCTTGCGGACATCACGCTCTATTCAAGCGGGGCGTACGTCAATAACATCAGCCTCAACTGTGCGCTCCCCGAGGCTTGAAGACTGAACTAAGACACTGACTGTGTATCTTTCTAACTATGATTTTTAATCGCGTAACGACAGAAGCCGATGAAACCCTCCTTTGAAGTCTATTACTCCCGGGTCTTGTCTACCCCTCTCTGTAAGGGTTAGTTTCAAAAAGCGCGATTCGTTCGCCTCCTAACGGTAGATATTTTCGGAGCGGGAGTTCGTCGAGCGAATATCTCTAGCAGCCTCGGAGTTCGTCAAAAAAACGTCGTCGTTTGTGGAGAGAGAGAATTTCCAATTTTCCGTAGACAGGGGGGTATGAAGTAGGACCCCTCCGATCTCGTAAAATTGTGAATTTTACCCATACAGAGAGGAGCGCTATATGGAAGTAGTAGACTTCAAAGGAGGGTTTCATCGGCTTCTGGTAACGAGTGTCTAACCATTTTTCAGACCAAAGAAGTTCTAATTATTCTCTTAATTTGGCAAACCTGCCGATATTTGTTCAGACTCTTGTTACAATTTACTATATAAAGTGTCTACCTTCTCCTAATATTTCTTTCTGCTGTTATTTAGTGTCTCTATAGATGTTATATAACTGATTGCTTTTTCCCAAGAGCTAAAAATCAATGAAAGAAGATTTTGCTCGCTAAATCGTGTTTCAAATTCACAAATTTTACCCTATTGTAAATTTAAATTTCATTTTGAGAGACGGTTTCCAAATAAAGTTAAAACAATCGTTTTCATTTGGGGCTTTACGATGTCAAAGTGTCATTTTGTGTTTCTAGGCAAGTTAATTCATTTAACTTCAGAGTGAAGACTAAATTTCAAAATAACTTTGGTGAAATTTAGAGGCAAAGTCATGGAATTGGAAAAGGTACGTTTGATTTCCTAAACTCTATAGCTTTGAAACCTTTTTGGAAAGGTCAAATTATGAAATTTTGGGGTCACCCCTGATTTATTCGTAGCTTGCCTTAGGTATAACACCTTTATGACAGCTAGATGAAGAACCCTGGCCTATTTTTACAAAATTATATCTTCCTACTGACCTTTAACCCATATTATATAGAAATTAGAGTCATAATAATAGTAAAATATAGATTTTTAAGCCTAAATAACTTGGATAAGTTTAAAACCCTAGTTAATTTATCCAAGATAGAAATGTTCGAATTATAATAATCGGAAAACAAGCTCACCATAGTATTGAAGCCATCAAAATCCGATAAGATGAAATTAATCCAGTGGAGAATTGTTGATTTTCATCCAGTTTTGAAACGTACACACATAAATTAATCCCCGGTTTTCATTAAAGTCGTATAAGTCTTGTCGTTACTTTCAAGTTTGTTTTTTTGTTTTAGACATTCAGCTCCAATTAATATGAAACAGTTCGGAGCAAGCAGCGAGTTCATCCATATCCGTCGTTATAACACGATATTAAATCCATATTTGCTTACCTAATCCTGGTCTTATTCTTCATATTGAATTCTTATCATTATTATTATTAATATTATACCGATAAACTACTTGTTTTGAAGACGTAACATTCAAGTAGGAAGAAGAAAGGTAGGCCACTTGAGGTGACACGACTTCAAGAGGACAAAAGCCGCCAAAATTAAGCCTAGGCCCTAAGCCGTATATTTTTTGACTGATTTAAAAAAACGATTAACCAATGAATGTAGACATTTTAAAAGCAGACGACAGTCCGCATTGTTTGAATGTGAGGAGGAATACACTTCGTTTGAAAACATTTCATTATTCAATATTTGAAAGTTTAAGTTTTGAAACTACAAATTGTGTTGTCTGTAGGTCCGCGTCATTGAGAGCCAATTTATTATCTGTGATTCTAATAGCACATACTCATTGATCGGTTTATTTATATCAAGGAGGATTAGACAAGGAGAAGAAATGTGGGGACGGCGCGGTTCCTACTGCGTCGGCCTAAACTCCCACTCTGGGAGAACGGGGGTAGAGACGTTTCGTGGTAAAATGTTGTCGCGTGGGTAAAACGAATCCTTTATGAGACGCGCTAGCTAGCGACCACGTGACAACAGTTTACCTCGAGAATTTCCTATCCCCCCTTTCCACCCGAGTGGGAGGTTGGCTCTTCTCTCTCTAACTCAACGCAGCCCCACATTTCCTCTCCTTGTCTAATCCTCCTTGTTTATATCAGGCCCGGGATTAATGGATTATGGGTTAACCTAAAAAATAAATATTTCCCTCCCTGGACCTACTCAACTCCTAACCAGGGACGGAAATAAGAAATTTTTCTTATTGGACAATTGTCCAGTAACCCCCCTTAAAAATTCAAAAGTTATCGGACATTTAACAAAATTACCGGACAATGCTACATTTCTTGTATTGAAAAGTACTTTTTTTTTATCGGACATTTGTCCAGTGACCCCCTCTTAAAAATTAAAAGTTATCGGACATTTGGAAAATTTATCGGACAATGACCAGTGACTTGTGCTTATTTCCGTCCCTGCTCCTAACCCGAAGAAATGGATTCTGGTCTTGAAAAGTTGAACTGTTGAACTTAAGTTTACCTTGGGTCAGACAATCAAGCTCCGCTATTTAACTAATCTTTTGTGGTAGTATTAAAAAAATTATGTTTAATTTATTTAGCAACTGTAAATTTATAGATTGAGAAGTACAACCAACAATGGAAACGACCCAGATTCCTTCAGATATTTTAGATGATCTTTGCAGGTAATCTTCCACCCAAAGTCCCAATTCAAGAGTGGAAAGATCTTAAAACTTTTTCATTGAAAGAAAACAATATTTCTTACAGCCGATTTATTATAAACGTTCCTCAAGAAGAAAGGAAAGAGCTGGTTAGAATATGTTTCCAAATTGAGCTGGCTCATTGGTTTTACTTGGACTTTTATTGCTCCGAAAACGCTAGTTTATGGCAATGTTCCATGAAGGATTTCATTCGCATTAGTATCCTTTAGATCGGAATGTTACTTATCATACTTTATATAAGTAATTAAACTTAACTAGGGTATCTTTAAGTCTTCAACCACATACCGTATTTGCGTCAATACGTCGGAGACTGTGATAAAGTTTACGAAGAATGGCGGATGTACAAACAAGCCGTGCCAACGTACGGAGCTATACTTCTCGATGAAACCAAGAAATTCGTAAGTTATTCTAATCATATCTTGTTAACAAGTCTACTAACGAAGTTTTTAGGTCTTACTCGTACAAGGTTATTGGGCTAAAGCAAGTTGGGGATTTCCGAAAGGTAAAGTTAATAAAGAAGAAGAAGCTTCCGACTGCGCTATCAGAGAAGTAAGTTTGTAATTTTATGATCAAATCAACGAATATGACTTAACAATGCCCTTAAAAATAGGTTTTGGAAGAAACGGGTTTCGATATAAGTCCCCTTATCGATAAAAATGAGTATTTAGAACATACTTTTAACGATCAACTCATTCGGCTGTACGTTATCACTAACGTTCCGAAGCTAACAAAGTTTCAGCCGAGAACGAGAAAAGAGATAAAGTGCATCGAATGGTTCGCTATTTCTGATTTGCCTCAACATAAAAAAGATCAGACACCGAAGATAAATTTAAATCTAGGTCCTAATTCATTTTTCATGGTCATTCCATTTATTAAGTAAGTTACTTTTACCAAAAAACTTTACAGTTAACCGTAAAATTTGTTTATAAAGAAAGCGTCAATGTTGAGGTAAGTTTTTTTACATTTTCTAGGCAGTTAAGGAAGTGGATTAGCGGAAAACAATCGCAGACTAGGAAAAACACTTCTAGGGGTGCGAATAACGTTTCTCAACCTTCTACGAGCGATGCGGAAAAATTGAGACAAAACCAACAACAACAGCAGCAACATTTGTCCCAATTATATCAGGTAAGGCTTAATATTTCATTTCCAAAGTAAAAACTTGCCCGCAAGTGATGTTTTAAAGTTGATACGCAACCTGATTCGATTCGCTAAGCCTTGGCTCGAGAAATTTAAAAATCCCTAGGCTGTTTTAACGTTGGTTCGACTTTTCATTTAACAGGATCTCTACAGTGGTATGTTTAATCGTAACGCCGCCGTTAATTCAGTTAGTCCTAAAACAATGAGTCCCACGAAACAAAACCGAAAACAAACGTCGAGAAAAATGTCTGAAAAGATGGAACAAGAAATTTTGAACCCAATTGTTCGTAAATCTCCGAATACGAATGAAAAACGACCTTCGGTTTCTCCTCATTTGAAGAAATCTGCGGACAATACCAGTATAACGATAAGATTATACGATTACTTATCTAAGGATCTTGGAAGTAACGTTCTGAAAAACTTTGCAGAAACTTTTTCCAAGACTCCGTTAAGGAAACCAAAAGCGATTACGCAAAAATCTGAATACGAATTTTCTTGTTCGTTGTGGGAGAACTTTACTTTGAATCGTGAAAAGGTTATGAACGGTGTTTTTTCGCATTTTAAAACCTAGTGAGTCTGCGAAATTATTTTATAATGAATGTTATTTGGGGACTTTCGTTCTTACCTTTGGTTGTGTCGCGGCAATCTTATTTTTAGGCTTTGTCTATAAAGAATCGGTAAGTCAAGAACTCGATAACCAATTATACATTCATTGTTAAATTAATTTATGGTAAAAGTATTTTATAATTAACAATAAAGTCATTGTCTATTTTCAAAAATAACTGGTGTAAATTTTCAAGGACATTCAAAGTATATTTTTTGTGTTGCGTTTGAATTTTTGAAATAAAGATTCAATTCAATATTTAATAAAAAGAGTTATTTACTTATTTTCATTTGTTCCAAAGTGATTTAGTTTTGAACATTAAAAACTAAGAGTTATGTAACAATTACTCTAATTAAAAGTATTTTTCAAAGTTGAACTCGAAAATATTAGGTTTAGCATGAGAAATAAGACGGGTTCATAGGTCAAATGATCACTTTAAAAACTGTCTGCTCTAGTTTGTGTTAAGCGAAGCGTTAAGCCTAACGGGCGGCGGGAAACCGTCTGCTACTCAGTCGGTAATATAGATTGCCATTTGCCGGCTTTAAAACGGATTAAACATTTAAAGTTTTCGAGTTTTAAGTATTTAAAGTTAAATTTAAAGGTTCTTAAGTTTAATTTAACGTAATAATGTCTCTTAATTTACTAATCATAATTCGAAACGAGTACTTTATATTTCTTTAACATCCCATACATTTCAATCCATATTTGTACAATTTGGAGTATTTAAAAATTAAAACGGTACTTATTTATTTACTTAAATGTTAGTACTTAAAATAAAAAGAACATTAAGTGTCCGTAAAGATAAACGTACCACTATGCGTAAACTTTAGTGACCCTTCGTAAAAAGAGGCTAAGGATCGTTGAGTCAAGGAGGATTAGACAAGGAGAGGAAATGTGGGGCTGCGTTGAGTTAGAGAGAGAAGAGCCAACCTCCCACTCGGGTGGAAAGGGGGGATAGGAAATTCTCGAGGTAAACTGTTGTCACGTGGTCGCTAGCTAGCGCGTCTCATAAAGGATTCGTTTTACCCACGTGACAACATTTTACCACGAAACGTCTCTACCCCCGTTCTCCCAGAGTGGGAGTTTAGGCCGACGCAGTAGGAACCGCGCCGTCCCCACATTTCTTCTCCTTGTCTAATCCTCCTTGGTTGAGTTCATTAAGGCAAACACGGAAATAGAACGCCACTGCAAAAGGGGGAACATTCATAAAGGTGTGGGAAAGTTTCGAATTAGATGTTGAATTACGTCAAAGCCACTACAAAAGGGGGAGCATTCATAAAGGTGTGGGAAAGTTTCGAATTAGATGTTGAATTACGTCGAATTAAAACGATACTACACGAAAAACCTTCTCAATACCTTGATAATCGTAAAATTTTACTATATTTTACCCTGATTACGTTCGTAATTATAACTAGATCGTTTAAATGTCTTTTGACGAGAAAAAAACCCAGTTATAATTAACCAAATACTCCAAATAATACCTTATTGAAACCCTATGGAAATTAACATTGGCAAATCTGGATTTTAAATATAGTTTCGAATCTGGAACTTTTTTTGGAGGATTTCGGTTCCTTTTGGGGTCCTATTTCCATTAAAGCGAGTTGAGTCCGATCCGTTAATTAGTTTTGTCAAAACAGGGGCGTCGGAAGCGGGGAGGCAGGGTGGGCTCAAGCCCCCTCGACCGTCGGATCTGGGGTAACTGAGCCCCATATAATTTGACCTTAGCCAACTTGTTCAGCCCACCCACTTAGTAATAACTTCCGACGCCCCTGTGTCAAAATAAAATATTTAAAATCCAAATTGCCATGCTAATCCCCATAGGGCGCCGATAAGGTATTATTTGGAGTATTTCGTTGATTCTGACCTGGTTTTTCCTCGTAATTAGTTACATAAATTATAATTATACCGTTTAAATGTCTTTAGACGAGAATAAGGTATTATTTGGAGTATTTGGTTGATTCTGACCTGGTTTTTCCTCGTAATTAGTTATGTAACATGATTTAAATGTCTTTAAAGTCTCTAATCTGTAACTTTTTGGTTGATTTCGGTTTCATTTGTGGGAGTAAGCTTTCGACCACTTTGGTTAAAAATTCTCTTGTCTTCATTATCCCTTTAAGGATAAGAAATCCACTACATTGAACGCTAAGGCGAGACATTTTACACCCCCCACATTAAGATATATTATCGGGATAAAAGAGGCTGATTAGGTACGGGTCTAGCCGGTTTAGAGATAATTCTGGTATCCTCATATATGTCTCTTGCTAAACACTTTCTGCGAAATATATTTGGAACCAACCATTCGCGTTTCAAAACGTCAATAAAATAAAATATGCCTGTAAAGTTCACGAAACGTTTGCCTGGGTATCATCTTAGAATCCCCCGTTATTTTGATACGGATACGTTTCTGCGTAGCTTGAAATACAAACCACAAAGCGACGACATATTTATTGACACGTATCCGAAATGCGGCACGACATGGACGCAACATATTGTTCAAATAATTCATCGACGTGGACAGCCATTGACTGAAGCGAAAGATTTTTTTAATTACTCACCGTTTTTGGAAATGGCTGGTTCTGAAACGGTTGAAACTCGACCCAAACCGAGTTCCATTAAGACTCACTTACCATTCGAACTGATTCCATTTTCGAAGGAGGCCAAATATATTTACGTCGCTCGTAACCCGAAAGACGCTTGCGTTTCTTTTTACTATCATCACAAAACATTCGCCGAAGGTTATCAGTTTCAAGACGGTACAATGGACATTTTCTTCGAAGAGTTTATCAAAGGTAGAGTCGATTACGGCGATTATTTCGATCATCTAATTTCGTGGCACGAACAACGACACGGAAGGAATATCCTATTCCTCACCTACGAAGATATGAAGAAAGACCCAGCGAAGAATATTCTACAAATTGCAAATTTCATGAGTTCGGAATACGGACAACTTATGGAACAAGATCCACAGTTTTTGCGTAACGTTATAAAATATAGCGATGTCAATTACATGAAGAAACACACGACCCAATTTGTCGAAGAGTTTTTAATTCAAACGGCTGAAAACTCAGCTTCTTCTTCACAGTTTTCAAAAGGTGCCTTGGAAGGTTTCAAAGGCTTAAGGTTGTCGGAAAATAGTAATAGAGATTTTAACTTCGTTCGAAAAGGTTTGATTGGTGATTGGAAGAATTATTTAACCCCGGAACAATCGAAAAGGATCGAAGAAAGGTTTGATCAGAAAACGATTGATACGGATATTCCACAATTGTGGATCAACTCCGATTGGAGGGATTAATTAAATATACAATTATGTCGTGATTAATTACTAGAGCTCGGAATCGGATCGATCCATTATCTTCCGTTATTCGTATATTTTCAGATATTTTATTTTCGGATAAATTGTAACTAAAACAATGAAATTTCTATATTCGTATAATTGTTAAATGGTTTACCCGAAGATAAGCCTTCGCCGCTTTATCTATCTACAAATTACTCGTTTTCAAACGTATAACGATGGATAATTCGCGTTTCCAGAATAAAATATAAGAAAAAAATTTCAAATTGACTTTTAATTCGAAGAATATAAATAAAACGACGAAACTAAGATTTTAAATCATCTTTTTATTCGTTAATTTTCACGAAAATAAATTTTGAATGTTTTTTATCCGAACGTATAACGCATTGGATAATATTCTAAGATAAGTTGCCATTTTTGTTGGATAATAAAAACGGATATGGATTAGGTTTTTTTACTTTATCTTGGAATAAGTTAACTCGAATGAAGTCTATTTTTAATCAAACGGATAATATACATCAGAATTTAGTAGATTTTATCCAATTAATAAAAATTATACGAATTCCGAGCTCTATTAATTTCTACCTCCATTTTTAACATAAAATTGAGTAAACAGTATCAGGTTAAATTGCAGCTAGATGAGGCTTATGTTGTTTCTCTAACCCTAGTATTGAGATTAGTATTTCTAGGCTTACATTAATTCATTCAACTTGTGTAAGAAAAATATCTACTCACGTTAAAATTAATAATTGTTGTATTAAAACAAAGGAAGGATTAATTTCAACATCATTTATTATATCAAATAAATATTAACTGTACAATTGTAAAATATATATATAACTTCTGTTTAAAGCGGCACTGTTACTGACTTTTCATGAACTCCAAATGAAAATTGAGTGATATTTTCGGGTTAATCGTTAAAAAACGATTCAAAATATATATACATATGTCATAGAACAAAATTACAGGGACAGGAAAAATACATATTTTCAGAGGTATATAATAACTCCCTTCGGGGGGAAGTATGAAAGCCCCTATACTACCAATGCTAAAAATCACGAACAACGAGAGCCCCCTGCTGACTATCTAGGCCACTAGCTCGCGCTGGACTTCTCAATGTCGCTACTCTAGTAAATGGTCTTTGTATAAACAAGACGGCTCGATTTGTGTTTAGAACTTCCTGTCTCGGGAGTCAGGCTGTCTGTTAAATTGGAGTCGAAGGTTGACTTCAGCTCGCGAGTTCCGGAAGCGCGCGTAGGGAAAATTTAGTCAGGTTCAAAATGGTGTAACTATTTTTTGGGAGTAAAGCGGCGTGTCGATCCGCCGCGATTTACGCCGGGCACTCGTTGTTCGTCGATTTTGCCTACCTTTCATACTTCCACCCGAAGGGGGTTATTATATACCTCTGATATTTTATAATCGCCCATTTTCGAAATTTTTAAAATTTAAATTCCCCGCAATCTACGTCATCACTATGGTCACGTGTTTCGATATTTTATAGATTCTCGCGCGTAATTATGGCACCAGTGATAAGGTCACTTTCGCGCCGTCTTCTTCGTAAAAGTACTTTATCCACAAAGAAACTGACAGCCCCTTTTTTAAAACAAGTTTTTAAAACCCAGATACGTCTCCTCCTTTTCGATAATCGGAGTTCGCGTACAATCGATTATCATCGCCTCGACTTATCGCCTGAATAACAGCTCCTCTACCTGTCAACTCTTTGATTTTATGTCCAAATGTTTCCAAACTTTTAAGTATGCCCTGATCGAACTCTTTTTCGTAGGTTACATTATCCGGAAATAATTGGTGGTGAATTCTGGGAGCGTCTATTGCTTCTTTAATATTTTCCTCCATATACAAATTTTTCAAAATGACCTAGAAAGCAAAGATATTTATTACTGGACATTTCTAATTACTTGGAAAGGTATATACCGATTACAAGTAGTATGTAATTTAAAAAAACTCGAATTTCAAATCCTTATTACGAGAAAACTGTTGAATATTTTTCAGTGAAATTTTTGATAGGCGATTTTTAGACCATACCACACCTTTTTAAAGTGTGATAATAAAAGTATACTTTACTAGTGCAACACCGGTGGTAATATGAGTTCCTCCTGCACCACCAATCGCCATTTTGACGTTTCCATTCGTTTTATCGATAATTAGAGACGGACACATGGATGACAATGGTCTCTTTCCGGGTTCTATGTAATTAGGTATCGAAGGTGGCACGCCAAACCCGTTAGTGATATTAGGCGAAGCGAAATCATCCATTTCGTTATTTAAGATAATCCCTGTTCTGGCCGAACGAAGTTTACTACCGAAGCTTAAATAGAAACCAAAACAACATCAATATAAGCAAGATTCTTGTTGGTCCGTTTGGGTTCTTATTTTAAACAAAATGTCTTACTAAGCGTTTATGGTGCTAGTAACGGATACTGCGTCTCCATTGGGCGCTATGACGCTTAAATGGGCTGTGCCATGGTCATCGTCGAGATACATTTGAACTCCGTAATACGCTGGATCATCGTTAGTTTGGTTATCGAAAATTTTCTCTTTTGTGGTTTTAGCAAAATCCATTGACATTAATTGTTTAACCAACTGAATTAAAAATAATCCAGTGTTATTACTCTCAGTAATTCCAGAAGTAGATGAAACTCTCCTTTGAAGTCTACTACTCTAATGTTCGAAATAGCGCTCCTCTCTGTATGGGTAAAATTCCCAATTTTACGAGATAGAAGGGGTCCTACTTCATCCCCCTGTCTACGGAAAATTGGAAATTCTCTCTCTCCACAAACGACGACGTTTTTGTTGACGAACTCCAAGGCTGCTAGAGATATTCGCTCGACGAGCTCCCGCTCCGAAAACATCTACCGTTAGGAGGCGTACGAATCGCGCCTTTTGAGAATAACCCATACAGAGAGGGGTAGACAAGACCCGGGAGTAATAGACTTCAAAGGAGGGTTTCATCGGCTTCTGTCTGAGTCAATAGACGTAGTGACGTCACGTCCATGCCTCCATGATTAGGCCTATTCCAACCAATTGTCGCTTCATAAGAAAATTCATGACGTCATATTTCGCCTATACGCGATACCATAAAGAAATAATACCGGTACTTATATACATACTTCTTGAACTTTTTTGTCTCCAAAATCGCCCAATTCCATTCGTCTAGAGTACGCAAATTTGAATGTTTCGATGATACGATGGTATGTTAGCACTTTATCGGATTTCGCTGTGAAGTTGTAGTTTTGAAGGACATTTAACATGAAAGATAAGATTGGCCCACTACCAGGAAGAGGAACGCTATAAAGGTTGTACTGAGAACCAATTTGAGACTCCGTGGCATTTTTCCAGACGGGCTTGTAATTAATAATGTCATTCAGAGTTATAATTCCACCTGGATGGGCGTAAAAAAAATATTCTAGATACATTACAGCAGAGGTATATAATAACCCCCTTCGGGGGGAAGTATGAAAGGTAGGCAAAATCGACGAACAACGAGTGCCCGGCGTAAATCGCGGCGGATCGACACACCGCTTTACTCCCAAAAAATAGTTACACCATTTTGAACCTCACTAAATTTTCCCTACGCGCACTTCCGGAACTCGCGATCTGAAGTCAACCTTCGGCTCCATTTTAACAGACAGCCTGACTCCCGAGACAGGAAGTTCTAAACACAAATCGAGCCGTCTTGTTTATACAAAGACCATTTACTAGAGTAGCGACATTGAGAAGTCCAGCGCGAGCTAGTGGCCTAGATAGTCAGCAGCGGGCTCTCGTTGTTCGTGATTTTTAGCATTGGTAGTATTGGGGCTTTCATACTTCCCTCCGAAGGGGGTTATTATATACCTCTGATTACAGGTAAGATTTTGTCTTAGGTTAAATAAATAATATAAATACATATAGTCATACCATCTGCCACTATATCTTCCACTAAAATCTTGGCTATGACGTTGTCAAAGTAATTGGAATCATTAGCCAGCTTCTGCAAAGTCGCGGACAATGTTGGTTCTTTTATAATTTCGTTTTCTTTATATGGTTGATTTGTCTCTTTATTGAAAAGAAGGTCCCTGAGAAAGGAATTGTAAGATTAGTATTTTTTTAATCATAACTGAATAAACCAAGGACCAATAGAAGCAAACAAGACTATAATCTTTTCAAAATAGAAATTGTCCAAGGGCTAATAGTACTAGTTGGTTGAACTTGAGGAACACAGCCTGCCAATGTTCATTTTTACGGTTTCCTGGTGCCTATGTTCTTGTTTTCTTCTATGTGTACTTGTTAATCCAATCTTCAACTACAAAGTATACTTCAATGCCGGATATTTCTCAAAGTGTGTCAACTGTCCTTGTATAGCTTGGGCTAAATGTTGAACAACTCGATATCCATCCCGACTGACGTTAATAGCACCTTCGAAAAGATCAGACCATGGTAGTTTTCCATATTTGTCATAGGCTTCTATATACCCGTGCAATTCTCCTGGTATGGCCACCGATTTACCACCATAAGCGCTAGCTGTAGGGTCACCTCCGAACATGTCTTGATTCGCCTTAGAAGGCGCAGTTTCCCTCGAGTCTAAGATTTTAACTTGCCGCTTCGCTCTGATGATACAATGTGGGAAAACGTGAATATAAATGTCCTCATCATTAATTAGATGCTTTGATATGTAGGCTGGTCATGGTTAACTAACTCTACATGTTAATAATGTTATGAATAGTTACTTGTCGTATATGACCATGAAAAACCCTCCTCCTAGTCCCATACTTTGAGGAACAGCAACTCCCATGCAAAGAAGAGTGGCAATTGCCGAGTCCACTGCCGAACCATTTCGAAGTAGAATATCTCTGAAGATAAATATATTAACTTTACTTCAGAAGCCGATGAAACCCTCCTTTGAAGTCTATTACTCCCGGGTCTTGTCTACCCCTCTCTGTATGGGTTATTCTCAAAAGGCGCGATCCGTACGCCTCCTAACGGTAGATGTTTTCGGAGCGGGAGCTCGTCGAACGAATATCTCTAGCAGCCTTGGAGTTCGTCCAAAAAACGTCGTCGTTTGTGGAGAGAGAGAATTTCCAATTTTCCGTAGACAGGGGGGATGAAGTAGGACCCCTTCTAACTCGTAAAATTGTGAATTTTACCCATAGAGAGAGGAGCGCTATATGGAACATTGGAGTAGTAGACTTCAAAGGAGGGTTTCATCGGCTTCTGTTTACTTCTATAACCTAAGTCGCGCTCCTAGTGACAACAAAATGAACTTGATTACTTTCCAACAATTGCGCAAGGTGCAGCATCAGTGGCAACAGCAGCGTTTTCATAGTTCCCTAAAGTTGAACCAGATAGCTGTTTTCCAACGTCTTTATCTTTGGCATGTAATAGTGGAATCACAATTCCCAGGGTTAAACCAATTATAACCAAAACTGCCATCAAGGATCCCATAAGAAGGATCCTCGATTTTCTTGACAATGGTGGTCTATTTAAAAAAATAAAAATACAAAAAAAGTAAACCACAATTTTGATCTGAAAATTAAAAAAATATATGCTAATTTATTCAGCATTTAAAAAGATGACGAGTAGCTATTGTTGAAAAAGCTTTATGGCGCCAATATGACTCAATTTCAATTTGGAGATCGTGATAAATCCGTGTCATCCTCACTTTAGGTCCAATTTATAACCATGTAACCCTTTTTTTTTTCAAGAGTTTTATATGACAATACAGTTGTGAAAGTAGGTATAATTGGCACATATTTTATGATTATGAGTGCTAACGGGAAAACCGTAAAGGAAATCTTAAGAGAGATAAAACAATTGAGTAGCCATATGTTCAGCAATCATATCATTAGACGCGTATAATGGTATCAGAAGTACATAACAACCTTAACCCGTGGGTAATTTATTCAAAACGCTCAGACAATATAATAATAATGTTTTAAATTTGGTGCATTTTCAAACACTATTAAATTGTAATGTCTGTACGTGCGTACGTTCGTAATGTTTCACCGAAGGTTCCAGAAAAGTCTGGAGGGGTCTAGAAAATTCTGGAAAGGGCTTGAAATTTCTAGAAAACTCTGTAAAATTCTGGGAAGTGCTTGAAAGTTCTAGAAAATTCTGGGAAGTGCTTGAAAGTTCTAGAAAATTCTGGGAAGTGCTTGAAAGTTCTAGAAAACTCTGGGAAGTGCTTCAAAGCTCTAGAAAACTCTGTAAAATTCTGGAAAGTGCTTGAAAGATCTAGAAAACAGTAGTTGCGCAATTAGATGTGGCCAGAAGCCGATGAAACCCTCCTTTGAAGTCTACTACTCCATTGTTCCATATAGCGCTCCTCTCTGTATGGGTAAAATTCCCAATTTTACGAGTTAGAAGGGGTCCTACTTCTTCCCCCCTGTCTACGGAAAATTGTAAATTCTCTCTCTCCACAAACGACGACGTTTTTTTGACGAACTCCGAGGCTGCTAGAGATATTCGCTCGACGAGCTCCCGCTCCGAAAACATCTACCGTTAGGAGGCGTACGAATCGCGCCTTTTGAGAATAACCCATACAGAGAGGGGTAGACAAGACCCGGGAGTAATAGACTTTAAAGGAGGGTTTCATCGGCTTCTGATGTGGCTAAAAAGAAACCATTTGGCTCCTTGGGAAATGAAGAATTCGGTAGAGTGGGTACTTCAATTCTCATAGACATCTGGTTATCTAATACTTCACTATATATATATATATATATATATATATATATATTGTTCTTATCTTCTTAGCGCCCTTAAAACTCGAAATAAACTTAAGAATAGAAAGGGTTTTTGAAGAATGACTTGTAATATTTTAAGTTATAATATTTATAGATAAGAATACACCTTATTCACGAAACGTGCGATTTTTCCCACTTATTACTTCGAAAAGAATTTACGTTAAATATTTTAGATTTGATATGAAATTAAGCATTGTGTATCAATCAACATCATGAATGATCATGTTGAAGGGAGGGTAAAGAGGAAAATCATGTGTTTTTTATTAATTGATTCTTCTACTAATTATAAGACATATCCGCTTAATTAATTCAATTAATTAATCATTAATTTTAAAAATCAAAATAGACCAATAGACCCAGATTTCATTGATCATTCCCTCAAACCAATCGTGTACCGCCCTGCCTTCCAACGAAGAGCTGTTGAACGCTGATTGGCCCGAATTTATAATTTACCAAACTCTAGAAATTAATTAAAACGCCAAAAACTTATTTTAAAATTGTTTGAATAGGCAAATAAACCTACAGTTAATTTTTCGCGCGTCCTGGCACGTCATAAGGTAGCTTTCGCGCGGTGTTTTTAGTAAAAGTACTTGATACAGATCAAGTCAACTATCTTTCGTATGAAAATTAGGGTTAATTATGTTCCAGAAATAATCTACGTCATATATTGGGACAAAACTTATCTATATTTTAGTCATTTTTATTTTCTTAAGAACTAATTTTGATAATGGCGTGTTAATAATAGATTTAACTTAAATATGATCTAGTAATATTCACGTTTCTCGTAATATTATTCATATAGAAAAGGCATTACTTACATGATAGCCATTTTTAATTTATTTAAGTTATTCGGTATACAAGAAGTCCAAAGAATTATAATGACATCAAGAGCTTAATTTCCTAATTAAGTTGTTGAAATAAAGGTGCAGACGACAAGTTATACACGAGAGACACGTTCTCGGATCCAGAAACCAAAGTTCGACTTGCCGCAAATTCTGCTCTCCGCGTAAAGGATTATTATCTAACCATTGGCGGTGCGTTTGAGCATAATTTATTTATTGAGGGAGAAGTATAATTTGATATACATTTAAGGCACACGGCATGACGGGAAAAAACTGTTTTCAAGGTCTCAAATTAAGTGTTTTTCGTCACTAGGAGTACCCGTGAGAATTACATTGTAGCCATTCATATAATACAGATCATTTAAAGGGTTACAGTTTCGTTTTAACAGGGTTCTTATACAACCTAGAAAAGTTAGGGAATTTGGATATTGGCCAATAAGATTAAGGGAAAAGTCAGGGAATTTGAAAATGTCCAAAAAACGTGGGATTGCCATAAGAATCATATATTTTATTTTCGGATAAATTGTTTGTAACTAAAACAATGAAATTTCTATATTCGTATAATTGTTAAATGGTTTACCCGAAGATAAGCCTTCGCCGCTTTATCTACCAACAAATTACTCGTTTTCAAACGTATAACGATGGATAATTCGCGTTTCCAGAGTCTAAAATATAAGAAAATATTTTCAAATTGACTTTTAATTCGAAGAATATAAATAAAACGACGAAACTAAGATTTTAAATCATCATTTTATTCGTTATTTTTCACGGAAAATAAATTTTGAATGTTTTTTATCCGAACCTATAACGCATCGGATAATATTCTAAGATAAGTCGCCATTTTTGGATAAAAACGGATATGGATTAGGTTTCGTTACTTTATCTTGGAATAAGTTAACTCGAATGAAGTCTATTTATAATCAAACGGATAATATACGTCAGAATTTAGTAGATTTTATCCGAGCTATAGAAAAAATAATTTTCTCATTAAATTTAAATGTATTATATTTTCCTGTCCCTAACCCTTGAAACACGGTTTCCTTGGTAACTTAGGCGCGTGTCAAAACTAGCAAATGGGATAAAATTCGGTACGGTAGATCCTAGATCATATAAACTAAACTCAATTTGTGTTCCCTTTTATACAAGTGCATTTTGATATAAGTGTAATGTTTGTACAGGCGCATTAAAAATTGTTCGAAGCCCTAATTTTAAGCCAAATGCCTACGTAAAACGAAGCAATACTTAATTATTTATTACAGTGAGACTCTGAAGGAATTCTTATCAGAGGGAATTAAGGCTTGCTCATAAATCATTGGATTTTGTAATTACTTTATTAGGAAAACAAAGTTATTTGTAACGAAATGGTTTCTGGGACTACAATAGTTACGCAACAGTTGTTATTATCAGAGGTATATAATAACCCCCTTCGGGGGGAAGTATGAAAGGTAGGCAAAATCGACGAACAACGAGTGCCCGGCGTAAATCGCGGCGGATCGACACACCGCTTTACTCCCAAAAAATAGTTACACCATTTTGAACCTGACTAAATTTTCCCTACGCGCGCTTCCGGAACTCGCGAGCCGAAGTCAACCTTCGACTCCATTTTAACAGACAGCCTAACTCCCGAGACAGGAAGTTCTAAACACAAATCGAGCCGTCTTGTTTATACAAAGACCATTTACTAGAGTAGCGACATTGAGAAGTCCAGCGCGAGCTAGTGGCCTAGATAGTCAGCAGCGGGCTCTCGTTGTTCGTGATTTTTAGCATTGGTAGTATAGGGGCTTTCATACTTCCCCCCGAAGGAGGCTATTATATACCTCTGTTATTATTTAAAAGCGCGGCCAAAGTTGAAAATAAGTTTAAAAAAAGGTTTTTGGAGTTAAGATGTTTTTGCCTTAACAACCAACAACAAACGACAAATTAACCTGTTAATGAACGGAAGCGTAAAATTTCAATAAATTAGCTAATTTTACTGATAGCCGTTTTAAAGAAATTATCTGCGAAAGGCCCCTTTAAAGTCGACTTATTTGCTAGCTTAGCAGACGACGTTAACCATAACAAATTGTACAGTTTAAGCAAGGCTATTTGCATAAATAAGATCATTTTAAAAGGTAAACTTTCAGATATGACCCTTAGATTTTTAATTAAGAAACTGATCAAAGCAATTAATAAACTTATTGACTTCTGTTATTTTTAGGCCTCGTTGGAACCGGTAGACCGATACTAGTCTGTTTAGGAAAATAAATATTTCCCACCCCTTGACCCCATTTTCTAGTCGTCTGCTCGTTCTCTTGACTCATGTCTCGGAAATCATAACAGGCGTGCAAAAACTTTTTAAATAATGGGGAAATTAAATGTAACTTTACTACGATATATGTCGAAAGATGATTTCAGAATTCTAACATCTGTAAGTTAACAAATTTTCTTATTTTAAAGATCTCTTAATAACCTTTAAAATCAATAGGTTGAGATGGGTATGAAAAACCATGAACTCGTTCCTGGACCACTTGTAGCCACGATTGCTAATATCAAGCATGGTGGTTGTCATAAACAACTTATGGAACTATCAAAAAATAGTCTTGTATCATACGAAAGAGGAAAAAAATGTAAGTCAATTCTAACTAATCTAGTATTAAAACTTAATAATGAAAACAAATAGACGATGGATACCGACTGACGAATATGGGATACGATTACTTGGCCCTCCGAGCTTTAACATCTAACAACGTTATAGTTTCAATTGGAAATCAAATCGGTGTTGGAAAGGAATCAGGTAGGATTAAAAATTATCTAAAGCTGGAATAGATAATTAAAATCATCTTTTAGAAATCTTTCTCGTTGCGTCTGAATCGGGGGAAGAATATGTACTTAAAATACATCGATTGGGTAAAACTTCTTTCCGAAAACTTCGTGAAAAGAGAGATTATCACCTTCATAGAAACAAAACAAATTGGCTGTATCTTTCTCGTTTAGCGGCTGTTAAAGAATACGCTTTCATGACTGTAAGTTCTTTTAATTTTTCGATATTTACGGTTCTTTTAACGATATCTCGGGTAGGCTCTTCACGAACGGGGTTTTCCCGTACCAAAACCAATCGGTTTTAATCGACATTGTGTCGTAATGGAACTAGTTAAAGGTTATCCCTTGTGCCAAGTGAAAGAAGTAGGCGATCCTTCCGCTCTTTATAGTACTATGATGGATTTAATCGTGAATTTGGCTAATCACGGCCTAATTCACGGAGATTTCAACGAATTCAATATCATGATTGATGAAGATGATAATCCAACCGTGATCGATTTCCCTCAAATGATATCAACTTCTCATCCAAATGCCGAATGGTAATTATCATAATTATTATTTTATTTTATTTTTTAATTTATTTTAAAATGTTTAAAGGTATTTTGATCGTGACGTAAAATGTATTCGAGATTTCTTTTTCAAACGATTTACTTACGAGAGTGAATTGTTTCCCAAATTTTCCGATGTAGTGTAAGTTTAATATATTTTAATAATTTATTGGTCATTTCATGAAATTTGGATTCAATTTCATGATTTTGGTTTTGATTTCATGATTTTGGCAGTGATTTCGTGATTTTGGATGATTTCACATGATTTTGGATGATTTCACATGATTTTGGATGATTTCACATGATTTTGGATGATTTCACATGATTTTGGATGATTTCACATGATTTTGGATGATTTCACATGATTTTGGATGATTTCACATGATTTTGGATGATTTCACATGATTTTGGATGATTTCACATGATTTTGGATGATTTCACATGATTTTGGATGATTTCACATGATTTTAGATGATTTCACATGATTTTAGATGATTTCACATGATTTTGGCTGTGATTGCATGATTTTGCTGGTGATTTCATGATTTTGTCTGCTATTTCATGATATTGTCTGTGATTTCATGGCATTGTCTGTTATTTCATGATTTTGTGTGTGATTTCATGATTTTGTCTGTGATTTCATGATTTTGTGTGTGATTTCATGATTTTGGCGTAGTTTTTGCCTCTGATTTCCTTATTTTGGATGGTGATTTCATGTTTTCATTGTTAATTTCATGATTTCATTGCTAATTTAATGATTTCATTGTTAATTTCATGATTTCTTTGCCAATTTTATGATTTCATTGTTAATTTAATGATTTCATTGTTAATTTCATGATTTCATTGCTAATTTAATGATTTCATTGTTAATTTCATTGTTAATTTCATGATTTCATTGTTAATTTCATGATTTCATTGTTAATTTCATGATTTCATTGTTAATTTCATGATTTCTTTGCTAATTTCATGATTTCATTGTTAATTTCATGATTTCATTGCTAATTTCATGATTTCATTGCTAATTTAATGATTTCATTGTTAATTTCATGATTTCTTTGCCAATTTTATGATTTCATTGTTAATTTAATGATTTCATTGTTAATTTCATGATTTCATTGTTAATTTCATGATTTCATTGCTAATTTCATGATTTCTTTGCTAATTTCATGATTTCTTTGCTAATTTCATGATTTCTTTGCTAATTTCATGATTTCATTGCTAATTTCATGATTTCATTGCTAATTTCATGATTTCATTGCTAATTTCATAATTTCATTGCTAATTTCATGATTTCATTGCTAATTTCATGATTTCATTGTCAATTTCATGATTTCATTGCTAATTTCATGATTTCATTGTTAATTTCATGATTTCATTGCTAATTTCATGATTTCATTGTCAATTTCATGATTTCATTGCTAATTTCATGATTTCATTGTTAATTTCATGATTTCATTGCTAATTTCATGATTTCATTGTTCATTTCATGATTTCATTGTTCATTTCACGATTTCATTGTTAATTTCATAATTTTTTCAGTCATTTCTTGATTTTATGACTTCAAGCATAATTTCTTTAACGATTTCATAATTTTGTTACAATGATTTTGCGATAAAAACCTTACAAAGTTTCTTTTTTTCATACGAACGCAGACGAGAAGAGTCTTTAGATTTGGAAACTGCGGCTAGTGGATTTACTAAAGAAACTAAAGAAGAATTAACCGAGGTAACGAACCTAGTTTTTAACGCAAAAAAAAAACAGTTTAAAGACAAAATCTCCCGAACTAAATTTAATATTTCAGGCATTAACGCAAATGTCTTCTAATTCAGCGAGCGAAGGACTTACTCCTGAAACGATTAAAGGTTTAGACGATGTTGAGTATGTTTTATATTTTAAATCACGTTAAAGGCCCTTAATTTCTGTATTCACGGAGAAATCCACGATATCTACGATGAAAATCTTTTAAATTTACGATTTTGTTAAAACTTAGGCCAGAAGATTCGAAACACGATGAAATTCCGCAAGAATTGACAAATGAAGCTAAATTTGACGCAGATTCGCTTCAAATTGATGACAAAATTAATCGATTAAAACTTTCGAAAGAAGATTTAGATGCAGAATATACGAAAGTTATCGATAAATTTAAAAATTCCCGTGTTTCCGATGACAGTGACGAAGGAAGTGACGTTTTGGAAAGCGCTTCTACTTCTTGTACTACGATCGCACCGGCTGAAATTAAAAGCCGAATCAGAAAGCAAATATTGAAAAACCAGAGGAGAACCGTTATTAGTAAATCGAGAGTTAAAGGAGAAGCTTTAGCCGTTAATCGACAGAAACGGGATAATAATGATAATATTAAACAATCTTTAACTGGTTTTTGGGCTTATTAAATATTTTGGAATGTATTTAAGCCTTTATGTAATTAAAAATGATTTCTATTTGATTTTTTCCTATTTTTTAGTCATGATTTAGTCAATTTCTCCTTCAAAAGCAGTGTTTCCACTCTGCTGTCGGAATTTTCCCCCATTTTAGGAGGAAAAACTCTGTTTTCGCCCATCCTATAGTAGTTTTTTCCTGTCCCATAGTAGTTTTTCCCCCAAAAATTTCCCCTTTATATAATTTTTACCGCTTTTGCTGATTTATTTTCGCCATTAGGGATTTACAGTACATGCCCTCATTTAGGCCTATTTTCAGAAGTTTTTGTAGTGAATAGAGCCTTTAAATGGAAAGCCCCTTTAAAGTCGCCTTCATTTCTAGCTTAGCAGACGACGTTGACCATAAATTTGTACAGTAAACCAGTAAACCTAGGCTGTAACGCTGGTGACTAACGGAATAGGATTTTAAAGTAGGAAATTTCATAGCAGATAAGGCCTTTAAATTAAGATCATCATATGACTTGTGCTGGGCAAACAATTTCCCACTACACGTCGTTATTTTCCCAAAAAAATGACACAATGTTCAGTACTTATTTCCGTCCCTGTACGAAATTTGTAATGAGAAATTGAATCCGAAGTTCCGAACTAGTAGTGAACCGAGCTGAGTGAACTCTTCCGAACTCCTCTCTAGTAAGATCATCGTCTATCGTTTCACAGCGTCTGTGGAACAATCAGACAGGTAAATCAGTTTCAATCAATTTTAGAGGCTATTTTTAATGTATAAATATAATTAAAAATTTAATTATAGGTTATATTAAAGATCTAAGCCAGGCTATTTTGTAGAATTCTTTAACCAGTTTAAAAATAATTTAATTATTCTCGGGTGACTCTGGTCTAGTTTCACGCTATGGCCAAGGCTTAGAAACTAACGCGTGTTGATATCATTCTCTCATAGAGCGAATGTTTTTTATTTGGTAAATACTAATTCTTTACGTTATTTAAATAGAAAAAATGGCAATTCAACCACTCAAACGAGTCAAGGTTGTTAAGAAGAGAGTAAAGAAGTTCATTCGCCATCAATCTGATCGCTATAAGAAGCTAAGAGTAAGTTTTATCTTTTCTGTTATGCTAATTTAAAGCTGGTCTTCAAGCTTAGTTCAGCTTACATGTTGTCTAATTTTTGGTACATCTGGCCTTTCAATAATATGATATTTCTTTCTTTGTTTAGCCTAACTGGAGAAGACCCAAAGGTATCGATAATCGTGCCAGGCGTAGGTTTAAGGGTCAAATTCTCCTCCCTAATATCGGTTACGGATCTAAAAAGGCTACTCGTCATATCCTACCCAATGGATTCAAGAAGGTCGTCGTATGTAATATGAGAGTAAGTACCGAACTCTTTAAAATGTATATTTCGAAATAATAAACTCTCAATTTCTGAAAGGAATTGGAGATGTTGATGATGCAAAACAGACGCTTTTGCGCTGAAATTCATCACGGTGTTTCTAGCAAGAAACGTAAAGTTTTAGTTGAAAGAGCGAAACAACTAGCGATAAGAGTAACAAACGCATCTGCTCGAATCCGCGCTGAGGAACACGAATAAAATATATCTTGTTTAATAAAAAAAATTCAAAAATTAATCTATATTTTGCTTTATTTTTTTCATATAAAAATTACTTCATCTTAGAATGCAAATATTAATATTCGGCCAAGGCCTAACGAAAAAACATTTTAGGGAGTCCTTGAAGGGGGTCATTAGTCTCCACTGATTCCTGAAACTTGATTGACTTCTACTTTACATTTATTCGAATTTAGTTAATTAATAACGGGTTTTTAATTATTAAAAGTTGGTCTAAATTCATTTCAGTATCCTAGCGACACGCGTTCCGACTCGCCATTGGCTGAAGTCTTGGGACTCCCTCACCCCTGACCTGAAACTTGATGGATATTACGGGGTGACATCTGTAGGTGTACTTATTTTAATTGTAATTAAATTTTACTTAAACTTTAAATTAATTTGAATCTAGTAAAAATATATTTTAATTGCTAACGGGTTTTTAATTATTAAAAGTTAGTTTAAATTCATTTCAGTAGGTATATTTCAAAATTATTCTATAGATTGGAAATATTAATCAACGTAAGATTGGAGCGGTCGTAAGCTTCTAGTTTTAATGATATCTCCTATTTAATATCGTTGATATAGTTTAGAGTGGTTTTCTACACGCTATACTCTTAGGGTGATTTTTTAATTAAGTATCAATATGATAAATCAGAGATAGCGTTCACCACATTTAATCTTAGAACAAGATTTAGCCGTTTATTAGAATTTCAAAACCAAAAAAAAAATTGTAATTCATATTTTTAGACTTAATTAACTTTATTAAATAATTACGTTAATTTTTAAACGTAATAAATATTAGAAATATTTATTTTTTAAATCTTGACATTCGTAAACTTGATAAAGGTCCTTAATTAAAGCGATAATTAGTGTTAAATTAAAAGATTTTGTCGCAAACTGATGTAAATTTTTACCAAAATTTATCTATAAATATGTTTAAGCGTAAATTATATCGTAATATCTTTGTAATTAAAGTTAATTGATAAAATCAAGTTAATTAAAATATTTTTTCGCTTTTTGAGGTTAAAAACGGCTAATTTCGTTATATAAACATGTGAGGAGTGTTTTTAAGCGCTTATATATTCTTAATCAAGTTTAATCGCGATTAAAATTAATCTTAATTAAAATTAAAATTGCTCGTACGTTCTCAAAAATATTTTTATCGGATAGCCCGTGTCCTAAAACCTAAGAATACGTATTTTTATTTTTAATTTATCTTAATTAGGGCCCGTAATTAATTTAAAACTAAATTAAAATCGCGTTTAAAACTAACTAAAATCAGATCTATAAAAATCCTATGGAAAAGTATCTCGTCTTGAAAGTTTCGTTTTGAGAAAAAAGTTTTCGAACGAGTCGCTTCGCTAAAACCTAAATATTTGGCTTAATTTTAACTAAATTTAAATCCTAAACTATGTATTCTGATAGATTTGAATACGAGGAATCCGCTCGTGTTATTAAAATTAACGTAAGACTAATAGTTAATTAGTTATTCAATTAGAAAGTTAAGCCTAACTCATTTTTCAGTTAAAAAAATTGAATTAACGCTTATAATTAGATTAAATATCGATTATATTTAAACAAACCATACTTAATCTAGTTAATTAACGCGCGAGAAACTCAAAAAAGTTAATTTCATTATCCTGGGATAAGCGGTTAATTAGTTACGTAATTAAGTTCAACGATTTTGACCAAACTTTTTTGTTTCGAAGTTTTTAAATAATTTTTCCCGCCTTTAAATTAAGTCGCATTTAAATACGATATACGTAAAAAAGTCAATTAAGATACGGAGAATAAAATAAAATTAGTCTCATTATCCTACGACGATCCGTTAATTAATTATCTAAGAAAGTTTGGGACTAATTAAGCAATTTTCTCGATTACCAAATGTTTATAAGGTCACTACGGCTTTAAAAACAATTATAATTAAGAAAATTAAACGTGTTTCCATAGATTGGCACGAGGGAATCTCAAAAATGTTAATTTCGAGGCTCAAAATTAAGTATTTAATTTAATATTTAATTAAAATCAAACCCCCTCCGAGTTTTCTTCCATTTTTTGGTTCACGGAGCTCATTGTAATAGAGGGGAGCCTATAACTGAGGAGGAAAGCGTTTCTTTACTCCATAGCTCCATTCGCTTTCTTCCATGAACGATAGAAATTACTAGTGTTTGCGCTAAAGATCGAATAGAGTCAGAACTAAATTAAGGGGAAACCTTAGCCTGTTTTTTTCCCTTTAGTTTAAATAAACTTCATTCGGTTTTTTGGGTAAACGGAGGTAAAGGGGGGCTGAACGTAAGAGGGAAATGAAATTCCCGGGGAATCTGGGCGCGCGCGGAGTCAGCTTTCTTTTCAGCGGGAGAATAATAAACCGTAACATTTTTCCGTAGAAAACACTGTGCAAATTCCGGCTGATCTTAGCTCCAAAACGTTTTACATTAGAAGACGTAAAACATTAGCCAAAAATCGTCTGGATTATTCCATTTTAGAAAATTGAGGGGTTCGATTTTTCTATATATATTTGTACAGCCCGAATACGCTACGGATATAACTCAACTTCCAACGAAAGATTAATATAATAGGTAGGAAAACTCCGATTGGTAGAAGTTACAATTTAAATAATTAGGCTAAATTAACGGATTTAATTCTATTTAAACGAATGAATATTATTCTAGGTATTATTAAGCGTCGGGTAGGCGTTTAAATGTTCTATTACGGCTTGAATTAATGTTATAGAAATTAAATAAATTAATAATGAATTTAAAAATATATATAAAAGGGAGGAGTCCTTTTTCCTAAGTTGAGCCTCGACGTCACCCGTGACGTTTCTTGTACGGAAACACGGCGCCCGCAGTCAGAATGACAAAATTCTTAAGATCTCTAGTTTTACTCTCAAGCTTAACTGCTGCTTTCTCCGCGCCCGCGTTCTTTTTACATCCGGAACTCTAGGGGAAGAGTGACGTCTACATTGACGCGGCCGCTAAACTAACAAGTTGAGCTTTTTATATATTTACCTAATAGCAGAGGTATATAATAACCCCCTTCGGGGGGAAGTATGAAAGCCCCTATACTACCAATGCTAAAAATCACGAACAACGAGAGCCCGCTGCTGACTATCTAGGCCACTAGCTCGCGCTGGACTTCTCAATGTCGCTACTCTAGTAAATGGTCTTTGTATAAACAAGACGGCTCGATTTGTGTTTAGAACTTCCTGTCTCGGGAGTCAGGCTGTCTGTTAAAATGGAGTCGAAGGTTGACTTCGGCTCGTAAGTTCCGGAAGCGCGCGTAGGGAAAATTTAGTGAGGTTCAAAATGGTGTAACTATTTTTTGGGAGTAAAGCGGTGTGTCGATCCGCCGCGATTTACACCGGGCAATCGTTGTTCGTCGATTTTGCCTACCTTTCATACTTCCCCCCGAAGGGGGTTATTATATACCTCTGATGTTACTTATGCTACTTGTGAGTTAAAAATCATGAAAAAATTACAAAAATCAGACTTTTTTTCTAATTTGATTTATTTAATTTAATATTATAAATATATTTGTATGTACAGCTTTAGTTGATCACGTTTTTTGTTCATGATAAATTATTATTTCGCGACATTGATCATAAAAGGCAAATCCACTATATCATAAGTTAATTACTACCTTCCTGTAAGTTAGACAATCGTATTCAAATAGTGTAACCAGTAATTTCTTCCTTTCCTTAAAAATTATGTATTTTATCACGCTCTTGATGTTCATGCTCCTGGGAATCGTGTTTAACCAGAAGTAGATGAAACCCTCCTTTGAAGTCTACTACTCTAATGTTCCATATAGCGCTCCTCTCTGTATGGGTAAAATTCCCAATTTTACGAGATCGGAGGGGTCCAACTTCATACCCCCCTGTCTACGGAAAATTGGAAATTCTCTCTCTCCACAAACGACGACGTTTTTTTGACGAACTCCGAGGCTGCTAGAGATATTCGCTCGACGAACTCCCGCTCCGAAAATATCTACCGTTAGGAGGCGTACGAATCGCGCTTTTTGAAACTAACCCATACAGAGAGGGGTAGACAAGACCCGGGAGTAATATACTTCAAAGGAGGGTTTCATCGGCTTCTGGTTTAACCAATAGAAAATGTTCACTAGAACTGTTTGGGCGTCAAAAATTAAGAAAAGAAATTGCTGGCTACACTATTGAATACCACTTATGATTATTTCAAGATTAACGTGTTTGAATTCAGTGGCTGAAGGCGATGATCCTTGAAACCTTGAAAAACTTTCTACAAAATAGCTAAAAGTGAAAATTCCTTTCTATAAGTATAGGCAGTTATATTATACCTAATTATATTTATATTCTTAGATCATTATGCTTTATATATATATATGTACAATCAACCGGGTTCCAGTCCCTCTGACTCGTCGGAACACTAGCAAAAATACCCTCTATTAAAAGGAACTAACCCAATAACTATATCAACTTATAAAAATCAATGCCTATACTATCATTTTAGGGTTTTTTTTCAGCAAAGAAGTAGATTTAATGATATGTTACTTATTCATTGTCAATTCTGGATATTAACAAAAGTATATAACTTTATTTCATAGAAGTAATCACGCCCCGTAGCTTAATACTATTAGCGCGGCCCTCCCGACTCGTAATATCGAGGAAAAGTCCAAATCACTCGAGGCAGACAGGGGTGATGACTTTTTTATCTATTTTTAAGTGATTGGCGATGACGTAAAACTCTAACTTTGCTGACAGTATTAAGCTTGTTGTTTACTTTTATCAAGAAGGATCAGACAAGGAGAGGAAAAGTGGGGACGGCGCAGTTCCTACTGCGTCGGCCTAAACTCCAACTCTGGGAGAACGGGGGTAGAGATGTTTCGTGGTAAAATGTTGTCACGTGGTTAAAACGGATCCTTTATCAGCTTCGTAGTAGCCAAGGACGCTAGTGACCACGTGACAACAGTTTACCTCGAGAATTTCCTATCCCCCTTTCCACCCGAGTGGGAGGTTGGCTCTTCTCTCTCTAACTCAACGCAGCCCTACTTTTCCTCTCCTTGTCTGATCCTTCTTGCTTTTATGGTAGACTTTGGAAATGACTAATTAGTTTTTGTACGTAAAATGATTGGTCAAAGGGACTGGAAACGATAAATAGTTTCATTATATAATTAATTAGGAATTTAGTACTATCTTTGAGATTTTTCTAAATCGTATAGGCACGCCGATTCTTGGTTATTGGAAGAAACCAATTTTCGTTGTCGTTCGCGAAGTTTTTCCGTGTAAGGCAACTCAGCTGTGGCTAACCGATAACAAATATCAGCCAATCGCGCGTCTTTCTTTAGAACGAACGAATACACATTATCGCTGAAAGTTCGCGCTCTGTCCGATAAACTGGGACTTCCGCTGACTTCAACCCTCTGGACACAATGGTCGTAGAACAATTTGTTCCAGATTCGCAAATTGGCTACCTCTTCTTTCATTCTGTCGCCACCGAACTCGTCGATGGCTCGTCTCATCTTCTGTAAAAAGTAATTATAGAGAATGGTATCGGCGCTGTTGTACTCAGCCAGTTTGACCCTGATAGTTTCGGACAAATTGACCACAGTAGCTCGCGTTCTTTGATTTTGGGCGAAATAAATGATGTCCTCCGTGCTCCAACACAAACGATTCTTCAAGAGTATCAGAGACTCGTCGAATAGTTCGGCGATCATTACCAGATGAAAGTTCTTCTCAACTTCCGGGATTATCTCGAAACGAAGCCGAGTTGAGTTTGACCAATCCGTCTCTTCGAAACCCAGATCGAAAAGCATTTGATTGACGCCAATTCGTTCACCGAAACGATGCGTTCGAAGATTTTCCTTCGATGACGAGTCCGATTCAAGGGCAAATTCTTCAAGAGTCTTGCCAATGTGTTTCTCCATTTCGTAATAACCGTACAAGGACTCGAAGAGGCTGATGGGATTTCGGAGAATCGTCACGAAAACTGCGTCCGATGGTAGGACGGAACGAATTTCTTCTCTGTCGAAACTAAAAAGAGGAAACAGATTTAATATGGCATAAATAAATAGTCAGTGAAGTTGACAACGGAGGATAGCCAAGGCTTAGCATCAAACATAGGGAAATCTCGCTAGTTTACAGCGTTGTCTTTGCTTCTCCTAAATATCCGTGGGCGGTGCATGGTCCTAGGAATGTGTGTTTAGTGTTTTCTCAAGGATCTATTTAAACTTACCGGGTATGGTGACAGAAGATATTGAAGCCGATGGCTGGCGTCATTTCTTCTGACAACAGAGAAATTGAAAACGGCTGAGGATGTCCGATGTAATTGTGTCGATGTGGAAGTAAGAAAGACAAGTTTCGAGTATCCCCAAAGCGCATCAGGATATTCTGGACGGTAGAACTGGCGCACTTATGAGTCTTGAGAAAGAAGACGTTCGTAGCCGGGGGACAATATCCTTCCATCGATTTCTGGGGAGCTGGATACCTGGAATAACGAATAATATTTTATAACCTGACCAAGTTTTTACCTAACTCTATAAATAACCCCTTCTCCCTTTAAATAAACTCTTATCTCCACCACAACGTGACAAGTTTCCTCGAAACATTTCAAACAAACTGTAAATTCAAGTTTACATATTTTACGCGCCATACTTTTAGACTTAGATTGACAATATACAGAAGTATAAAGAGTTTGTGAAGGACACTAATGAGAATTGGGACCACGAAACCACGCCCCCGCCTCTTATTGGTTCATTATACTATTCATAGGTAACTATTTTTCTCTAGGACAAGGTATGAAAACGTATATTGAAAACCTTGACAAGTAAACCCAACTAGACACACGTCGAAACACCCGTTAACGAGGCCAAACGAGAAAAAAATACACTTTTCCTACTGTAGTTACGTCACTTTAACGTCAAGGTATATCGCAGCCTTTAACAGTACTATTCAGTCCTGCATTATTACCTAGACGTTAAGGTGACGTCAAGGAAAATGGTCCATAGATACATACAATAGAGTTAAAGCTAGGGGGAAAGAGATACGTGAAATCACATCATTTGCGTTTAAATCTTTTTTCCTGGCATTTGACTCTTATTTCATCTATGGACGGACGGACAGACTTTGTAGAAAAATGAAAGCGACGAGATAAAAACGGAAAACTGCCCCATTTGGGGGCCAAAAAATGACATCGCGTCCAATTTAAAAGAAGAAACAGACATTATTTCGAAGAGGGAATTTTTATCTGTTCCGAATTTCAAAAAAAACATCAAAATAAAAATGTAATTCACTCAATTTCTGTATTGAATTTCGAGGCATTTTTTTCGAAAACTTTATCAAGAGCTTGTTCACACGATGTAGCTTTTGGACTAGACATAAGTCTATTAAAACCTCCATTGGTGGTAAGGCTACTAACACGCGAGTTTCAATGAATAAACAGAAAGTACCTGCATCTGCTGGAAAAGACACGCGTAACAACGGTCAATTGTTGTTGCACGATGGTCATTCTAAAAAGAGACAGAGAAAAAATTAAGCTTTCAAACTTAATTTCACATTATTTGAAGCCGGTTGCTTCGGTATATGCGCAATTTCGCTCATCATTTATTAATAAATGAGCCTTTTTTATGATTTTACACATTCATTATTCATAGAACAGTAATATGTAGCAGAAGACGAATTTTAGAAAAAGTACCGAAAGTTTAGGCCGTTTCCTTATCAAAGTTCTGTCACCGAACACAGCCTAAATTAATGCATCGAAAATGACGTTCCATAAATCTACAATAAGTTCATAGTAGAAGAGTCCGTCGTTGGTCTAGCGTCAAAATTCTTTGAACTCAGTTTCTAACGGCCGGTGACAGTGAAGCAGCGTTGTGGTATGTGGTCAGTTAATTTGATTATAAATATCGATATATTTCGTGCTAACTATCAGAGTTCTTAAGAATATGTTAGTTAAAGATGCCTAATATCGTATTCTCATCATTAAATCCGTTAACTATGCTGTAATTTTGTCGAACGAGGTTAAAATAAGTTCAACACTGACCAATGAGAATGAGACTACCGAACTAAGAATGGGTGGATTGTGTATACGGTACAGATAAGACAAATATACTATGTAAAAAACCCAACTCGTGTACCAAGTCATCATTGTGTCTTGCATGAATAATGGATTCTTCTTGCTATCAATGACTTTATCAAGTTTATTTGGCGTTCTGATACGAGAGCAACTTTGCAACAAGGAACGACATGACTTTACCGCGTTTTTGTGTTAAATTTCAAGACCCAAATTGGATTACTTCGAGACCTTCAAACCATGTAAGTACAAATATTGATGCAATTGCATTCAAAATGTCTATTTTCCCCTTTTTTGGCGGGAGTTTTATGAAGAAAGTTCACATAGTAACCTTCATCTACTAAACTAAGCTAATAGCGGACCATTAATATTACATTCTGGCAAGTTAATGGCTAGTTCAAGATAAGAAAAATATTGGATATAAATCAATACATAAAATATATACCCATTATTGAAGACCATAAAAAAAGCAATCAGGTTTAATATAGGGCCCTAAGATTTAAAGTAGTAAGGTTTTCATGGGTTTTTCTTCCCCGATTTTAACCCTTAAATTGAGATCTCGAAGCTAGAATTATTTAGTCGCTGTTCCTTTCAATTTAGATGAAAAAATATAATTATTATATTTCATTCTACACGGATTTCGAGAAACAAGATATTTTTATCTTTAATTGACATTATCCGTTCGAATAAACGCGTAATTTGTTTATTAATTAAAATTTTATCTCCGGGTCTAATTCATATCCAGCATTTGATACGCGTCTAATTATATAATTTGTGGTTTTATATTAATTCTTAAAATTTAATAATTAGATTAAATAGATTAAATTATGAAATTACCTGAGAAAACTAACGCAGGTTAGGAATAGAAGCAAAATCACCAAGGAAATATTCCACCGTCGGGATAAAGACAGCTTTTTAATTATACAAGATTAACAAAGATAATTAGTAAGGAAATTTGGAATTGTGGATAGCTAAATTGTTACGCTAATTAGTTATAATCTGTTAGAATTAAAGCTCGGAGTTAGTCTATACATTTTATTAGTTAGTTAAAATTGTAGCCTGCAAAAGTTTTTGAAAATTACTTCAGAGGTCAGGGAATTTGAAAATGACCCCAAAGGGTCAGGGAAAAAATCAGGAAAGTTGAAAATTGATCCGAAATATTAGGGAAAAGTCAGATAATTTCAAAATTCACCCAAAAGGTCAGGGAAAAGTCAGGGAATTTGAAAATTGTACCAAAAGGTCAGGGAAAAATCAGGAAATTTGAAAATTACCCCTAAAAGGTCAGGGAAAAGTCAGTGAATTTGAAAATTGCCCCAAAAGGTCAGGGAAAAGTCAGAAAATTTGAAAATGAGCCCAAAATGTCAGAGAAATTAAATATTTTGGTTCGTTTCAAGAAACCGTTTATGATTGGTTGACATAATTATTATAAACTTTAAATATTTGCTCAAAAATTACTCATATTCTGAGTAAACTATCAGCTGATTCTTATTGATAAAATACATCAAATAAAAAGAGAATTGCCATTAAGCTCGTTCGTTAAAATAAATTGAGTAAGTAAGATTATGGTCATGGAAAACGTTTCCAATCATTAATTAAAAATTGAACAAGATATTTACCCATTCATTGCATCGCCAGACACGACAACAACCACTCATAATTTTAACGACAATGTTAGCTTACACTCTCAAATTCGATTCTCTCTAACACTCGACGCCCCATAAATTGAACTTAATTCGTTTTAAAGTACACAGACAAACAAGGAGACAACTCTCTTTTTCCATGCAACCCGCATCAAGAAGGATCAGACAAGGAGAGGAAAAGTGGGAACGGCGCGGTTCCTACTGCGTCGGCCTAAACTCCCACTCTGGGAGAACGGGGGACAGACGCGGGTAGAGTTGCTTCGTGGTAAATTGTTGTCACGTGGGTAAAACGGATCCTTTATGAGACGCGTAGTAGCCGACGACGCTAGCGACCACGTGACAACAGTTTACCTCGAGAATTTCCTATCCACCTTTCCAACCGAGTGGGAGGTTGGCTCTTCTCTCTCTAACTCAACGCAGCCCCACTTTTCCTCTCCTTGTCTGATCCTTCTTGCCCGCATCTTCGTACACAAATGAAAGATACTCTCCCGTCTCCTTCGCGTCTGAACAACTCATTATTCAATTTGTTTTAATTAGTTTGCTGGTACTTGTTAAATTTTTAAAAAAAATTCAAAGCTAATTTTAAAGCTTATAATGTTAAGGAATTAAGCCGCCTTTGTTGAACTTTAGAGATTAGTTTAAATTAACATTAAATTTAAATACGAAAGTCAGGGAATTTTAAGGGATTTTAAAAAGTCAGGGAATTTTAAGGGATTTTAAAAAGTCAGGGAATTTTAAGGGTTTTTAAAATGTCAGGGAATTTAAAGATCTTTCAAGAAGCCAGGAAATTACAATCATTATCTGCGGATAAGATTCTCAGCTGACGGCGTGTCAGTTGTATAGATTAGAACAAAGATACGCCTGCAATACATTTGGCGAACGCGATTATATAAAAAATAAAAGGTTAAAAAAATGTGTAGTATTAGCTGTCAGGGAATTTGAATCTGAAAAAACTGTGGCAACCCTGTAAATAATCGTAAAACAAGTCTTACCACAACGACTTTCCAGGAAGGCTTTCGTCCATTGGTCTGAGCCATAGCTACGTCATTTCCAGACTATCTCACTAACCCTATGATATATAAAAACAAACATGAGTAATCCATATTATAGTTAAACCACGTGATCTGTATTAATCAATGAAATAAAGCTCTTCTTCGGAAACGACACCCATATATTAACTACTATAGGAAAAATATACCTATATTATGTTTAAAGTGAGGGTGTCACGTATTTTAACGAACTCCAAATAGAAATTGAGTGATATTTTCGGGTTGATCGTTAAAAAACGATTCAAAATATATATACATATGTCAGAGAACAAAATTACAATGACTGTAAAAATACATATTTTATAATCACCCATTTTCGAAATATTTAAAATAAAAATTCCCCGCAATCTACGTCATCACTATGGTCACGTGATTACCCTATTGTATAGAGCTTCTTACAGTTAATTCTCGACCTGGCACCAATGATAAGGTCGTTTTCTACCTTTCGTTGTACTACAAGTTCAATATTTGTTTATAATTTTTAATTTAATAATTAAAAAAAAAAAAATCTATTTTTATTAGGTTTCATTATCCCTTTAAGAAAACATAATCTCTTTTAAGAGCGAAGCTGGAGTACCGGTATAGATAATCCTCATATGTATACATAGGTTGGCCATTGTCCAAGACGAAAAATATTAGGCCTAAGCGTGGAACTACGTAATAAGGAAGTGCAAATGATTTTGAAATTGAGAAGCCGCCGCTCTTTCGGCTAACCCACCTAATAACAAGAGGGGTTTTATATTCTATCAGAAGCCGATGAAACCCTCCTTTGAAGTCTATTACTCCCTGGTCTTGTCTACCCCTCTCTGTATGGGTTATTCTCAAAAGGCGCGATCCGTACGCCTCCTAACGGTAGATGTTTTCGGAGCGGGAGTTCGTCGAGCGAATATCTCTAGCAGCCTCGGAGTTCGTCCAAAAAACGTCGTCGTTTGTGGAGAGAGAGAATTTCCAATTTTTCGTAGACAGGGGGGGATGAAGTAGGACCCCTTCTAACTCGTAAAATTGTGAATTTTACCCATACAGAGAGGAGCGCTATATGGAACATTGGAGTAGTAGACTTCAAAGGAGGGTTTCATCGGCTTCTGATTCTATGAAAAAAAAAAAAAAAAATCCGAATTTAACTCGAGTGATAAAGCGTGTGTCCTGATTGAACTGACAGTATTTGCAGAGCGGAAACTTTCAAGTTTTATCCATAACATTAGAATAAATTATAAATAATATAGAAAGTTTTCACTAAAGGGGGGTAAATGCCGTTCCCCCCAGTGTTGCCAACCATTTGTGAGTGCAATCAGTTCAGTCAGAAGTAGATGAAACCCTCCTTTGAAGTCTACAACTCTAATGTTCCATATAGCGCTCCTCTCTGTATGGGTAAAATTCCCAATTTTCCGAGATCAGAGGGGTCCTACTTCATACCCCCCTGTCTACGGAAAATTGGAAATTCTCTCTCTCCACAAACGACGACGTTTGGTTGACGAACTCAAAGGTTGCTAGAAATATTCGCTGGACGAACTCCCGCTCCGAAAATATCTACCGTTAGGAGGCGTACGAATCGCGCTTTTTGAAACTAACCCATACAGAGAGGGGTAGACAAGACCAGGGAGTAATAGACTTCAAAGGAGGGTTTCATCGGCTTCTGATATATACAATAGTGAAATCACGTGATGACGTAGATTGAGGGGAATTTTTATTTTAAACCATTTCGAAAATGGGCGATTATTAAAAATGTATTTTTACTGTATATTCGAGTGGTTTCAGATTGCGCAATCTTTGTGGTATTAAGGCAAACTCAATTTCAAAACTTCCCCTACCAATATCGATCCAATTAATATCAATATAATCGAAATTTTATTAAATATTAATACGAAGAGTATAGGAAAGAGTTTTATGTAGTTTTTAGAACATTATAAAGGTCATATCCATTTTTTTAAAATTGAAAATCTATTCAAATTAGATTCCACTAATTTATGAAACTCGAGGATATTGGATATCTCAAAAATCGGATATCTCGGATTATTTTCTTCTGTAACAAATGTGTAAGTACCATGACAATTTTGTTGCCATTGTAGCATGGCTATTTTCTTTTAAATTTTTGTGTTCGCGTCGGGAAAAAATAATTTACGGGAAGAAACGCGATGGTTATAAAATTAAATACGAACAGTTAAATTAATTTTAATTGGAGGATTGAAAACGGATTTCCCACCATTCGGTCGAACGCGTAACCTCGAAAGAATTTTCTAAAACCATTCCGTCGAACGCGTAACCTCGAAAGAATTTTCTGCAACCATTCCGTCGAACGCGTAACCTCGAAAGAATTTTCTGCAACCATTCCGTCGAACGCGTAACCTCGAAAGAAGTTTCTAAAACCATTCCGTCGAACGCGTAACCTCGAATGAATTTTCTAAAACCATTCCGTCGAACGCGTAACCTCGAAAGAATTTTCTAAAACCATTCCGTCGAACGCGTAACCTCGAAACAATTTTCTAAAACCATTCCGTCGAACGCGTAACCTCGAAAGAATTTTCTAAAACCATTCCGTCGAACGCGTAACCTCGAAAGAATTTTCTAAAACCATTCCGTCGAACGCGTAACCTCGAAAGAAGTTTCTAAAACCATTCCGTCGAACGCGTAACCTCGAAAGAAGTTTCTAAAACCATTCCGTCGAACGCGTAACCTCGAAAGAATTTTCTAAAACCATTCCGTCGAACGCGTAACCTCGGAAGAAGTTTCTAAAACCATTCCGTCGAACGCGTAACCTCGAAAGAAGTTTCTAAAACCATTCCGTCGAACGCGTAACCTCGAAAGAAGTTTCTAAAACCATTCCGTCGAACGCGTAACCTCGAAAAAATTTTATAAAACCATTCCGTCGAACGCGTAACCTCGAAATAATTTTCTAAAACCATTCCGTCGAACGGGTAACCTCGAAAGAATTTTCTAAAACCATTCCGTCGAACGCGTAACCTCGAAAGAATTTTCTAAAACCATTCCGTCGAACGCGTAACCTCGAAAGAATTTTCTAAAACCATTCCGTCGAACGCGTAACCTCGAAATAATTTTCTAAAACCATTCCGTCGAACGCGTAACCTCGAAAGAATTTTCTAAAACCATTCCGTCGAACGCGTAACCTCGAAAGAATTTTCTAAAACCATTCCGTCGAACGCGTAACCTCGAAAGAAGTTTCTAAAACCATTCCGTCGAACGCGTAACCTCGAAAGAAGTTTCTAAAACCATTCCGTCGAACGCGTAACCTCGAAAGAATTTTCTAAAACCATTCCGTCGAACGCGTAACCTCGAAAGAATTTTCTAAAACCATTCCGTCGAACGCGTAACCTCGAAAGAAGTTTCTAAAACCATTCCGTCGAACGCGTAACCTCGAAAGAAGTTTCTAAAACCATTCCGTCGAACGCGTAACCTCGAAAAAATTTTATAAAACCATTCCGTCGAACGCGTAACCTCGAAATAATTTTCTAAAACCATTCCGTCGAACGGGTAACCTCGAAAGAATTTTCTAAAACCATTCCGTCGAACGCGTAACCTCGAAAGAATTTTCTAAAACCATTCCGTCGAACGCGTAACCTCGAAAGAATTTTCTAAAACCATTCCGTCGAACGCGTAACCTCGAAAGAAGTTTCTAAAACCATTCCGTCGAACGCGTAACCTCGAAAGAAGTTTCTAAAACCATTCCGTCGAACGCGTAACCTCGAAAGAATTTTCTAAAACCATTCCGTCGAACGCGTAACCTCGGAAGAAGTTTCTAAAACCATTCCGTCGAACGCGTAACCTCGAAAGAAGTTTCTAAAACCATTCCGTCGAACGCGTAACCTCGAAAGAAGTTTCTAAAACCATTCCGTCGAACGCGTAACCTCGAAATAATTTTCTAAAACCATTCCGTCGAACGGGTAACCTCGAAAGAATTTTCTAAAACCATTCCGTCGAACGCGTAACCTCGAAAGAATTTTCTAAAACCATTCCGTCGAACGCGTAACCTCGAAAGAATTTTCTAAAACCATTCCGTCGAACGCGTAACCTCGAAAGAAGTTTCTAAAACCATTCCGTCGAACGCGTAACCTCGAAAGAAGTTTCTAAAACCATTCCGTCGAACGCGTAACCTCGAAAGAAGTTTCTAAAACCATTCCGTCGAACGCGTAACCTCGAAAGAAGTTTCTAAAACCATTCCGTCGAACGCGTAACCTCGAAAAAAATTTATAAAACCATTCCGTCGAACGCGTAACCTCGAAAGAAGTTTCTAAAACCATTCCGTCGAACGCGTAACCTCGAAAAAAATTTATAAAACCATTCCGTCGAACGCGTAACCTCGAAAGAAGTTTCTAAAACCATTCCGTCGAACGCGTAACCTCGAAATTTTTTTCTAAAACCATTCCGTCGAACGCGTAACCTCGAAAGAAGTTTCTAAAACCATTCCGTCGAACGCGTAACCTCGAAAGAATTTTCTAAAACCATTCCGTCGAACGCGTAACCTCGAAAGAAGTTTCTAAAACCATTCTGTCGAACGCGTAACCTCGAAAGAACTCTTTATAACCATTCCGTAACCTCGAAAGAACCTCTTAACCATTCCTAAGAAAACGCAATCGGAAAAGCGTACAAGATCTACAATCGCGATTCGGTCAAGAGATACTAACCTAATCAATGCCTATACTTTCCTACTCATACTTTACACGTAGTTAATGGCCTTTTGCCAACACTCTCTTAATTACCAAACCCAAGTTATCGGGGTCAAACGAGCGCTACGAATCAATAGGGGGTTCAAGGTCGCGACATTATCAAGCATTTTCGCTCTTGACCCTGATTATTTTATTTTTCCTACAACCCTTCACTGTTTTCAGCAATATTAATTAATTTTAATCTATCTTGCGCTTGCGCATTACGAGTGCGGAGTTATTAGCCACGTTTGGGAAAGAACGTAGGTCATTCGGAAAGTTAGGCACTTGTGACCGACTCGAACGTATCTCTCCCGGTCGCAGGACCTTTGACCCTTAGAGAAATGTGGTTCATTAACTCTGCCGGGTCATCAAGGACCCCGTAAGTTTGGCGATGCGCTGCTGATGTCCGTTTCTGGGTTGGAGCTCGCGAAGAGTCACTTAGGGACTGTTAGGACCCGTGGGATTTGGATTTTAGGTTAAGAACCCTACTTCGCGTTGCTGTTTTTGTGATTTTCAGCTACTTGGAGGACCAGACTTTGTTGTCTCGATACTTCGTGTCTAACTTTGATCATAAAGTAATTGATGGTTGAACGCGTTTGAAATTATTGTATCATAAGGATTCGGGGGTGGGATGATAAACTAATTGTATGAATTCGACATTTGATAAACTAATTGTATGAATTCGACATTTGATAAACTAATTATCAGGATTCGACATTTGATAAACTAATTATCAGGATTCGACATTTGATAAACTAATTATCAGGATTCGACATTTGATAAACTAATTATCAGGATTCGACATTTGATAAACTAATTATCAGGATTCGACATTTGATAAACTAATTGTAAGGATTCGACATTTGATAAACTAATTCTCAGGATTCGACATTTGATAAACTAATTATCAGGATTCGACATTTGATAAACTAATCGTAAGGATTCGACATTTGATAATCTAATTGTCAGGATTCGACATTTGATAAAGTAATTGTCAGGATTCGACATTTGATAAACTAATTGTAAGGATTCGACATTTGATAAACTAATTATCAGGATTCGACATTTGATAAACTAATTGTTAGGATTCGACATTTGATAAACTAATTGTAAGGATTCGACATTTGATAAACTAATTGTAAGGATTCGTCATTTGATAAACTAATTATCAGGATTCGACATTTGATAAACTAGTTGTAAGGATTCGACATTTGATAAACTAATCGTAAGGATTCGACATTTGATAAACTAGTTGTAAGGATTCGACATTTGATAAACTAATTATCAGGATTCGACATTTGATAAACTAATTGTAAGGATTCGACATTTGATAAACTAATTATCAGGATTCGACATTTGATAAACTAATTATCAGGGTTCGACATTTGATAAACTAATTGTAAGGATTCGACATTCGATAAACTAATTGTAAGGATTCGACATTCGATAAACTAATTGTAAGGATTCGACATTTGATAAACTAATCGTAAGGATTCGACATTTGATAAACTAATCGTAAGGATTCGACATTTGATAAACTAGTTGTAAGGATTCGACATTTGATAAACTAATTATCAGGATTCGACATTTGATAAACTAATTATCAGGATTCGACATTTGATAAACTAATTGTAAGGATTCGACATTTGATAAACTAATTGTAAGGATTCGACATTTGATAAACTAATTATCAGGATTCGACATTTGATAAACTAATTGCAATGATTCGACATTTGAAAATTGGGTAGTATTAGCTAAAACGTCCAGGGAAAATCGTTGGAAAAGGTCAGGGAAAAACCAGGAAAAGTCAGGGAATTTGAATCTGAAAAAACTGTACCTTTCCTGATATTATTTAACTACGTGCGTTGTTTACTTTTATGTAATTATTAATTATTTTTATTTTTAAGTAATTTGCTCATTACGTATTTAAGTTTAAAGTAATTAAGGTAATCTAAATCATGGCTAAATGTAAAGACTTCACGGTACCATAATTACAGTTTTTTTTTTACCTCAAATTTGATACAGAACCACACCCTTTTCATAAATCTTTTTTTTATTTATAAAAAATCTAATTTTCTTGGCGGGAGATCTAAGACCTAAGCTGTCAGCTGAGTATTTCTTGATAAAAATTGCTCCTATTAAAGGAAAAATATTAGTATAGCTCGGAATCTTCTGTTATTCGTATATTTTCAGATATTTTATTTTCGGATAAATTGTTCGTAACTAAAACATGAAATTTCTATATTCGTATAATTGTTAAATGGTTTACCCGAAGATAAGCCTTCGCCGCTTTATCTACCTACAAATTACTCGTTTTCAAACGTATAACGATGGATAATTCGCGTTTCCAGAGTCTAAAATATAAGAAAAATATTTCAAAATTGACTTTTAATTCGAAGAATATAAATAAAACGACGAAACTAAGATTTTAAATCATCTTTTTATTCGTTATTTTTCACGAAAATCAATTTTGAATGTTTTTTATCCGAACGTATAACGCGGATAGTATTCTAAGATAAGTTGCCATTTTTGTTGGATAATAAAAACGGATATGGATTAGGTTTTTGTTACTTTATCTTGGAATAAGTTAACTCGAATGAAAAATAGTCTATTTTTAATCAGATTGATTTACATCAGAATTTAGTAGATTTTATCCAATTAATAAAAATGATACGAATTCCGAGCTCTAATAATGGGTATGAAAATGTAGCCGTTTTGCGAGCGGCTAGTTCAATGAAGGTCCAAATTAATCGAAGGCCTCTGGTTCAGGAGGGAAGATTATTGGGTGTGGCTCCGAAGGGCATTTATGTATAACGGATCCCTGAATATTACAGTGTCCAGTCAATAGCGGGCTTTTCCTTCTAATAATTAATTAAAACATGAAAAAAAGGTAGCTACTACATAGACGAATAATTGATCCATAGGAGAATGTTAAAGTTTTCGTCATTTTTGACCGACAAACAAACCACATATTAAATTAACTATTAAACAAACAAATCATAAATTAAATTAATTACTAAACAAATACACCACAACTTAAATTTATCTATTTAATAAACAAATTATAAATTGATTTATTTAATAAATAAACTATAAATTGATTTATTTAATAAATAAACTATAAATTGATTTATTTAATAAATAAACTATAAATTGATTTATTTAATAAATAAACTATAAATTGATTTATTTAATAAATAAACTATAAATTGATTTATTTAATAAATAAACTATAAATTGATTTATTTAATAAATAAACTATAAATTGATTTATTTAATAAATAAACTATAAATTGATTTATTTAATAAATAAACTATAAATTGATTTATTTAATAAATAAACTATAAATTTATTTATTTAATAAATAAACTATAAATTTATCCATTTAATAAACTATAAATTTATCCATTTAATAAACTATAAATTTATCCATTTAATAAACTATAAATTTATCCATTTAATAAATAAACTATAAATTTATCCATTTAATAAATAAACTATAAATTTATCCATTTAATGAATAAACTATAAATTTATCCTTTTAATAAATAAACTATAAATTTATTTATTTAATAAATAAACTATAAATTTATTTATTTAATAAATAAACTATAAATTTATTTATTTAATAAATAAACTATAAATTGATTTATTTAATAAATAAACTATAAATTGATTTATTTAATAAATAAACTATAAATTGATTTATTTAATAAATAAACTATAAATTTATTTATTTAATTAAAACCAACCCTATCTAGCTTAAAAGCCTTAATACACGCATTACGCTAATTATATAAGGGAAGAAACATAATGAATGACCCAATTAAATTCTTTTTCAATAGAAACATTGTATAAATATTAGACAACACAGAAGAAAATGCTACCTTTGTTTTTTTTACGAGCGGTGGCTAAAACACAAGACCCAACCTTATTGATCTTTCACATAATACAAAGTCTACTAAATTCCCGCCCTTTTCCGACATACGACAGAGTTAATTACATCCTTGATGGATCATGAACACTTTATTTAAGCAGAAACAGATTAAAAATGAAATATCTTCCACTAATCTAAGCAATTATAACGCGACCCTTTTATCTAGAACCAAAAAACTCTGACATTGTAAATAAATTATCCCATAGTTTATCATTATTCACCTTAAAGGTAGAAACAACCTAACAACAAGTGACTTTTTAAATAGATTCCTTAAGGGGGGAAGTAAAAGGTTTTGTGTTTTGAGACTGTGACGTCAAATTTCATAATTAGTGTTACTCGTCCTACTGATTTTTTACTCCAGGGGGTGATTATTCTCTGGTATGATTATATTATAATATATTAACCAGGAAAGACACGGAAAAAGATCATTAAATAATCACAAAAATGACTCTTCTTTGAATCAAGGAGGATCAGAGAAGGAGAGGAAATGTGGGGCTGCGTTGAGTTAGAGAGAGAAGAGCCAACCTCCCACTCGGGTGGAAAGGGGGGATAGGAAATTCTCGAGGTAAACTGTTGTCACGTGGTCGCTAGCTAGCGCGTCTCATAAAGGATTCGTTTTACCCACGCGACAACATTTTACCACGAAACGTCTCTACCCCCGTTCTCCCAGAGTGGGAGTTTAGGCCGACGCAGTAGGAACCGCGCCGTCCCCACATTTCCTCTCCTTCTCTGATCCTCCTTGTTTGAATTAAGGTTTAGACCAGTATCGCTCTTAATATTTCCCTCTGGTCACGTGATAAAATAAGTAGTAAAGGGTTATTTTAGTACGATAAAAAACACGAGATGGCGCTGATTTTGCATAATATCTGTTTGATTGTTTGATTTCCCAGTCTACTTATCTCTCTCTCTTACCTCTTTCCCCAGTATCCCGCCTCTCGTTGCGGGTGGGCACACTGTAGGCCAGACGGTGACTTTATTGTGGCGATATAAACACCGTTATAATAAACGTTTCTAAATTCTACCACGAACTAGGTAGGTTCGAATATTACCATTTCGTTGGAAGTAAAGTTCTAGCGATATTAGAACGCGAGGGATAAAATTTCAATTAAGTTTATTTTTAAACAAGATTCGATATAATCTCAGACGTTATAATTATCAAAATTATGTCGTGAACTAAAGAAGATTTCAATTTAAATTTAAGTGAAAATTGGGGACTGATCGCGTTTGTGGTTCGATTGATAATAGCAGAGGTATATAATAATCCCCTTCGTGGGGAAGTATGAAAGCCCCTATACTACCAATGCTAAAAATCACGAACAACGAGAGCCCGCTGCTAACTATCTAGGCCACTAGCTCGCGCTGGACTTCTCAATGTCGCTACTCTAGTAAATGGTCTTTGTATAAACAAGACCGCTCGATTTGTGTTTAGAACTTCCTGTCTCGGGAGTCAGGCTGTCTGTTAAAATGGAGTCGAAGGTTGACTTCGGCTCGCGAGTTCCGGAAGCGCGTGTAAGGAAAATTTAGTGAGGTTCAAAATGGTGCAACTATTTTTTTGGGAGTAAAGCGGTGTGTCGATCCGCCGCGATTTAGGCCGGGTACTCGTTGTTCGTCGATTTTGCCTACCTTTCATACTTCCCTCCGAAGGGGGTTATTATATACCTCTGATAATAGGTACCCTTTTAAGTGAGTTACCTATTGACTACCGCCTTATAATCATTCACCTGTATCTCAATTTGTCATGTTTCCAATAACAATTTCGTTTTGGGCTCGTCTCTATGATTTCCTCGCTTGACTCATTCCATATCGGGTCAAAGTTGACTGAACACAATTCACTTAACCTAATTGTTTACACACGATTACAACGTTCAGAGATATTTGTTTATTTACGCAGTCTGATCTGCGGACGTTATTCGTGTGTTATCTATCCTAACCAAAGATCATGAGCTGTTTTCCATATCTCTTAGGCAACTTCAAGACCAGATCTCTTAGGCAACTCTTAGGCAACTTCAAGACCAGATCTTCATGTCGTAAGACAACTTGAAGCCATATCTTTTAAGCAACTAAAATAACCTAATCTGGTGAAGGACACTAGGGTTATTTTCACTTTGTTCAAATCCTAGCTATAGTGTAACTAGTCAACCAATCCCATGTCCAAATGTTGGTTAATCTTAACATTAGCCCTACCACTGACTCATTAACCGTTTAACATATCAACCGTTAATTTTTAACTGAAATTAAAATTAAAGACACTCACCTGGTTAGTTAAAAAAAACGTCCGGCACGTTTCAAAAACGAAAGTAATTGTCCTATCCCAATTGTCGACCGGTAACTGAAGAACTCACGCGCTGATGGCTTCAGAGACCTCAAGCGTGATGCTTTCGCTTCGATGTTCCCCCGAAAAAGACACCCATACAGAGACTTACATTTTTATTTCCCCTCGTGCAGGTAACTTTATCACGTGGTTGGACCTTTTTAGCCACACCCCCTTAGGGGGAGGTGTAAGCTACTATATGGTATCACCATTTTCTTTGTAGATAGAGCTCGGAATCGGATCGATCCATTATCTTCCGTTATTCGTATATTTTCAGATATTTTATTTTCGGATAAATTGTAACTAAAACAATGAAATTTCTATATTCGTATAATTGTTAAAAGGTTTACCCGAAGATAAGCCTTCGCCGCTTTATCTACCTACAAATTACTCAGTTTTCAAACGTATAACGATGGATAATTCGCGTTTCCAGAGTCTAAAATATAAGAAAAATATTTCAAATTAACTTTTAATTCGAAGAATATAAATAAAACGACGAAACTAAGATTTTAAATCATCTTTTTATTCGTTATTTTTAACGGAAAATAAATTTTGAATGTTTTTTATCCGAACGTATAACGCATCGGATAATATTCTAAGATAAGTTGCCATTTTTGTTGGATAATAAAAACGGATATGGATTAGGTTTTTTTTTACTTTATCTTGGAATAAGTTAACTCGAATGAAGTCTATGTTTTAATCAAACAGATAATATACATCAGAATTTAGTAGATTTTATCCATTTATTAGAAGTAGGAAAGGGGTGTGGCTTTTCATATGGACTTGAACATCTTGTCTATTTCCCCAAGGTAGAGATCGATCGAAAACTAGGGTAGGAGGTAGTTAAACGAATCGTCGAAGCGAAGGGACCCTACCGTCTCGTCTCTAGCCCCCTTTTTGCCTCTAGGACGAATTACCTAAGTTTACCTGCACAGCGCAAATTATCCCGGTAGAACCCAAGAAAGGACGGGTCCATAACCCATTTCGTTTGTTTAGATATTGATTTAGATTCGGATAAATAATAGAGGTCAACTAGGACTCCTTGTCTCGCTTTAGGACCCTTAATTTAAACTATAATCAGAAGCCGATGAAACCCTCCTTTGAAGTCTATTACTCCCGGGTCTTGTCTACCCCTCTCTGTATGGGTTATTCTCAAAAGGCGCGATTCGTACGCCTCCTAACGGTAGATATTTTCGGAGCGGGAGTTCGTCCAGCGAATATCTCTAGCAGCCTCGGAGTTCGTCCAAAAACGTCGTCGTTTGTGGAGAGAGAGAATTTCCAATTTTCCGTAGACAGGGGGGTATGAAGTAGGACCCCTCCGATCTCGGAAAATTGGGAATTTTACCCATACAGAGAGGAGCGCTATATGGAACATTGGAGTAGTAGACTTCAAAGGAGGGTTTCATCGGCTTCTGATTTAAACTATAATGAAATTCCACGGGTTAACGAGATCGACTTTTATTTTCCACCCCCCTTTTTTTTTCGACGATTATCATTTCTGACCGGAATGCTAATATGTTTTTAGACTAAATGGGATATTTTTCATTGTAGTTTTATCATAAGTAACAACTCAGTAATTGTTTAGTCAGTTGTGGTTATTTCTCAGTGTCTATATATCATTTTTTCAACCCCTTAAGGTGTCTATTTTGCTCGGTTAGGGATTAATGGGCTCAACACTTGATTAAAAGGAGGATGCAACCTAACAACAAGTGATTTTTTATCGATTCCTTATTGTTTAAATAGGCCTAATCCACTACTGAAAATATTTACAAACATATATTAAACTAGAAATAAATTTAAAACTTACCCTGAAAATAGGCTTAGCGGGATTCATGGAGGTCCTGATTTCCTCGCGTGTAAGGTCTAGCGACCAATCGCGCGCGACGTCAGTCTCGCGGAGATCTCGCGTGAACGACGGGCCTTCGCTCATTGGTCGCTAGACCTGACACGGACGCGATTCACGATCTCTATCAATCCCGCTAAGCCTATTTTCAGGGTAAGTTTTAAATTTATTTCTAGTTTAATATTTGGATTGTAAACTTTTTATCGGTGGATTAGGCCTATTTAAAGGATAAGGAATCGATAAAAAATCACTTGTAATTAGGTTGCATTCTCCCCTTTAAGATGTCTATTTGCTCGGTTAGGGATTAATGGGCTCAAATCTCGATTAACAAGTTTCAAATCTCTGAATTTTTCAAATACCACAAATTATTCAAAACACAGAAATACTTCAAATCTTTCGATATCCAGATTTTTTCAAATATTCAGGGTGACCACTTTTCCTATATTTCCTATATTTTCACCTCCTTCCTATTTTCTCCTATAATTTAATGTCAATTCCTATAATCTCCTATATTTCTACTCAAAATCTCTAGTTAAGGGTAAAGTTCTAAATCATACTGTCAACCGTGGCTGTATAAGATTATTTTAGCTTAACCGTACATTTTCCAGTTAAAATAGTCTGTAAAATTCCATACTATTTAAGCAATTGGATCGTATTAATACCCTGTTTAAACCGGTGGCGAGAGTTGGGACGCGATAATAAACATGGTTCCTACTTTTAATTAATTATTTTCCTATTTTATCCTATATTTTACACTTATTTCTTCCTATTTTACCTATATTTTACATAAAATTCTTCCTATATGTTCCTATATTTCGCAAAGAAATTTCCTATATAGGATTTTCAGATTTTCAGTGGTCACCCTGAATATTTCAAAATTCTAGATATTTTTCAAATATTTCAAATTAGTCGGTTGAACTTCGATTAGTTGGTCCAACTCTCAATTGTACTTAAAGATATATTTCATTTCTTCGAGACTAAAACTCGATGCAAATAAAAAAAAGTATGGAATAAAGGCATGATCAATATTTTTTCCACAATATTAATGGGTTCGCGTGACCAATAAACGTTAAAATTTGCTATTTCTTCAACGGTAACGTATCAAAAATATACAGTGTGGTTCAGATTAAACAATTTATGAACAAATATTAAACAAGGCTTAGCGGGATTTCCTCGCGTATAAGAAGCTGATGAAACCCTCCTTTGAAGTCTACTACTCTAATGTTCGATATAGCCCTCCTCTCTGTATGGGTAAAATTCCCAATTTTACGAGATCGGAGGGGTCCTACTTCATACCCCCCTGTCTACGGAAAATTGGAAATTCTCTCTCTCCACAAACGACGCCGTTTTTTGGACGAACTCCGAGGCTGCTAGAGATATTCGGTGGACGAACTCCCGCTCCGAAAATATCTACCGTTAGGAGGCGTACGAATCGCGCTTTTTGAAACTAACCCATACAGAGAGGGGTAGACAAGACCCGGGAGTAATAGACTTCAAAGGAGGGTTTCATCGGCTTCTGGTCTCGTGGAGATCTCGCCTGAACGACTAACCTTTGCTTATTGGTCGCTAGATCTTGGACGGAGACAATTCAGGATCTCCATGAATCCCGCTAAGCCTATTTGTTATTAGATTGCATTCTCAATTTAACACGCACCAGACGCATGCGCACAATGCCAATTTTATCCCTTCCATATTTAAGCTGAGTTGTTTGATCTAATCCACCCTATAACCCTGTATATATATTATATATTATTCGTCTTGATGAATAATTGCTTTCAAGTGACCTTGTCAACGATTTCCCATAAAAACCAAATGAAATTTGACTAACGTATTAGGAAAAATCAATACAAAAACAATTCAAAATAAAAAAAATATATATGTATGCCCTAGAAACAAAGAACACAATACTAATATTGGGAAGTTCTAGTTACTTCCGATTCCCGCAAAAATAATGAAAGGTAGAAGAATAAAAAGCGATTTACTTAGGTCTTAGGTGCGCATGTTGAGCTGTGTTCATATTAGGCCTCTCTGTATGGGTTAGTTTCAAAAAGCGCGATTCGTACGCCTCCTAACGGTAGATATTTTCGGAGCGGGAGTTCGTCCAGCGAATATCTCTAGCAGCCTCAGAGTTCGTCAAAAAAACGTCATCGTTTGTGGAGAGAGGGAATTTCCAATTTTCCGTAGACAGGGGGGTATGAAGTAGGACCCCTCCGATCTCGTAAAATTGTGAATTTTACCCATACAGAGAGGAGCGCTATATCGAACATTAGAGTAGTAGACTTCAAAGGAGGGTTTCATCTACTTCTGGTAAAGTTTTAATGTAAGTGAAATATAAATTTGTAGTATACAGGCTCTTCCTGTCGTGACAGTTGTGATCTCGGCGGAGGATCTGGTATTTTTTCCACTCCCGTCAGTTACGTCATCAAAACGTAAATTTTAGAGCCAATAATATTGATTACCTTTTAGAGGTGGAGGTTTTCATTTGTCTATGAGTCGAAATAGAGTAAACGCGAAAGTCTATCAATTATTCCAATAAAATAAACAACGCCCCGTAGTACTATCAGCAAGAATCCATTCAGGTTCCATAAGAATATGGGAGCATAGCTTTAGCCTCTGGTACCATCCTCCCAAACTTTGTAACAAAAGTTCGTCCGCAATTTTCGCAACATTTGTACGCTTAGATCTTTTTTCGGTCGGCTCCATTTTTATTACCCAAAATATTACGTCAAGGTCGTTAGTGGCGCGGGTTAATAATAGATGTCAGGAGCGATTTACTTGAAAAATCGATTCGAAGCGGACGAACTTTTGCTACAAAGTTTGGGAGGATGGTTATTGAATCGCGGCCCTCCCATATTCTTATCAGCAAAGGTCCCCCTATAGTTTTACGTCATAGCCCATCACTTAAAAATAACCAAAAAAGTCATCACCCCTGTCTGGCTCGAGTGATTTGGACTCTTCCTAGATATTTTGAGTTTAATTTATTCTTTGAAACAAAGTAAAGAAATTTCCTATCGAAGGTGGCTGCGTTACTAGCATTTAAATGGTATAAATTAAATTCATATCTCTTCAACAAACATTATGACAGTATCACTTTAAAATAATAATAGCTATCAATAACATAACATAACAAAACCGCCCTCCAAAGTTGCGTGCCGAACCTCGGTTTCTTTCATTTCTAATCTATAAAGTTATACAAGTTCTCCTTCAACACAATTCACAGTTTCCTATTCTCATATAAACGTCTAGAACTTGTACAAAGTTTGACAATTGTATTATAATTAAAGTTCGTTTTTGTTAAACCAGAAGTAGATGAAACCCTCCTTTGAAGTCTACTACTCTAATGTTCGATATAGCGCTCCTCTCTGTATGGGTAAAATTCCCAATTTTACGAGATCGGAGGGGTCCTACTTCATACCCCCCTGTCTACGGAAAATTGGAAATTCTCTCTCTCCACAAACGACGACGTTTTTTTGACGAACTCCGAGGCTGCTAGAGATATTCGCTGGACGAACTCCCGCTCCGAAAATATCTACCGTTAGGAGGCGTACGAATCGCGTTTTTTGAAACTAACCCATACAGAGAGGGGTAGACAAGACCCGGGAGTAATAGACTTCAAAGGAGGGTTTCATCGGCTTCTGCCTAAAGTTAAATCTCGGGCGTTCTGGAGATAGTGATAGGAAGTTATCCACACTTGGTCTATACAGATTCAGACACCATGAATGTAATTGAAAACGTGCACCACGCTCAAAAGAATCAAGGTTCATTCTTCAGATGTCATGTGGTTTTTTTGCTTGACATTCAAGTCTTCTTAACCCCATGGTATTGCCCAAAATTTTCGCCTTTTGTCCCTAAGCTTAGGACTCTATGGAAAAAAAACGGAAGCTCTTACAAATAACTATTTTTTAAGCAAATCTACGTCACAACACAGGAAATAGGTACATCCTAAGAATAATGTGCAATACCATTGGACCCTTTTTTACCAAAAGCAATCGGTTTCCTTATTTCATTCTTGAGGTTACCAGTGTTAAGTTCAGGCGTTTTTCTGGCTAGCATATACGTTTTAAAAAATGGACAAATCTTCGGAAGAAATTAGAAATAGGGCGAAATTTTCAAATGAACAATTGAAGACATTAGAATCGTATTACGATCGGTATGAATTTATCGACTATAATATTACACGACATCTAGCGGAAGAACTTGCAGTAACTAAACGACAAATCAGAGTAAGTTGAAATTTTTAAATTTCTTACCCCATTTATAATTTAATTTTTTATTATTATTTAAAATCTTTATTACATATTTTTAAAGATAGTGTAGAGATTAAAATGATGTCATATTAATTTGTTACTAAAAAGTTAATCGTAATTAACCATGATTTAATCAGATTTAACCGAGCCTTCTAAGTTGAATAAACCTTGATTATGTGATTAAGCCTATTTTAATTAATTACTCGTATCAAGGAGGATCAGAGAAGGAGAGGAAATGTGGGGACGGCGCGGTTCCTACTGCGTCGGCCTAAACTCCCACTCTGGGAGAATGGGGGTAGAGACGTTTCGTGGTAAAATGTTGTCGCGTGGGTAAAACGAATCCTTTATGAGACGCGCTAGCTAGCGACCACGTGACAACAGTTTACCTCGAGAATTTCCTTTCCCCCCTTTCCACCCGAGTGGGAGGTTGGCTCTTCTCTCTCTAACTCAACGCAGCCCCACATTTCCTCTCCTTCTCTGATCCTCCTTGCTCGTATATCTTGTGATTACATTGGCGAGCTTGCCACGAGATTGATTTCCTCCCCCCCCCCCGTGAATTAATTAATTTAATTTATGTAACTTTTTAAATAAGCTTTTTTTTTTACATTTTTAATCACACATGATCTGTTTTTTTAGAACTGGTTTCAAAACAAACGTGCCGCGATACGTCGTCGTAAATTTAAAGAATCTGGTGCTTTATACCCTCTTGTTAAGAATGGACATCAGTACAATTGGACACCATTTGTCCATAAGGCCTGTACTTCGCCTCAACAATTACTCTCCGTGAGTGTCGATTCAAACGGAAGTCAAAATTCACCGCGTTCCTTAACAGTAGACGAAGCATCAGGTGGAAGTTCGCCATCTACGTCTTTCTGCGCGAGTTCTGATACGTCTCTTGGTTCATCCTACGGTGGTAGTCCTGGTACGTCACCGAAACTATCCTTCCGGGATGTAGGAGGTTCACCTTCATCGTCTAAGTCTTCATCGTGGTCAATCGAATCTTTCGTGGCATCGACAACTCAATTCCTAACTCCAGCACCATCTTACGGTCCCAGACTATCTTCCCCAACCAAATTGTCGACGTATCAGCCGCCATCTATGATCAATTGGAGACCACCCTTATCGGAATTAAATCCGAATAACTACTCACAAACGGAATCGAGTTCCGATATTTCACCGGAAGAAGAATACCCATCTTCTACCTTTCAGATGTACGTCACGCCTCCCGTTGGTCAAGACGTATCCGCTATGACGGATTTAACGGATATTGATTGGACATTCGGTTTTATTGGGGATCAAAAACAGATGGCGGAACTTGATGACTGGAATGATTTGAATGGGGTAGGGAATCGATCCCGTGACTTGGTCCCAGAGATGGCAGTCGCACTTGTCCAGTCGGAAGAGAAGACTTACCTTAATTTGGATACAAAATCGATGGATTCCAATAGTTCATGTGCGGAACCAAGTGATATAAATGATGATCAAATAACTACTATTATATCTGATCTCGAGGTTGATTACGATCAGAGTCAGAAGGTGGAAAATATTCTGAATTATTTGAAGAACAATTAATAATTTAAATTAACTCAACCTAATTTATTGTTAATTTATTATTTATTAATCTTTGTATTTGTAATATTTTTATAAATCTTAGTTAAAACGCCGTGATGGATTATAAAATTATATTTTCACGTAGTTTCAGTAAAATTTTGTGTCTTTTCAAATGCGTTTTATTATTTATTTATTTATTTATTTATTTATTTATATATTTATTTATTTATTTACTTATTTACAAAGTTCGCGTATTCAAATAAAACGAAGAATATGGACTAATTATGACACGGGTCAAAGGTTAATCTGGGTAGTTGAATTCTGAATGAAGTACTTCTATGAAAAAGACCGCGCGAGAATTAACTGTAGGCTTTATCTCCAATAGCGAAATCTCTTCGCGACGACATTGATGACGTAGATTGCGGGGAATTTTTATTTTAAAAACAAACAAATATTAAACTAGAAATAAATTTAAAACTTACCCAAGAAATTGGCTTAGCGGGATTCATGGATACCCTGAATTTCTTCGCGTTGAAGAGTCAGCAACCAATCAAATGTTATTTCAACCAGCTAAGCCTATTTTAATATTTGTTTATGAATTTCTTACTGGTGGATTAAGCCTTAAGCAAGTATGATTGCGTTCTTTTTTCTAGTTTTATCAGAAGCCGATGAAACCCTCCTTTGAAGTCTATTACTCCCTGGTCTTGTCTACCCCTCTCTGTATGAGTTAGTTTCAAAAAGCGCGATTCGTACGCCTCCTAACGGTAGATATTTTCGGAGCGGGAGTTCGTCGAGCGAATATCTCTAGCAGCCTCGGAGTTCGTCAAAAAAACGTCGTCGTTTATGGAGAGAGAAAATTTCCAATTTTCCGTAGACAGGGGGGGATGAAGTAGGACCCCTCCAATCTCGTAAAATTGTGAATTTTACCCATACAGAGAGGAGCGCTATGTCGAACATTAGAGTAGTAGACTTCAAAGGAGGGTTTCATCGGCTTCTGGTCTTATCCATTTAAATAAATTAACATCATAATTTAACTAATAATGGTTTATTAGAAACTATTTACAGATATAATTTCAATTCAGTGTTGTATCGATATTCACTTTTTAACGTTTCTCTGAAAAAAGATAAAATAAATTGTCTTAATTAAACTTATTTAAATAGGTTTAAAAGAATAATTAAAAAATTTATACCGAAGTACTAAGTTACTAAGTTGAAAACTATTGGCTGGTTCGATTACTAACCGTTTAATTTTTAATTAATAGCGATAAGATTGAAGTAATTAATTAGTTTTATAAAATTTAACTACCAATTAAACCTTTACTTCCCAGTTAAGTTAAGAAACGAAATATTTTTACCTAAATACTTCTTGCACTTGAATAAAATGAGGGGATGGCTTTTTAACCATGGATTCCGTATCCACCATATCCGTGGGCGAGTCCAACTCCGGCGTAAGCTGGGGCAGCGATTCCATGGGCGAGTCCAACTCCGGCGTAAGCTGGGGCAGCGAGTCCGTATCCACCATGGGCAAGACCGATTCCGGCGTAAGCTGGGGCGGCAACCTTAGCGATAGCAGCTGGGGCGTAGCTACGGCTGTAAGCGTAGGAAGATCCTCCGTGTCCGAGAGCAACGACTGGTTTAGCGACGGCAGCGATGGCTGGACGGGCAACGGCGTAACCGAGACCAGCGCCGTATCCTAGACCAGCTACTGGGGCGGCGATGCCCCCGTAACCTAAACCGGCTCCGTAGCCCAATCCACCGTAACCTACAGCGGCTACTGGGGCGGCGATTCCACCGTAACCCAAACCGGCGTAACCGGAGAGGGCGACGGCTGAGAAAGCTAGGACAAGGGTGGCAACCTGGAACAAAATTTATTTTGAAATATGTTTTTTTACAGTCGCTGTAATTTTGTTTCTATGACATATGTATATATATATTGAATCGTTTTTTAACGATCAACCCGAAAATATAAGCAGAAGCCGAAGTCTACTACTCTAATGTTCGATATAGCGCCCCTCTCTGTATGGGTAAAATTCCCAATTTTACGAGATCGGAGGGGTCCTACTTCATCCCCCCCTGTCTACGAAAAATTGGAAATTCTCTCTCTCCACAAACGACGACGTTTTTTTGACGAACTCCAAGGCTGCTAGAGATATTCGGTGGACGAACTCCCGCTCCGAAAATATCTACCGTTAGGAGGCGTACGAATCGCGGCTTTTTGAAACTAACCCATACAGAGAGGGGTAGACAAGACCAGGGAGTAATAGACTTCAAAGGAGGGTTTCATCGGCTTCTGATATAATCGAAATTTCAATTTGGAGTTGGTGAACATAAATTAATAAGTATTATACTTACAGCGATTTTGCACATGGTTATAATAGTCGTTGGGTTTCTTGTTAGAATTATTAAACTGATTTAGTTGACGGTTGAAAGTGAAATTATACTCTAATCCGATAATCCGCTAATCTTATATACGTTTTTTTCTGGGTCAATTCTCACGCCCATAATCCTGAAAGGTGTGTTTCGACGTAATTTGGCTCTAGGCTTATTAGAAACTCCCTTTCCCTTTCTATATCTCATTTGCAATCTCCTTTGCCATATTAAACCACTTTAATTCCGGATTTATTTATTTTTCTTTTAGAAAGTGGTTGACCGCGGTTTGTCACACGTGGAATAAAATTAACTTCATTCAAAATTCGATTTTGTTTAAAAGTTTAGAAGACAGGTTTATAAGAGCTGAATTTCATATTTTTCCCGTTTTATATTATATATTGTTAGGATAATGAGGCGGGGTAAAAACTAACACGATTATTGACCTTAATATTAGGTATATACCCATTGAATAGAATCCTATTGGACCGAATTCCCATTGGTCCGAAATAAAAAATAAATAGTCCCAATCAACCGAATCTTGGCCGACCGAGCCCAATGCACCGAATTCCCATTGAACCGAAATCCCGCTGAACCGAATCCCGCTGAACCGAATCCCCCATAGACCGAATTTCCCATTGGGCCGAAACCAAAAAGGGCGTCCCGATGAATTTAAGCCGATAATGGTTAGGTTAGGTTAGGTTAGGTTAGGTTAGGTTAGGTTAGGTTAGGTTAGAATGTGTTAATGGACTTCTGATTGTGAACGTCGGTCGAATGGGATTGACGGTCGAATGGGATTCGGTCGAATGGGATTGACGGTCGAATGGGATTCGGTCGAATGGGATTCTGGTTTACGAAAACGTATCGGTTGAATGGGATTGTGGATCGAATGGGATTCTGCCCAATGGGATTCTGTCCAATGGAATTCTGTCCAATGGTCGAGAAGCTAATATTATATATTTTTTTACATAATAACGTTTAATTAGTAGGACCATAAGTAAGTTAAAATTATAAGTAGCCAAATTCTAGTAGAGCTCGGAATCGGATCCGTTATTCACATATTTTCAGATAATAGTCCTGGTCGATTTCCAAAACCGGAAGTCTAGAGAACCTCGCGAAAATTTTGGCGGGGAAAACTTTTTGTCACGTGATCGTCCGCCATCTTTTTGTAGTGTGAAAATAGCTACAGCAGGGCTCCCAGACCACCTATAATACCTATAATTACCTATAATTCTGAAGTGATCCTATAAAAACCTATTATTTCACTTTTTAACCTATAATACCTATTTTTTGGGGAATTTGTTCAATTTCGGTGATAAAATTCGAAAGAAATGAACTATATAACTATAAAAATTGTACTTTTGCTTGAAAAAGTGCAAATGATTGCAAAAAAACCAAGCTGTGGCAGAAAGGTTTCCTCTCCTAGGTCACTGGTAATTATTACTCTATTTTTTAGAGGTTAGGTAGAGGGGCGTAAGTAGCTAGTAGTGCCAAAGAAAGGCAGAGGGACAGGTCTAGATGCTATAGAACCTATATTGCATTACATGTCAGAGAAACCTACCTATAAAACCCTTATTTTCGAAACTAAAAGCCTATAAAAAGTCCTATAAATTGATATTTTTGGACCTATAAATCCTCTATATTTTTGGCTTTTAAAACCTATAATACCTATAATTTTTTCTGGGCTATGTGCTGGGAGCCCTGCTACAGACTAACCAACGCCTCCTATACTTTATCATATAGGAAGCGTTGGACTAACAACTTGAATTTGGTTTGTGGGAAATAAAATTAGAAATAGTCTGGCAACCTGTTACTACAAAAATATGGCGACGCGGCTATGAGACAAGGGCCCATTTCCGGCAAATCGACCAGGACTATTCCGGATAAATTGTTTGTAACTAAAACAATGAAATTTCTATATTCCTATAATTGTTAAATGGTTAACTCGAAGCCTGTACTGTATATACAGACAAGAATCCATTCAGGTTCCATAAGAATATGGGAGGGCCGCGATTCAATAACCATCCTCCCAAACTTTGTAGCGAAAGTTCGTCCGCTTCGAATCGATTTTTCAAGTAAATCGTTCCTGACATCTATTATTAACCCGCGCCACTAACGACCTTGACGTAATATTTTGGGTAATAAAAATGGAGCCGACCGAAAAAAAGATCTAAGCGTACAAATGTTGGGAAAATTGCGGACGAACTTTTGTTACAAAGTTTGGGAGGATGGTACCAGAGGCTAAAGCTATGCTCCCATATTCTTATGGAACCTGAATGGATATACCCGAAAATGGGCCTGAACATAAAACTGAGTCAGGTTATCGTCAGGAAAAAAACGTGATTACATAACCCTAACTTAAAGATCTCCTAATTAGTGTTTAATCTTCAAATAAATGGTTAATTTCATATGTTTTAATGTCATTTTTACAAAAAGAACTATTTATTTTTCTTGCAATTAGAATATCATAATCTATATTTTAGGACCAAGATTGGATTATTTCCAAAGAAAAAAAGACTCCTAGCCAAAACTCTTTAATTAGACGTTATGTTATCAAAATTATTGAAACCTTGTCCCAATAATAAACTAAAACAAAACTAATGATAATATTCGTATTTTTCCTACCGACTGGGAATTCTTAATGTTATTAGCTTATACTTAAGTATACCGGCTAAAGAGGTCCTTAATGTGTTTCAAGATCTCTGACCGCACAAAATATCTAGCAGCGATTTGATTGGCTCCTTGCATCGACGCGTTTCGTCACAACAATGTCAACCAATCGCTGTTGTTTATTTAAAAGCGTTACTTCTAATGATGAATAGGTTGAAAAGGTTAGATATTGACATTTTAATATTAAACGAGTCATTATTTCGAAACATTACAAGAATATGACGAGAGATACGGATAGAAAATATCCTCCCCTTGCAGGCTTAAATATTTCCAACGCGAAATATTCTGTGTTGAATTTAACTCTAAGGAAAGTTTGGATCGATTAATATTTTATCAGACACACATTCTAACGTCAAACATTTAATTTTTAATGGTAATTAAAAGTTACAAGGTTGCTTACGATACTTTAATTAACAACAATTAACATTTAACATTACATTTAGTTATTGGTAAATACGCTAATCAGCCGCTATTAATTATGTTTTTCGGCGATTCCAAACATCGATTATGAATATATAATAATATTAATTTAAGCTGGTTCTAGAGGTGGGATATCCTAGATCTGATTTTTAAAGAGCCTAGGGTGGAAGTAGGTATAGTCCCGATGCCACTGATAACCATTACCGACCCTAGCTTACTAAATACCCTTAACCTCCGTGAGTTTTCGTGGAAAGGGGAAACAGAAAAACTCGGGGGGAAAACCCTTTGCAAACTCAATGCCGTTAGATTGATTACCATTTAGTCGACAAACAATTATTAATAATGTTAATTAAAATTGACGAATTACGGATATAATAGATTAATTAATATTATTTTCTTATTATTTATAATATGTGGGATGGATATTAGATTTAATTTTAAATGTTGAAGTGATTAATGACGTTTGGTCGATAATTGAATTTGATCCTTTGAGTTATATTATCTTTATTTTATTTTATAAGTCGATGGTGAAGGGTTTAACCAATCCCGTAACTGACTGCAGCTTTTGGTAATGCTAAATACTAACCCAGTTACGTAATCACTTTAGCCCAGTCAAAGCTACAGGCTTGGGAACCGATTACGTGGATTAGTGCGCCCCACGATCATCGGTAATCGCGCGTTCCATCGTCGCCCTTATAGTCACGTGTCGATATTTTAAGCGCTTATTAACTGGCATATGCTTAAAGCGTCGGCGGAAAGCCAGGATTCCATAGAGTTGAAGAAAAAGTTGAACTAAGCTGAGCCGCTGATTGATACGAAGTGTTAAACCGCGTGTCCTCGGCACTCGAAGAAAGTCTTCCGGTGGGAAATACTTCAGCGTAATTATGGGTATTCGGACTCACATTAAATACGGTTGCGTCTTTGCCACCATCTTTCTACCAATCTTGTTAATGGCCGAAAATAATCTATGATTAAGTCTAGGAAGGAAGAAATATTTCATTAGAAAAAAAACCGCGTCACGAAGATCTTGAACGAGAGTCCAGTTAAAATAATGGAATGATAGAAAAAGTTCATTTATTTCTAAATGTGGTGATACGTTGTTGAAATCAATACGGACCTTTTTCGCCCACGTTCACTAACGAAATATTCGAAGAAAAAGGTTCCTGTTGCCAATGATTGGCCGATAATCCAAAGACGAAAAATGAGGGTCATATACACGATGTTCATTGGCGTGTAAGATATCGAAGTGGCCGAAGCATCCGAATCGAATATGTTTCCTCGTTTATTGAAGTTTCCTCTTCGATGATATGGCTCCATCTGTCTCGTTTCAGTTATTCTCGTTGCGCTATTAAAAAACATATTTCCAGAAGCCGATGAAACCCTCCTTTGAAGTCTACTACTCTAATGTTCGATATAGCGCTCCACTCTGTATGGGTAAAATTCACAATTTTACGAGATCGGAGGGGTCCTACTTCATACCCCCCTGTCTACGGAAAATTGGAAATTCTCTCTCTCCACAAACGACGACGTTTTTTTTGACGAACTCCGAGGCTGCTAGAGATATTCGCTCGACGAACTCCCGCTCCGAAAATATCTACCGTTAGGAGGCGTACGAATCGCGCTTTTTGAAACTAACCCATACAGAGAGGGGTAGACAAGACTCGGGAGTAATAGACTTCAAAGGAGGGTTTCATTGGCTTCTGATATTACGTTTAATTTTGAAAAACCATAAAAAATGAAAAACGCTCGCAAAACTTTCAGTTAATAGTCTTCCTTTAAGTGACGGCTAAAATACTAAAGGCGTGACTCTTATCCGAGGTTTCTTACACGTAGTCGATTCTCTCCTTGATATGGCGAGGCAATCGTTTGTTGAAGTACATGTGCACGTAGAATTCTTCTAATTTGGTCTTTCCAACGTACAGTTTCCTCTTGTTTCGCTTGAGCTTCTGGTATAGGGCATTTACCAACAACGTGTCGCTCGCGTCGATTGCTACAGCTTTCCCGCTAACAAAGTTTTCATTCGGTTGATCGTCCAAATTCGTAAGAACCTCTCTATTTCTTCGAAGCTGCGGCCTCAAATTGGGGTATTTTGAGTCTTCGTCCTGAAATAGTTATCAGTAAGCTGGGGAGAGTTACTATAGAGCGTGATTGTCTCGTGGCTAAGGACAGAATGGGTATAGACCAAGTGGAGGAAAAGAGCGAGCTACAAGTTTTAGTTGCACGGTTTTTACCAAATGGATTGAATACTTAAACCAGCCTTAGGCTCGTGTAGAACCTTGTTACCTGTCGTAATCCCATGGAAACCTTTATCTATTGTGATTCGGTCTATACCTCACTCTGACTAAAGGTTGAATGGATACCGAGCAAGACGTTACCTCGAGCAATTTAATTAACCGTGTAGTTGGTGCAAAATAGCAAATAATCTTTGGGTTGGACATCACATCCTCCAAAGAATCGATGATTAAAGATTCATCAGCGAGAAGATCGCTCTTCAAACCAGCGCACCAAAATTGAATTAGGAATGCTACTCCCAAGAGCCACCAGGCTCGCACATATCTCAATGGTGCTGCCACTTTCTTCGCGCACGCCACAGCTGCCAAACAAATTACAAAGAATTACTTGGCTGTAGGATTCAATTACTCATTAACGTACGATTAACCTAACCATAACTCCTAACGAAATCCATCTAACAGTAATGACGTATCTTTTGGACAACTTCTACGCGTATCTTTGCCGTTACTTCCAGACTTTTTTTTAATTTCAAGTGAATAGTAGACATTTCTTAATCTATAATCAGACAACTACGTACTGCCGCTCTGTTTGGACTTCGGTAATTTGTTGAGGGGGCGTACCGTGATCTCGGCACATACCGTATCCGCCAGTGCGCCCGGCTGCGTCATGAGTCTGCAAAGTTCGCCGAAGCCGTGTAAGACTCTACTCTAGGTCCACTTAACCACGACTAGGCTGCCAACACTACCCCCATACTAAGCACGACCAGGGTGTTCGAAAGAGAGACCCTGTTTGGACTAGAGAGGTCGCGACACTCCTGGGACGTTTCATTCGTCGTAATTATTGGCTTTCGAATCGGATACTTACAGTTGTTTATCAAATCAGCCGCGTGGATCCAAAGTGACTCGGCGAACGAAGCGAAACGACTTGCACGGCGCGTCCTGTTTCTGAAGGCGATGGTAGAAGAGACGACGGACACCGCGAACAACGACAGAGCCACCAGAACCCAAACCAAGTCCTCGAGTCCCTGGATCGACAGCACTTCCGTATCATCCCTTTCCGTTTTTACAGACGAAAATATTACGTAGAATTCATGGTATAAAGACGGAGATACGTGATAAAGTCTCGGCGACCATTCGTTCAAATAATAATAATGTGCCGTTGAATCAATTATCTACACGCGACAAACGAAAGTTACGTGGAAAATCGATTAGAATGAGACCTGGAGGCTGGAGAGGTATCCATCTCTCCGGAGAGAATGGTCAGAAGGCGGAAGCCATACTCCCCGGGACAATTCCCCAATTTAGAACAAGGTAAATTTAAGGTAAAGATATTTGACCGAAAGACGCGAAGCAAAAGGTTATTTACATATAGAACTTATCCCGTGCCCTTTTTTGAAGGTAACAAAGTTAAGCGCTTTTTGATTTTTTCAAGTAATCATACTTGTTTTTCTTCTTTTCTTGTCTTATCGAATCAGATAGTTTGTTAAGGGGGCGTACCGGGAAGCTCGTCCCATACCGCCCCCGCCACTCACCCGCGCGACATCATCATTTGTCCGCTACTTGAGTCGCACTACGTGGCCCGGAACGGGAGCCGAAGGCACGAGACCCAGAAGAGAGGGCCAAGGCTCCCGCACTCGTGCGGAGAACGCCCATGGCGTCCGAGACTCCACCTGAGCGCCAAAGTACCCCCTAATTGTAGCCACCGCCTGGACGGACCGTATCGGGGGGCACCCCTCCACCAAGTCGCGGAGGGGTGCTGGGTCCCTTACTAAGAGTCAAATCCTATTCGGAAGGCTAAGTGGTCTACTAATGTAACCGCCGCCTGCACGGACCATAGCGGGGGGCACCCCTCCACCAAGTCGCAGAGGGGTGCTGATTCCCTGACTCAGCAACAGGTCCTATTGGGAAGGCTAAGCGGCCGTGTCGCATTGGCGGAACTAGGGCTTGTCCTAGAACTAGGGCCCCCTCTCCACGACAAGGAACCGACACTCTCCCCCACCCTGCGCGCGACAGGTGGGGGAGGAGGGGGTGTCTTATCGAATGTAATAACTCGCGCGACATTGAGAAGATTTGTCAGCCTTTCGTTCCAAACGATGCCACCGTCATAAGTCAGAGGTCACGCGTTACGCCACGCGGTATAGTAACCCCATTTAGTACAGACGTTTCCTGAAGATCATTATCGTTTACTTACGCCATGTTCCACCCCGAAGGCGTTTCTATCGTGTTCATCCAACCACGAGGTGATTTTAACATTCCGGAGGGCTTTTTGCAAATCGTTGCCGTTTATTAAAACGAGATTGACATTATTTAAAGAATGAAAAATGAGCCAAGGCATCAAAAAATAGCCGTAATCATAAATCATGTACGGTCCATCCACCACGTTGTTAAAACCCTGAAAATAAAAGTGAATTCATCGAATTAGAAGATGGCGATTAGAAGTGTCCCACTATCCAATGGATATACATTAAGATAAGTCTTTGTGAATTTGACTTGTCCCAAGAACGTGCTACTAAAAATAGGCCCTGTTTTCGTAGCAAACCCCTTCACGAAGCGTCTCAATCCAACAAAAAATAACGCCCCCCATGTTGATTTTTCCGCGCGTTTATCTATCCATTTCTACTTGAAACCATAGATGTAACTCCGATCAATGGAGATTGGAATATTTATTGGGCTTTTTGACCGATTTTCTTACCTCTGGATAGCTGTAAGTGAAATTATAAAGATTTGTCGATGTAATGTGTCCGTTTTGCATCTTGAAGTTGGTTGATTTCAAAGACGAATTGCGTCGTAGCCCAACTGGCCAATTTCCAATATTTAGATTTATTTAAAATGTCCAGCGTCGATTTGTTTGACTCCTCTCATCTCGGCCTTTACGGCTTTTAACTTAATCGTATTTAAAAACGCGAAGTAAAAAAAACGCTTTCTCGGTAATGACAAAAATAAAAGTTTGAATATTAGTAGTTCAATTTGGAAATGTGGGGCTGCGTTGAGTTAGAGAGAGAAGAGCCAACCTCCCACTCGGGTGGAAAGGGGGGATAGGAAATTCTCGAGGTAAACTGTTGTCACGTGGTCGCTAGCTAGCGCGTCTCATAAAGGATTCGTTTTACCCACGCGACAACATTTTACCACGAAACGTCTCTACCCACGTTCTCCCAGAGTGGGAGTTTAGGCCGACGCAGTAGGAACCGCGCCGTCCCCACATTTCCTCTCCTTCTCTGATCCTCCTTGTCTTCGCTAATGACTGCCGTTCCAAACTGACTTTACGAAAAGAGTCATGTTTTGTTTATTTGCTTAATACCGACTTAAAGGGGGTGAACTAATGGGTTACGTGATCTCCAACGTAATACCCAACGCCGATTAGACATTGTCATTTTAATATTAAACGTCATTACTTCGAAACATTACAAGAATATGACGAGAGATTTGGATAGAAAATATCCTCCCCTTGCAGGCTTAAATATTTCCAACGCGAAACGTTTATTCTGTGTTGAATTTAACTCTAAGGAAAGTTTGGATCGATTAATATTTTATCAGACACACATTTTAACGTCAAACATTTAATTTTTAATGGTAATTAAAAGTTACAAGGTTGCTTACGATACTTTAATTAACAAAAATTAACATTTAACATTACATTTAGTTATTGGTAAATACGCTAATCAGCCGTTATTAATTATGTTTTTCGGCGATTCCAAACATCGATTATGAATATATAATAATATTAATTTAAGCTGGTTCTAGAGGTGGGATATCCTAGATCTGATTTTTAAAGAGCCTAGGGTGGAAGTAGGTATAGTCCTGATGCCACTGCTAACCATTACCGACCCTAGCTTACTAAATACCCTTAACCTCCGTGAGTTTTCGTGGAAAGGGGAAACAGAAAAACTCGGGGGGAAAACCCTTTGCAAACTCAATGCCGTTAGATTGATTACCATTTCATTGATATACAATTATTAATAATGTTAATTAAATTATGACGAATTACGGATACAATAGATTAATTAATAACATTTTACTTGAACATTTATTTTCTTATTATTTATAATATGTGGGATGGATATTAGATTTAATTTTAAATGTTGAGGTGATTAATGACGTTTGGTCGATAATTGAATTTGATCCTTTGAGTTATATTATCTTTATTTTCTTTTATAAGTCGATGGTGAAGGGTTTAACCAAACCCGTAACTGACTGCAGCTTTTGGTAATGCTAAATACGAACCCAGTTACGTAATCACTTTAGCCCAGTCAAAGCCACAGGCTTGGGAACCGATTACGTGGATTAGTGCGCCCCACGATCATCGGTAATCGCGCGTTCCATCGTCGCCCTTATAGTCACGTGTCGATATTTTAAGCGCTTATTAACTGGCATATGCTTAAAGCGTCGGCGGAAAGCCAGGATTCCATAGAGTTGAAGAAAAAGTTGAACTAAGCTGAGCCGCTGATTGATACGAAGTGTTAAACCGCGTGTCCTCGGCACTCGAAGAAAGTCTTCCGGTGGGAAATACTTCAGCGTAATTATGGGTATTCGGACTCACATTAAATACGGTTGCGTCTTTGCCACCATCTTTCTACCAATCTTGTTAATGGCCGAAAATAATCTATGATTAAGTCTAGGAAGGAAGAAATATTTCATTAGAAAAAAAACCGCGTCACGAAGATCTTGAACGAGAGTCCAGTTAAAATAATGGAATGATAGAAAAAGTTCATTTATTTCTAAATGTGGTGATACGTTGTTGAAATCAATACGGACCTTTTTCGCCCACGTTCACTAACGAAATATTCGAAGAAAAAGGTTCCTGTTGCCAATGATTGGCCGATAATCCAAAGACGAAAAATGAGGGTCATATACACGATGTTCATTGGCGTGTAAGATATCGAAGTGGCCGAAGCATCCGAATCGAATATGTTTCCTCGTTTATTGAAGTTTCCTCTTCGATGATATGGCTCCATCTGTCTCGTTTCAGTTATTCTCGTTGCGCTATTAAAAAACATATTTCCAGAAGCCGATGAAACCCTCCTTTGAAGTCTACTACTCTAATGTTCGATATAGCGCTCCACTCTGTATGGGTAAAATTCACAATTTTACGAGATCGGAGGGGTCCTACTTCATACCCCCCTGTCTACGGAAAATTGGAAATTCTCTCTCTCCACAAACGACGACGTTTTTTTTGACGAACTCCGAGGCTGCTAGAGATATTCGCTCGACGAACTCCCGCTCCGAAAATATCTACCGTTAGGAGGCGTACGAATCGCGCTTTTTGAAACTAACCCATACAGAGAGGGGTAGACAAGACTCGGGAGTAATAGACTTCAAAGGAGGGTTTCATTGGCTTCTGATATTACGTTTAATTTTGAAAAACCATAAAAAATGAAAAACGCTCGCAAAACTTTCAGTTAATAGTCTTCCTTTAAGTGACGGCTAAAATACTAAAGGCGTGACTCTTATCCGAGGTTTCTTACACGTAGTCGATTCTCTCCTTGATATGGCGAGGCAATCGTTTGTTGAAGTACATGTGCACGTAGAATTCTTCTAATTTGGTCTTTCCAACGTACAGTTTCCTCTTGTTTCGCTTGAGCTTCTCGTATAGGGCATTTACCAACAACGTGTCGCTCGCGTCGATTGCTACAGCTTTCCCGCTAACAAAGTTTTCATTCGGTTGATCGTCCAAATTCGTAAGAACCTCTCTATTTCTTCGAAGCTGCGGCCTCAAATTGGGGTATTTTGAGTCTTCGTCCTGAAATAGTTATCAGTAAGCTGGGGAGAGTTACTATAGAGCGTGATTGTCTCGTGGCTAAGGACAGAATGGGTATAGACCAAGTGGAGGAAAAGAGCGAGCTACAAGTTTTAGTTGCACGGTTTTTACCAAATGGATTGAATACTTAAACCAGCCTTAGGCTCGTGTAGAACCTTGTTACCTGTCGTAATCCCATGGAAACCTTTATCTATTGTGATTCGGTCTATACCTCACTCTGACTAAAGGTTGAATGGATACCGAGCAAGACGTTACCTCGAGCAATTTAATTAACCGTGTAGTTGGTGCAAAATAGCAAATAATCTTTGGGTTGGACATCACATCCTCCAAAGAATCGATGATTAAAGATTCATCAGCGAGAAGATCGCTCTTCAAACCAGCGCACCAAAATTGAATTAGGAATGCTACTCCCAAGAGCCACCAGGCTCGCACATATCTCAATGGTGCTGCCACTTTCTTCGCGCACGCCACAGCTGCCAAACAAATTACAAAGAATTACTTGGCTGTAGGATTCAATTACTCATTAACGTACGATTAACCTAACCATAACTCCTAACGAAATCCATCTAACAGTAATGACGTATCTCTTGGACAACTTCTACGCGTATCTTTGCCGTTACTTCCAGACTTTTTTTTTTAATTTCAAGTGAATAGTAGACATTTCTTAATCTATAATCAGACAACTACGTACTGCCGCTCTGTTTGGACTTCGGTAATTTGTTGAGGGGGCGTACCGTGATCTCGGCACATACCGTATCCGCCAGTGCGCCCGGCTGCGTCATGAGTCTGCAAAGTTCGCCGAAGCCGTGTAAGACTCTACTCTAGGTCCACTTAACCACGACTAGGCTGCCAACACTACCCCCATACTAAGCACGACCAGGGTGTTCGAAAGAGAGACCCTGTTTGGACTAGAGAGGTCGCGACACTCCTGGGACGTTTCATTCGTCGTAATTATTGGCTTTCGAATCGGATACTTACAGTTGTTTATCAAATCAGCCGCGTGGATCCAAAGTGACTCGGCGAACGAAGCGAAACGACTTGCACGGCGCGTCCTGTTTCTGAAGGCGATGGTAGAAGAGACGACGGACACCGCGAACAACGACAGAGCCACCAGAACCCAAACCAAGTCCCCGAGTCCCTGGATCGACAGCACTTCCGTATCATCCCTTTCCGTTTTTACAGACGAAAATATTACGTAGAATTCATGGTATAAAGACGGAGATACGTGATAAAGTCTCGGCGACCATTCGTTCAAATAATAATAATGTGCCGTTGAATCAATTATCTACACGCGACAAACGAAAGTTACGTGGAAAATCGATTAGAATGAGACCTGGAGGCTGGAGAGGTATCCATCTCTCCAGGAGAGAATGGTCAGAAGGCGGAAGCCATACTCCCTGGGACAATTCCCCAATTTAGAACAAGGTAAATTTAAGGTAAAGATATTTGACCGAAAGACGCGAAGCAAAAGGTTATTTACAAATAGAACTAATCCCGTGCCCTTTTTCGAAAGTAACAAAGTTAAGCGCTTTTTTCTTATCGAAAGTAATAGGTTGAGAAGATTTGTCATCCTTTCGTTCCAAACGATGCCACGCGTCAGAGGTCACGCGTTACGCCACGCGGTATAGTAACCCCATTTAGTACAGACGTTTCCTGAAGATCATTATCGTTTACTTACGCCATGTTCCACCCCGAAGGCGTTTCTATCGTGTTCATCCAACCACGAGGTGATTTTAACATTCCGGAGGGCTTTTTGCAAATCGTTGCCGTTTATTAAAACGAGATTGACATTATTTAAAGAATGAAAAATGAGCCAAGGCATCAAAAAATAGCCGTAATCATAAATCATGTACGGTCTATCCACCACGTTGTTAAAACCCTGAAAATAAAAGTGAATTCGTCGAATTGGAAGTACATCTACCATCTGTATACGTGTCCTATCAAAAGATGGCGATTAGAAGTGTCCCACTATCCACTGGATATACATTAAGATAAGTCTTTGTGAATTTGACTTGTCCCAAGAACGTGCTACTAAAAATAGGCCCTGTTTTCGTAGCAAACCCCTTCAAGAAGCGTCTCAATCCAACAAAAAATAACGCCCCAAATGTTGATTTTTCGCGCGTTCATCTATCCATCTCTACTTGAAACCATAGATCAATGGAGATTGGAATATTTATTCGGCTTTTTGACCGATTTTCTTACCTCTGGATAGCTGTAAGTGAAATTATAAGGATTTGTCGATGTAATGTGTCCGTTTTGCATCTTCAAGTTGGTTGATTTCAAAGACGAATTGCCTCGTAGCCCAACTGGCCAATTTCCAATATTTAGATTTATTTAAAATGTCCAGCGTCGATTTGTTTGACTCCTCTCATCTCGGCCTTTACGGCTTTTAACTTAATCGTATTTAAAAACGCGAAGTAAAAAAAACGCTTTCTCGGTAATGACAAAAATAAAAGTTTGAATATTAGTAGTTCAATTTGGAAATGTGGGGCTGCGTTGAGTTAGAGAGAGAAGAGCCAACCTCCCACTCGGGTGGAAAGGGGGGATAGGAAATTCTCGAGGTAAACTGTTGTCACGTGGTCGCTAGCTAGCGCGTCTCATAAAGGATTCGTTTTACCCACGCGACAACATTTTACCACGAAACGTCTCTACCCCCGTTCTCCCAGAGTGGGAGTTTAGGCCGACGCAGTAGGAACCGCGCCGTCCCCACTTTTCCTCTCCTTCTCTGATCCTCCTTGTCTTCGCTAATGACTGCCGTTCCAAACTGACTTTACGAAAAGAGTCACGTTATGTTTATTTGCTTAATACCGACTTAAAGGGGGTGAACTAATGGGTTACGTGATCTCCAACGTAATACCCAACGCCGATTAGACATTGTCATTTTAATATTAAACGTCATTATTTCGAAACATTACAAGATTATGACGAGAGATTTGGATAGAAAATATCCTCCCCTTGCAGGCTTAAATATTTCCAACGCGAAATATTCTGTGTTGAATTTAACTCTAAGGAAAGTTTGGATCGATTAATATTTTATCAGACACACATTCTAACGTCAAACATTAAATTTTTAATGGTAATTAAAAGTTACAAGGTTGCTTACGATACTTTAATTAACAAAAATTAACATTTAACATTACATTTAGTTATTGGTAAATACGCTAATCAGCCGTTATTAATTATGTTTTTCGGCGATTCCAAACATCGATTATGAATATATAATAATATTAATTTAAGCTGGTTCTAGAGGTGGGATATCCTAGATCTGATTTTTAAAGAGCCTAGGGTGGAAGTAGGTATAGTCCTGATGCCACTGCTAACCATTACCGACCCTAGCTTACTAAATACCCTTAACCTCCGTGAGTTTTCGTGGAAAGGGGAAACAGAAAAACTCGGGGGGAAAACCCTTTGCAAACTCAATGCCGTTAGATTGATTACCATTTCATTGATATACAATTATTAATAATGTTAATTAAATTATGACGAATTACGGATACAATAGATTAATTAATAACATTTTACTTGAACATTTATTTTCTTATTATTTATAATATGTGGGATGGATATTAGATTTAATTTTAAATGTTGAGGTGATTAATGACGTTTGGTCGATAATTGAATTTGATCCTTTGAGTTATATTATCTTTATTTTCTTTTATAAGTCGATGGTGAAGGGTTTAACCAAACCCGTAACTGACTGCAGCTTTTGGTAATGCTAAATACGAACCCAGTTACGTAATCACTTTAGCCCAGTCAAAGCCACAGGCTTGTGAACCGATTACGTGGATTAGTGAACCCCTCGATCGGTGGTATTTTGATTTTCCGATTCGATCATCGGTAATCGCGGGTTCCATCATCGCCCTTATAGTCACGTGACGATATTTTGAAATATTATAAGCGCTTATTAACTGGCGTATGCTTAAAGTGTCGGAGGAAATCGAGGTTTCCGTATAATTGAAAAAACTGTTGAGGAAGCTGAGCCGCTGATTGATACGAAGTGTTAAGCCACTTGTACTCGGAACTTGAAGAAAGTCTTCCGAGGAAATATTTCATCGTTACATTAAATACGGTTGCACTTTTGCTGTTGCCTTTCTAAGAATCTTGTAGATGGCCCAAAAGAATCTACCATTGAATCGAGAAAAGAAGAAATATTTCGTTAGAAAAAATGACCGCGTCAAGAACATCTTGAATGATTTAGTCCATGCAGGGATACTGAGAATTGTCGCCCAACCCAAGGGAAGTCATGTCGCCAAGTTGCGTCTCTGTGTTTAGCTGCATTTTTGCGTGTTACTCCCCGTTCACAACGCGTATTTTGAAAATATTTGTAGCCAGGGTAATTAGTCAGAGTTAGGTTTAATCTTGTGGTGATACGTAGTTGAAATCAATACGGACCTTTTTCGGCCACGTTCAGTCCCGAAATATTCGAAGAATAAGGTTCCTGTTGCCAATGATTGGCCGATAATCCAAAGACGAAAAACGACTCTCAGATACACGATGTTCATTGGCTTGAAAGATATCGGCGTGGCCGAAGCATCCGATTCAAATACGTTTCCTCGTTTACGGAAGTTTCCTCTTCGATAAATTGGCTCATTCTGTCTCGTTTCAGTTATTCTCATTCCTCTATTAAAAAACTTATTTCTTATTTATTCTTAAAGGGATACTATCAGCTGAAATGAAGTGTGTTTTCATATCCCTTTAAAATGTCAACCACTGAATTTTTTCATAATTTTGGTGTTAGTTATTCTATCAGAAAATATTGTTTAAACTTGTGTTCGGATTTCGCTACAGTGACTTTTCCACCAATCAGAGGTCACGTTAAAATACAATAAGTAATTACATCATATTTCGTGTAATAAATTGTGTCGTGGTGCACGCAACGTGATTCCGCGACTCTTTGCTGAGACTCTTTTTTAAATTGAATTTCTTCAATCGCGGAATGGAATCTAGCAGCTGATTGGTCGGGAAGTCACTCCATTAAAATATTTCGTTTAATTTTGAAAAACCAGGAAAAAACGAAAAAAACGCTAATAAAACTTTCAGCAGAAGCTGATGAAACCCTCCTTTGAAGTCTATTACTCCCTGGTCTTGTCTACCCCTCTCTGTATGGGTTAGTTTCAAAAAGCGCGATTCGTACGCCTCCTAACGGTAGATGTTTTCGGAGCGCGAGTTCGTCGAGCGAATATCTCTAGCAGCCTCGGAGTTCGTCAAAAAAACGTCGTCGTTTGTGGAGAGAGAGAATTTCCAGCTTTCCGTAGACAGGGGGTATGAAGTAGGACCCCTCCGATCTCGGAAAATTGGGAATTTTACCCATACAGAGAGGAGCGCTATATCGAACATTAGAGTAGTAGACTTCAAAGGAGGGTTTCATCGGCTTCTGCTTTCAGTTAATAGTCTTCCTTTAAGTGACGAATTAAAAACTTTGAGTCGTAACTCTTATCCGAGGTTTCTTACACGTAGTCGATTCTCTCCTTGATATCGCGAGGCAGTCGTTTGTTGAAGAACATGTGCGAGGTGAGCTGATTGTATTTGGTCTTTCCCACGTACAGTTTCCTCTTGTTTCGCGTGAGCTTCTTGAATAGGTCATTTTCCCAAACCGCGTTACCCCCGAGCATTGCTACAGCTTCCCCTTTTACAAATTTTTCATTCGCTGGATCGTCCAAATCCTGAAGAACATCTCCATTTCTTCGAAGCTGCGCCCTCAAACTGCTGTATTTTGAATCTTCGTCCTGCAATAGTAATGATCAAGCTTGATTTACGCGTGTCCTAATGCCGAATGAGGATAGACCAAGTGCAGTAAACGAGCACTACCTCCCTGAATAATCCCATGGAAACCTTTATCTATCGTGATTCGGTCTATACCTCACTCTGGCTAAAGGTTGAATGGATACCGAGCAAGACGTTACCTCGAGAAATGCAATTAACCGTTCAGTTGGCCGAAAATAGCAAATAATGTTTGGATTTTCCATTAAATCCTCCAAAGAATCGATGATTAAAAGGTCATCAGCGAGAAGATCGCTCCTCAAACCAGCGCACCAAAATTGAATTAGGATTGTTACTCCCAAGAGCCACCAGGCTCGCACATATCTCAATGGTAGTGCCACTTTTTTCGCGCACGCCACAGCTGCCAAACAAATTACGAAGAATTACTTGGCTGCGGGATCCAATTATTCATCCATCTAGATTATACGTACGAGTAACCTAACCATAACCCCTAACGAAACCCATCTATCATTAATGACAACTTCTACGCGTATCTTTGCCAAACTTCGAGACTTTTTTTTTTAATTTCAAGTGGATAGTAGACATTTCTTAATCTATAATCAGACCTTTACGTACTTCTACTCTGTTTGGACTTCGGTAATTTGTTCAGGGGGCGTAACGTGATCTCGGCACATACCGCCCCGCCAATCCGCGCGGCTGCGTCATGAGTCGGCAAAGTGCCGCGCGCGAAAGGGAATCCAACGCGGTGGAACTAAGGCAACGGAAGGCGGAGAGTTGGCTTGGCAGACCGAAACGGTACAGCGGTACCATACAGCCCCAGCAATGAAACCGCGGCCCACAACGACCGACCCAAGCATTTGGGGAACGTGGAGCCTAAGAACGTCGCGTAGAGAAGAGACCCCAGGAAGACCCCGAGACGCGCGCGACCCAGGAAACCGGCCCACCCAGCACCTCCGGGAGCCGGACAAAGCGGCCGCGTTAACAGTCTCGGAACGCCGCGCGATACTTTCATCTGGGCTCTGTCACCACGAAAAGGCTGCCAACACTGCCCCAACCCTGCGCTTGACCAGGCGAGGGGTGAGTGGGAACTCTGTTTGGACTAGAGTGGTCACGACACATCTGGGACGTTTAATTCGTCGTAATTATTGGCGCTCGAATCGGATACTTACAGTTATTTACCATATCAGCCGCGTGGACCCCAAGTGACTCGGCGAACGAAGCGAAACGACTTTCACGGCACATTCTCTTTCTTTCGCCGATGTAAGAAGAGACGGCGGACACCGCGAGCAGCGACACACCCACCAGAACCCAAACCGAGTCCCCCAGTCCTTGGATCGACAGCACTTCCGTATCATCCCTTTCGTTTTTTACGGACGAAAATATTACGAAGAAATCATTCCTTAAAGACGGAGATGCGTGATAAATTTCCGGAGACCATTCCCTCAAATAATAGGTATATACCGTTGTATCAAGTATCTGCACGCGACAAACGACAGTTACGTGGAAAATCGATTAGAATGAGACCCGGAGGTTGGAGAGATTCAGCGACTTTAAAAATAAATTGATAACCATCTCTTCGGAGAGAATGGTCAAAAGGCGGAAGCTACTTTATAGCATCGAAAAGGTATACGGACATTTTGCCCTGTAAGCCATAATCCCCCGGGACAATTCCCCAATTTAGAACAAGGTAGATTTAAGGTAAAGATATTTGACCGAAAGACGCAAAGTCAAAGGTTATTTACATATAGAACTTATCCCGTGCCCTTTTGTAAAATTTTCAAAGTTAAGCCCTTTTTGATTTTTTTTTCTTTTCCAACGGCGGCGGCAACTACATCGAATGACATAATACCTATGGGAGGGGGGTGTAGCTAAAAATGGAATCTCCCTTGATCACAATTCTTGGCCTTTGGTTAGAATTTTAACAAGCAACTTTAATTTATAACTTGGGCAAGATTGAGAAGATTTGTCGGCCTTTTGCTCCAAACGAAGTCACCGTCATTAGTCAGAGGTCACGCGGTACAGTAACCCCATTTAGTACGGACGCTTCCTGAAGATCATTACTTACCCCATATTCTACACCGTTAGCGTTTCTTTCGTGTTCCACATAGCGCTCCTCTCTGTATGGGTAAAATTCCTAATTTTACGAGTTAGAAGGGGTCCTACTTCATCCCCCCTGTCTACGCAAAATTGGAAATTCTCTCTCTCCACAAACGACGACGTTTTTTGGACGAACTCCAAGGCTGCTAGAGATATTCGGTGGACGAACTCCCCCTCCGAATACATCTACCGTTAGGAGGCGTACGAATCGCGCCTTTTGAGAATAACCCATACAGAGAGGGGTAGACAAGACCCGGGAGTAATAGACTTCAAAGGAGGGTTTCATCGGCTTCTGACATTATTGTTTAAAAGCAGCCCATATCTGACTAATCGACAAAAAAAACACTATGAAAAATACAAATGTTTCCAATTTTCAAATCATCGACACCTTCAGTGTCTTTTTAGTTACGCCAAAACTTGTTTTTTCGTCACTAAGGCGATGCGGAGATGAACAATACGATCCACCAAGTTGCTATCTCTTTTGGAAACTTTCCTTCAAAACTAGTTGGGTTTTCACGCGTTTATCTAGAAGTAACTTGATTATAGCCATCTCTATTAGCAGAAGTAGATGAAACCCTCCTTTGAAGTCTACTACACTAATGTTCGATATAGCGCTCCTCTCTGTATGGGTAAAATTCCCAATTTTACGAGATCGGAGGGGTCCTACTTCATACCCCCTGTCTACGGAAAATTGGAAATTCTCTCTCTCCACAAACGACGACGTTTTTTTGACGAACTCCGAGGCTGCTAGAGATATTCGCTGGACGAACTCCCGCTCCGAAAATATCTACCGTTGGGAGGCGTACGAATCGCGCTTTTTGAAACTAACCCATACAAAGAGGGGTAAACAAGACCAGGGAGTAATAGACTTCAAAGGAGGGTTTCATCGGCTTCTGCTATTAGATTTATTCCTCGATAAATTAATTTTTAGACTCTATTCGACCGGGGTTTTAAAGGAGGTCGCCTATTCGAACTCGCCCTTGTACAATCTCAATACGAAGTCTTAGTCGTAACACCGATCGATATTCATACCTCTTGATAGCAGACAGTGAAATTATAAGGATTTGTCGATGTAATGCTTCCGTTTTCCATCTTGAAGTTGTTTGATTTCAAAGACGCTCTGCTTCGTAGCCCAACTGGCCAACTGACAATATTTCGGTTTATTTAAAACGTCTAGAGTTGATTTGTTTAACTCCTCTCATATCGACTTTTAACGTTTCTAACTTAATCGTCGTCTTTAAACCCTCCCCCCCCCCAGTTTGAAGAGCAACGCGTTGTCCATATTGACCAAACGCAAACCCTCTAAAAGGAGTTCATTTACATTATTTTGAAACATTTTCTGTGGTTACGAAACCGGCACGCGAAAATGAACTTAATCCAAACTTAAGACAGATGTAATATTCTTATTTTTCCTCTGTCGACTGTAGTTCAATTTGGCGTAAGATTGGGAGGGGGCTAACGAGGACAGAATCCCCGGCCCCTCAAAATATCTACACTTCATTTGTAGATATGAGTGGAATATTTAGTTGCTTTCGTCAGTAAAGGGCCTTTCAGAAGCCGATGAAACCCTCCTTTGAAGTCTATTACTCCCGGGTCTTGTCTACCCCTCTCTGTATGGGTTATTCTGAAAAGGCGCGATTCGTACGCCTCCTAACGGTAGATGTTTTCGGAGCGGGAGTTCGTCCACCGAATATCTCTAGCAGCCTCGGAGTTCGTCAAAAAAACGTCGTCGTATGTGGAGAGAGAGAATTTCCAATTTTCCGTAGACAGGGGGGTATGAAGTAGGACCCCTCCGATCTCGTAAAATTGGGAATTTTACCCATACAGAGAGGAGCCCTATATGGAACATTGGAGTAGTAGACTTCAAAGGAGGGTTTCATCGGCTTCTGGTTAGATTTAATTTTTACCTTTATTCTTTATTTGATCACAAATCTGAATTAGGGTAAACAAGACCCTGGAATAATAGACTTCATAAGAGAGTCTCATCGGCTTCTGGTGATACAAAAGTGTAGGCTGCATTTTTACCAAAAATGGGACTTATCTTAGAATATTATCCAATGCGTTATACGTTCGGATAAAAAAACATTCAAAATTTATTTTCCGTGAAAAATAACGAATAAAAAGATGATTTAAAATCTTAGTTTAGTCGTTTTATTTATATTCTTCGAATTAAAAGTCAATTTTGAAATATTTTCTTATATTTTTAGACTCTGGAAACGCGAATTATCCATCGTTATACGTTTGAAAACGAGTAATTTGTAGGTAGATAAAGCGGCGAAGGCTTATCTTCGGGTAAACCTTTTAACAATTATATGAATATAGAAATTTCATTGTTTTAGTTACGAACAATTTATTTGAGGGTCCTTTTTTTCCAATATTCAAATAGCCTGAGTGTGGCGCCCCCATGGTTTTAAGTCAAGCAATTATATATAAAAATCCATGTTAATCATTTGAAGGTTAATCCCTTGGATTTATATTGAATAGGATTATCTGATAAATACCTGATTTTAAGCACTAACGATTAAAGATTAATTATTATCGTTTCAAAATTATCGTCAGATGGACTCGTCTGAGTTTTTATACCTCGATAAAAATCGATATATTTGATTGGTAAAAATAGTAGGACGACATATTTAAATATAATCTGGAAAAATTCAGTAGGTGGATTAATTTCTAATTTATTCCTTTTAAGCTAGCATTTCAAAATCGATTTGAAAATGTAAAATCAAACTGATATTCAAATCGCCCCCCAGGAATCGTTTTAAACGTGTTCACGCGTTATCTTCATAAATCGATTTATCGTAGCTTCATCTATCGGTTGTTGAAACTTCCGAATCGGTACGAAACTGGTTCCCGAAGCAGTTTCTAGAAATCGAATCAAATCGATTTGATAATAGACGGGTTCACACGTCTCTAGGGAACGTTTTGAAACTGTATAAATCGATTCCAAGGCCTAGTATGAACGCAGCTTATCGTTTGTTGAAACTTCCGAATCGGTACGAAACTGGTTCCCGAAGCAGTTTCAAGAAATCGTATCAAATCGATTTGATAAAAGACGGGTTCACACGACTCTAGGGAACGTTTTGAAACTGTGTAGATCGATTCCAAGGCCTAGTATGAACGCGGCTTATCGTTTGTTGAAACTTTCCGAATCGGTACTGGTTCCCGAAGCAGTCTCGAGAAATCGAATCAAAAAGACGTTTTCCCGTTCACACGACTCTAGTGAAACGTTTTGAGCGGGACACCATTGACACGTTGGCTCTCCTTATGATATTTCTTCCGTTATATAATTTCCCGCTATGATGTAATTAAGTATAGACAGAAGCCGATGAAACCCTCCTTTGAAGTCTATTACTCCCGGGTCTTGTCTACCCCTCTCTGTATGGGTTAGTTTCAAAAAGCGCGATTCGTACGCCTCCTAACGGTAGATATTTTCGGAGCGGGAGTTCGTCCACCGAATATCTCTAGCAGCCTTGGAGTTCGTCAAAAAACGTCGTCGTTTGTGGAGAGAGAGAATTTCCAATTTTCCGTAGACAGGGGGGTATGAAGTAGGACCCCTCTGATCTCGTAAAATTGGGAATTTTACCCATACAGAGAGGAGCGCTATATCGAACATTGGAGTAGTAGACTTCAAAGGAGGGTTTCATCGGCTTCTGGTATAGATATGTATGAGGAAATGGGGAAAGACCCGGACAATATCTGGCCCATATTGAGCGTCGAAAGGGAGTTATTTTTAGGAAAGTTGAGATCAGTTGGCGGATAACTTATAGAAGATATATAACCTCCCATCATCGAAGTCATTTCCGAAATATATGTCTTATAGGAGAGATATAATTAATATTTCAGATTCCTAGCGTTCCGTAGTCATAAGGTCAATTTTGTGACGTGGGCTAGCTTTCAAAACTCCTTTAAAGGGATACTATAACATCGTTAGAGCTCGGAATTCTTATAATTTTTATTAATTGGATAAAATCTACTAAATTCTGATGTATATTATCTGTTTGATTAATACATAAACTTCATTCGAGTTAACTTATTCCAAGATAAAGTAAAAAAAACCTAATCCATATCAGTTTTTATTATCCAACAAAAATGGCAACTTATCTTAGAATATTATCCGATAAATTATTCGGATAAAAAACATTCAAAATTTATTTTCCGTGAAAAATAACGAATAAAAAGATGATTTAAAATCTTAGTTTCGTCGTTTTATTTATATTCTTCGAATTAAAAGTCAATTTTGAAATTTTTTTCTTATATTTTAGACTCTGGAAACGCGAATTATCCATCGTTATACGTTTGAAAACGAGTTAATTTGTAGGTAGATAAAGCGGCGAAGGCTTATCTTCGGGTAAACCTTTTAACAATTATACGAATATAGAAATTTCATTGTTTTAGTTACAATTTATCCGAAAATAAAATATCTGAAAATATACGAATAATTGAAGATAATGGATCGATCCGATTTCGAGCTCTAGTTTCGTCTTTACAGGGCTTTAAACTTCGTGTGTTAATTCTCTAATAGCTCTGCTTTCTCTATTTCCCTAACCTTGACTAAGATTTACAATGCTTTAACACCAGCAGCGTCAAATACTCTTGATTTTGGAGCTGATTTTTCACGCATATATATACGTATAGATTTCCCGTTGCATGCTAGCTTCCATGGACTCCCCAGAGCACCATCTGACGAAGGACTTCCACCCTCCCTCTTAGGGTCTCTCCCTTCTATGTCCATTATCGATTAAGTCTGGAGTTGTAGTGTGGGAAAGCGAGGTTCGGTCGTTCTCTGGCTAGCGTTGTCGACGACTCATTCCCTAGTAAAAGCAAAGAGAAGGAGCTACTCTAAAAGCAAAGGCCGACAAGTTCTTTCAAAAACGGGGAAATTTACCCCCGAATCTTCTCAGTGCGACGTTTCTAGAACAATTTGAATTATCCAAATCAAAAATGAAGACTTTCTGCACTGTCTCGCTATTAATAATAACCGTAGTGGCTTCTAATCCCACTGGTGAGTTTGAAAGATTAATTAATTGATTTCAAATAAAGTGATTTTGATCCTAAAATGGTGTTTTTAGTCATAAAATGGATATGAATGAATATTTTGTGGGTTTAAAGGATATTTAAATACCATTTAAAGTCGACTTAATTTCTAGCTTAGCAGACGACGTTGATCATAAGAAATTGTACAGTCAAAGCTAGGCCTCATCAGACGAGGCGTAATTAGCAGGTTTAATCAGATTTAAACCTAGGTTTAATCAGATCTAAACCTGGGTTTAATCAGGTTTAAACCTGGGTTTAATCAAATTTAAACCTAGGTTTAATCAAATTTAAACCAAGGTTTAATCAGATTTAAAGCTATAGATCTAGTCAGATTTAAACCTATAGATTTAATCAGATTTAAACCTAGGTTTAATCAGATTTAAACCTAGGTTTAATCAGATTTAAACCTATAGATTTAATCAGATTTAAACCTAGGTTTAATCAGATTTAAACCTAGGTTTAATCAGATTTAAACCCAGGTTTAATCAGATTTAAACCTAGGTTTAATCAAATTTAAACCTATAGATTTAATCAGATTAAAACCTAGGTTTAATCAAATTTAAACCTGTTGATTTAATCAGATATAAACCAATTTTTAATCAGATTTAAACCTAGGTTTAAATCAGATTTAACCCATGTTTTTTTTAACTGAGATGGCTACATGTAAATTTGATTAAACCTGCTAATTACCCCTCGTCTGAAAAGGGTATAAGGGAAGTCCATTTTAAATGAGCAAATTTCAGTAATTTATTCAGAAACAGCCTACACTGCAACAATTTCTTAAAATATCGTGGAAGAGTCCAAATCACTCGAGCATGACGGGGGTGATGACTTTTATGTTTATTTTTAAGTGATAGGCTTAGACATAAAACTCGGCCTTTGCTGGTATAATCATTTTTCTAGACCCTAACACTTGAAAGGGTTAAAAAAAAGCTCGAAATATATAGCTGCTAATGTCCGGCCAACTGAAATGTTTCCTAAAATGATGGTAGCATTTACGTTAAGCCTAATTAAAAGGCGAGCGTGTGAAATGGAGCGACGGAATAAATGTGATTCAAAATCACGTAACTAACTGCTTTCTATTTAGTGAAGTTACTTCGTTTATCCTTCCAAACTAGCCTTTAACATTCCGGTCACGTATGGGAGAGAAATGTCGTGTGGGCGTGGGAGATAAAAACGTATATGTACACTCTACCAAGAGAATTTGAATATTTTTTTCATAAGTATAAGTTATAAAATCGACATATTCAAAAATTTATACCTTTGTATTGACGCGTTAGAAAGAAAATTCAATTAATTTCATACGAAATTAATCTGGATTAATTATTTTTACGAAAAATACGATGGAAAGGGTCAAACTTATATCTATTACCAGAGGTGTATAATAACCTCCTTCGGGGGGAAGTATGAAAGCCCCTATACTACCATGATGCTAAAAATCACGAACAACAAGAGCCCGCTGCTGACTATCTAGGCCACTAGCTCGCGCTGGACTTCTCAATGTCGCTACTCTAGTAAATGGTCTTTGTATAAACAAGACCGCTCGATTTGTGTTTAGAACTTCCTGTCTCGGGAGTCAGGCTGTCTGTTAAAATGGAGTCGAAGGTTGACTTCGGCTCGCGAGTTCCGGAAGTGCGCGTAGGGAAATTTTAGTGAGGTTCAAAATGGTGTAACTATTTTTTTGGAGTAAAGCGGTGTGTCGATCCGCCGCGATTTACGCCGGGCACTCGTTGTTCGTCGATTTTGCCTACCTTTCATACTTCCCCCCGAATTGGGTTATTATATACCTCTGGTATTACGTTACTTATATTCGAATGAAAGCGTCATAATTATCCTTACTTTTTATTTAAAACATAAGGTGGTGTTCTAATTAGGGCAGGAAAATGACCGCACCCAAATTAACATGAAGTACTAGCTAGTACTTGACCTTGGGAGCTGTTATTCAATTTAGTCCTATAATGTAGTGATATTTGAGTGACTAAAGAAAAATATTCTTAACCTTCGTGGCTTTTTCGAATACAAAATAAACAAGTAACCTAACTTAATTCATTTTAAAGCTCATTTTCAAAATTTGAAAATGAGGCTGTAACGCATTTGCATGAGCTCCAAATAAAAATTGAGTGACATTTTCGGAAAGATGCTTAAAAAACGATTTAAAATATATATATATATATGTCATAGAACAAAATTACAGCGACTGTAAAAATACATATTTTTATTTCAAGTTTATTTAAACTTAACGTTAATCCTGGTAGTAGGCTTCTCTATGAACTCCAATGTATGTAAAGTAAAACACTTCTACAGGCGTACTATAGGAAAAGCCTTAGTCGTTTTACCCCTACTCGTTAACTTCACTGCGAAATTTGGTGTGCGGTGGTTGAAACACATTTACAGGCGCTAATGTTATTAGTATTGTCAGAAGCCGATGAAACCCTCCTTTGAAGTCTATTACTCCCGGGTCATGTCTACCCCTCTCTATATGGGTTAGTTTCAAAAAGCGCGATTCGTACGCCTCCTAACGGTAGATATTTTCGGAGCGGGAGTTCGTCCAGCCAATATCTCTAGCAGCCTCGGAGTTCGTCAAAAAAACGTCGTCGTTTGTGAAGAGAGAGAATTTCCAATTTTCCGTCGACAGGGGGGTACGAAGTAGGACCCCTCCGATCTCGTAAAATTGTGAATTTTACCCATACAGAGAGGAGCGCTATATCGAACATTGGAGTAGTAGACTTCAAAAGAGGGTTTCATCGGCTTCTGATATTAAGGCGGTAGGAAAGGGTTATTTAGTATCTTGAAAAAACACGAGATGGCGCTGGTTTTCAGGGCCATTTTTCTCAGGCGTATTAATTATTAAAATTTCATCATGAACTAAAGAAGATTTCAATTTAAATTTAAGTGAATATAAGTATTTAATTTTAATTACTAGGGATGATTTTTTTGTCTAAAATTCTTTGTTTTAGCGCGTTAGTTATATAGGAACAAAGGGAGTGAATTTTTAGCCATTCCTTTTAATCTGGGACACGAACAAAAACGATTTTTTGGGGGTCTCCAGACTTTTCCCGTCTTTTCTTCGGTTTATATCAAAGGCAAAGAGAACGTCAAACGTTTGAAGTGAGAATAAAATGCAAATTTTTTGGAATATATGGGAAGTGGAATCCAAACTGGCATAGGGGCAGCAGTAAAAATTAAATATTAAGCCTTATTTATGCGTAGTGACGTCAACACGTGTTTTATTACTCCAATCGTTATGTTTTCTTCGTCTTTGCCGAAAAAAAAAGCAGTTTTGTTTAGAGTTTTAATGTCATTTAGTTCTTTAAACCTTTAATACTTTAATTCATAACACAATGTAATAAATCAAGTTAATTCAAGGTATATTATGGCAAATATATTTAATAACATATTCCCTTTTTTTGGCAATGAGCCAAAACTCAGCCTACTTAAAGTAAATTGACTTTCTTTATAGTTTATATAGATAAAATAAGGCCATACTTTCTTTGGAGTCCAAATTTGGCATAGGGGCAACAGTAAAAATTAAATATTAAGCCTTATTTATGCGTAGTGACGTCAACACGTGTTTTATTACTCCAATCGTTATGTTTTCTTCGTCTTTGCCGAAAAAAATCATTGTTTTGTTTAGAGTTTTAATGTCATTTAGCGCTTTAAACATTTAATACTTATTATTTGATTCTTAACATCAAGTTAATTCAAGGTGTATTATGACAAATATATGTAATAATATATTCCCTTTTTTTGGCAATGAACCAAAACTCAGCCTACTTAAAGTAAATTGACTTTCTTTGTAAGTTTATATACATAAAATAAGGCCATACTTTCTTTGGAATCCAAATTTGACATTGGGGCAACAGTAAAAATTAAATATTAAGCCTTATTTATGCGTAGTGACGTCATTACGTGTTTTATTACTCCATGCGTTTTGTTTTCTTCGTCTTTGCCGAAAAAAAATTAAAAAAAAAGCATTTGTTTAGAGTTTTAATGTCATTTAGTTCTTTAAACCTTTAATACTTTAATTCATAACACAATGTAATAAATCAAGTTAATTCAAGGTATATTATGACAAATATATTTAATACCATATTCCCTTTTTTTGGCAATGAGCCAAAATTCAGCCTACTTAAAGTAAATTGACTTTCTTTGTAAGTTTATATAGATAAAATAAGGCCATACTTTCTTTGAACTAAAATCAAACTGGGGTACAACATAAAGGGCTTTCTTTCGTTATAATCCTAAAGAGTATGACCATTTTTCGAGGCACGAGCGCTAATCTCTAAGAGAAACAGAACCATTCGTCGTCCTAGCTATTAAGGTCTTTCTGACGGCCCTTTGAACCTTTTTAGAAGAAAAAAATATAGAGGCAGAGAGGGAATTTTCGCGTACAATCAGAGCTCTTAAATTAATGCCGAACAAACAACGTTATCTGTCGATTTCGAGAAGGCAAAAAAAAAAGCCTTCCTCTCTTTAGTAACATGTGCCCTGCTGCTGGAGATGACGTCAAACTGCGCGCGTATGCATTCTATCAAAAAACATACTAAGGATGATATGGTTCCAATATGAACTCTATGGATCGGATGCCAATTTAAATTATTTATCCACTGATTAAAATATTTAAAAAAAGCTTAGTTATTGTCCAGTTACAAGCTCTGTTTTATACCAGAAGCCGATGAAACCCTCCTTTGAAGTCTATTACTCCCGGGTCTCGTCTACCCCTCTCTGTACGGGTTAGTTTCAAAAAAGCGCGATTCGTACGCCTCCTAACGGTAGATATTTTCGGAGCGGGAGTTCGTCCACCGAATATCTCTAGCAGCCTTGGAGTTCGTCAAAAAAACGTCGTCGTTTGTGGAGAGAGAGAATTTCCAATTTTCCGTAGACAGGGGGGTATGAAGTAGGACCCCTCCGATCTCGTAAAATTGGGAATTTTACCCATACAGAGAGGAGCGCTATGTGGAACATTAGAGTTGTACACTTCAAAGGAGGGTTTCATTGGCTTCTGGTAGCTATCATATTCGAGGCATAGATATTACAACGAAATACAATGTGTCTGTACTTAGCGATAATCATGTGACTAGGATTATACTTGGAGTATCTCTCTTGATAAAAAAAAACCTAATATAAACGAAATAGCGAATCCTTAGAAGCGAAAGTCATTCATTTTAATTACAGACGGTAGAATTCCGTGGAATTTCTAGCCCTATAAGTGCTAGGTCATTAAGTCCGTTTTGAAAGGCAAAGGAAAAGGTTTACTGTTGTTAAAGGACGAGTGTTACGAATAATTACTGTTACCAGAAGCCGATGAAACCCTCCTTTGAAGTCTACTACTCTAATGTTCCATATAGCGTTCCTCTCTGTATGGGTAAAATTCACAATTTTAGGAGATCGGAGGGGTCCTACTTCATCCCCCCTGTCTACGGAAAATTGGAAATTCTCTCTCTCCACAAACGACGACGTTTTTTTTGACGAACTCTGAGGCTGCTAGAGATATTCGCTGGACGAACTCCCGCTCCGAAAATATCTACCGTTAGGAGGCGTACGAATCGCGCTTTTTGAAACTAACCCATACAGAGAGGGGTAGACAAGACCAGGGAGTAATAGACTTCATAGGAGGGTTTCATCTACTTCTGCTGTTACCTAAAGTCCATAAAAATGTAACAACTTAAAATTTCCTAATTTAACTAATTTATCAGGTGCTGGTAGATCAGATGAGAAGAATGAAAAGAAAGCAGTCGAGGAATTCCAAACGGGTGCGTCGGAACACAGCGGATATCCGCAATTGTTCACACGTAAAACGACGAGATTGTTATCAGAAGCTCTTCACATGCTCAATCGTGTCAAAGATGTCAAGGAAAGGAGATGGTTAGAGTCATTTGTACATCGCTTACAGTCGTTATCCTCTGAACTGGATAGTAAAGCGACGGCTAAAGTTTCCGGTAATGGTACCACCAAAGACTTGGTCGCTTTCAGTAAAAGTCTAGCTGAAAATACCGACCAACTTAAAGAATTTGCGGTAAGTTATATGTCTAGGAGAACACTGGGGTCAGCGAATAAAGTATCATCAGAAGCCGATGACACCCTCCTTTGAAGTCTACTACTCTAATGTTCGATATAGCGCTCCTCTCTGTATGGGTAAAATTCACAATTTTACGAGATCGGAGGGGTCCTACTTCATACGCCCCTGTCTACGGAAAATTGGAAATTCTCTCTCTCCACAAACGACGACGTTTTTTTGACGAACTCCGAGGGTGCTAGAGATATTCGGTGGACGAACTCCCGCTTCGAAAACATCTACCGTTAGGAGGCGTACGAATCGCGCTTTTTGAAACTAACCCATACAGAGAGGGGTAGACAAGACCCGGGAGTAATAGACTTCAAAGGAGGGTTTCATCGGCTTCTGGTATCATTGAAGCAAAAAGAGTGAACTTTGACCTATAAAATCTTATTTTTGTTTATGTCTTAGGTAAAAGGCGCTATGGAAAATGATAATACCCAAGATATAAACAAAGAAGTGAGTGTCGGGGTTGCTCCCAAAGCTTCAGAGGTTTACAGAGATGAACTAGAGAGTCAGTTAAGGAGCCAACCAGCGTCGGAACCCAGACATCATCTCAAAGAAGCTCTCAAGACTAATAAAACACCAAAAGGAGATGACGACGAGGACAGAGAAAAATCCATGGCACTTCACCGTGAAAATAAAATGAAAACTGAGAAAATGAAGGTAATGGGATTAGATTTCAAAGTGCACATTTGGACATCATTAATTAAAAATAGGGTAACCCGAATCGATTTGGGTCTGGTAAAACTGATTTGGGAAACACTTGTGATGACGAAATTATTCTAAAATTATCATATTTTGATTTTATTGCGTTTAGGAAGCCGAAAAAAGGAAAATATTAAAGGAAATTTACGCCTTGGTACGTTTCCTATATTTCCTAATTTTTCCTATAATTTTTCTTCTTGCCTATGTTCTCCTATATTTTAATAATAATTCCTATATTCGCCTATATTTCGAGACGAGGAATTTGTTTTACACCTTACTTTAGAGTAGTCTGTAAAATTTCATAGAATTTAGTCAGTTCTCGTTATTTCCACGTATGAACCAACGAGGAAATTATTTCTTATGACATTTTGTAGACTCTACTAAATTCTTAAAATTTATTTTTCACTAAAAGTGTATAAAAAAAGCTTCAAAATAATTATTATTTTGATTAGAATAAGTTTTAAAAGTTTCTTAACTTCACTTTGACAGTCTCAAAAATTGAAAGAATTGGGAGGCGAAACTAAATCAGTCTTGGACGTCATTAAACGATCGAGAGGCGGAGTTCAGAGTAAATATTTACATTATATCAATTAGAAGATCTCAATTAGGAGAGAGAACCAACAAAACGCCTTTTAACACGAGTAATAAGGTCGTTTTCGCGCCGTCTTTTTCGTGAAAGTACTTAATCCATATCAAATCCATTATTTCTCTCTACCTGGATTGAGTTAGGTTTAAGTTTCAACCCTCCATTTTAATCTCTAATAACTTATTAACAGTCGGTACAGGTCATCATTTTTGGGAGGGTGCCCATCATCAGTTACAGACCACGACAAGACACGCGAAAAGCATTTCCGGTGAAGACTCCGTTACGTCAGCGCCATCAAATAGCCAATTAAGAGAAGCCGATAATGTCCCTGCAACTAAAACCACCGTATCAATCGTGGTTCCTAAAGAAGAAACACCATCTGATGAAGACGAAGATTCGGAGGAAACGTCTGATGACAATAACGATGACTTGGAAAAAGAACTTCAAGAAGAGAAATTAATTTTAGATTCCCCTCAAGATATGGATGACCAAAATGACCAAAATGACCAAAATGAAAGAAAAAGGCGAAATTATCGAGAAGGGTGATTTTTAAATTGGAAAAAATGAAAAGGAACCGGTCAAAATTAATTTTTTTTGGGTTAAAAACGGGCAAGATTGTGTAGGGGACACTTACGAGATAATCTTTCGTTTGACCAAGAACTGTTAACACTCTTAGTTTAATTTAATTTAAATATATTCGCCTAAAGATTAATTTTTTCTTATATCTTCAATAAATTATCGAACCCTGATTGATATTAACTGTGTCAAATCACAAATAGAAAAGGTGTGCATTGCCAAAACCTATGGAATGTAAAATATTAAATATTGGTCAGTGAAATTATTTGCTAAGTGACCCCTTACACATAAACTCGTATTAAAATAAAAAATACTTCAAGTTAATTTAATTAACATTGCGACAAAACATTTAGAGTGGAAATCGGGCCTAATTACGGGTTTGCGTCCAATTATGAAGTTTCCCACTAGCGCAGTTCCCATTTTGCGCGGTTTCCCATTTGCGTATTTCCCATTTTGCGCTGTTTCCCATTTGCGCAGTTGCCATTTTGCGCAGTTACCATTTTGCGCATTTCCATTTTGCGCATTTCCATTTGCGCGGTTTCCCATTTGCGCAGTTGCTATTTGCGCAGTTTCCCATTTGCGCATTTCCATTTGCGCAGTTGCCATTTGCGCAGTTACCATTTTGCGCATTTCCATTTGCGCGGTTTCCCATTTGCGCAGTTGCTATTTGCGCAGTTTTCCTTTTGCGCAGTTGCCATTTGCGCAGTTCCCATTTGCGCATTTTCATTTGCGCGGTTTCCCATTTGCGCAGAGTCCAATTGGAACTAAACCAAACCCATAGACGGAAGCACACGCGATCTAGCTCGAGTGATAAACTAACCTAACATAACCTTACTTATAATGAACACTGCGCGGAATAAAAAAAGCGCAAATGAAAACTGCGCAAAAGGTAACTGCGCAAAATGTAACTACGCAAAAGATAACTGCGCAAAAGGTAACTGAGCAAAAGGTAACTACGCAAAAGGTAACTGCGCAAAAGGTAACTGCGCAAAAGGTAACTGCGCAAAAGGTAACTGCGCAAAAGTTAACTGCGCAAAAGATAACTGCGCAAAAGGTAACTGCGCAAAATGTAACTACGCAAAAGATAACTGCGCAAAAGATAACTGCGCAAAAGGGAACTGCGCAATTGAAACCTTTACCTAATTACGTAGAAAAAAACGTATTTCAAAATATCCATTTATCCATATTCATTAAAAAAAAAACTAATTTAGATAATTTAGAATAAAATTAAGCATACCAACGATCTAGTCATCAAACAGTAGAAGCACTATTTACTACCCATCTTCTTTCCCCGGGCAAAAATTCAGATAGTTATTTTTTTTTTTTTTTTCACAAAACAAAATCTCACATTCATTTCGAGTGATTTCCGTGCAATCTTTAGCTCTACGGATGAAGCTAGGTGTGTCTTTTAAAAACATATATTAAATTAAAACGGGCTAATTAATTAATTTAATTTAAATTAATTTAAAGTCACGGATGTGAATGGTTAATACAAAAAAAAAAAAGTTTCGTCATATCTTTAATGTTATTTAACTTGATATCAGGACACTCCGTGCCTCTATGATGATGATAGCACTCTTTAATTATTCAAATATGTACAGTTTCTATGATACGTGTTAATTGGATTAGTTTATCAAGTGAATGGTGATAAAACGCGTGTAATTTATTCATTTTAATTGGATAGTTAATTTTTCGTCTCAATTTTAGGTGTGCATTAAGTAAATTGGTATCCAAATAATTAAAAATATTTAATTTGGTATTTTTAAGGCGTTAATTAAAAAAAAAACGCTCTGCAATAAAAAATGCTTGAAAATAAATTTACCAAATAATAATTATACCGTTAGAGGTATCGAGATATCAGTCAGTTCACAATAAGCAGACATATTTACCATCAGTAAATGATTATATCATAGTAAGTTCGTCAATAAAATGAGTGTAAATGACTGGCAATTGTATATAAAAATGAATATAATGGTTATAAATATTGTCTTCAAAATTAAATTGAATCTGGGCTAATTAGTAGTTGATCACGTGACATAATTAGCTCTTAAAATAATCTAGGGAATGTCTTCTTTCTAATGGTGCAATCGGTTTATGTCTAGGAGGTCGGGGAGAAAAGTTATGACCATTTGAATTTTAATCTAGGGGTCATTTTTGGACTTTTGCTCGATTTATATCGAGTGGCGAAACAACTTTAACGAGTGGCGAAACAGAATATTATGATCTTAGCATAATATACGGAATGTCTTCTTTCTAATGGTGCAATCGGTTTATGTCTAGGAGGTCGTGGAGAAAAGTTACGGCCATTTTAAGATAGGGGTCATTTTTGGACTTTTGCTCGATTTCTATCGTGTGACGAAACAACTTTTTCGAGTGGCAAAACAGAATATTATGATCTTAAAATAATCTAGGGAATGTCTTCTTTCTAATGGTGCAATCGGTTTTTGTCTAGGAGGTCGTGGAGAAAAGTTACGGCCATTTGAAATTTAATCTAGGGCTCATGTTAATGTACCCAAAATTACTGAAACAAAATACCTAAGGCGTATATATAAATATTTGTACTTCCAGCTTTGAAGATCTTGAAGGGTCAAAGACCAATGAGAAAAGGGCCCCGTCGTTAAGGCGAGATCTCCGTGATAATTCCAATAACATTCGATTTATTTGCTGACTCATCAATTGGAAAAAATCCAGCTAAGCCTATTTTCGAGGTAAGTTTTAAATTTGTTTGTAATTTTGTTTACTGTTGGTTTAGGCCACTTGTTGTTAGGTTGCAATCTCCCTTTGACCTTTCACCTTCTCTTTGCGATAGCTAAGCCTAACTTCACCTGTGGCGTAGATTTGAGACTATATGTATTATCTATGACGTCTGAACCCACGTATAGAAACCCCTATTGTAGAAGAAAAACAATACAAATTCCCCATATTATTGATTTTTGTCTTTCGAAACGAAGAACCAAGGCTTAGGTACAATCGAAAAAATTTGTAGAAAGGTTTCCCTATTTTCAGAAGCCGATGAAACCCTCCTTTGAAGTCTACTACTCTAATGTTCGATATAGCGCTCCTCTCTGTATGGGTAAAATTCCCAATTTTACGAGATCGGAGGGGTCCTACTTCATACCCCCCTGTCTACGGAAAATTGGAAATTCTCTCTCTCCACAAACGACGACGTTTTTTGGACGAACTCCGAGGCTGCTAGAGATATTCGGTGGACGAACTCCCGCTCCGAAAATATCTACCGTTAGGAGGCGTACGAATCGCGCTTTTTGAAACTAACCCATAGAGAGAGGGGTAGACAAGACCAGGGAGTAATAGACTTCAAAGGAGGGTTTCATCGGCTTCTGCTATTTTCTATGTAGACTTTTTCCAGCCATAAAATGTTTTATCTTCAACAAGGGACCCAAAATATATCGTAAAATAAATTCGGAACCTTTTCTTTTCGGAGAACTTCGGGCCTTGTCAAATTCACGAGGCTGTTTTTACACAGACGTGACGTCGGTTTTACTTTTAAATTGGGCTTACCCAATCAAGAAAATTCTTCTATTTTGATCAAAAATGCTTCAAAGTAGAAAATTCCAACAGAATTCGACAAAGCCAGTCTGCATCTCTATCAAATTAACACTTTGTTCCAAGTCACTTTATTGAATACGAGCGATGTCTAACTTACAAGATATATTACTTATGATATTACTTTACAATATTTTAGATCGTGTGAAAGAAAAACACGATAAAAAAATTGCGTTTCCGGGTGAAATAAGTTTCCAATTTTCCAAGCTTTTAAAAATGACCAGTGGTTGTAATAAAAGGGTGTGATAGACGGGAAACTAGAACAATCGGGAGAAGGAGAGGTCAGTCAGGTCCGAAGATATTTTTTGTTCATGGGTTGAACCAGAAGCCGATGAAACCCTCCTTTGAAGTCTACTACTCCAATGTTCCATATAGCGTTCCTCTCTGTATGGGTAAAATTCCCAATTTTACGAGATCGGAGGGGTCCTACTTCATCCCCCCTGTCTACGGAAAATTGGAAATTCTCTCTCTCTCCACAAACGACGACGTTTTTTTGACGAACTCCGAGGCTGCTAGAGATATTCGCTGGACGAACTCCCGCTCCGAAAATATCTACCGTTAGGAGGCGTACGAATCGCGCCTTTTGAGAATAACCCATACAGAGAGGGGTAGACAAGACCAGGGAGTAATAGACTTCAAAGGAGGGTTTCATCGGCTTCTGGTGATAGTGAATATTCGCTCCGATGATTACAAAGGCTTTCAGGGTTGCCCCAAAAATAAGGGCTTTTTTCGAACCCATCCGAGCAGTCCCAACGGATCGATAAAATCGGTATCAGGGCGTAAAAATCACGACTTTGTCTTCTGAATTTTGATCCCGGGCTAATAAGGCGTGCATGTCTTAATTTTCAGATTGCTTTCAATTCAATTGGACATTATTATTATTACTTCCAACGCAGGCAATCTTGTAAAAGATTATGTTAATTAATCATTTATCCTTGGAGTACAAGAATCGGTAACAGCAAGAATTCATTCAGGTTCCATAAGAATATGGTAGGGCCGCGATTCAATAACCATCCTCCCAAACTTTGTAGCAAAAGTTCGTCCGCTTCGAAACGATTTTTCAAGTAAATCGCTCCTGACATCTATTATTAACCCGCGCCACAAACGACCTTGACGTAATATTTTGGGTAATAAAAATGGAGCCGACCGAAAAAAGATCTAAGCGTACAAATGTTGGGAAAATTGCGGACGAACTTTTGTTACAAAGTTTGGGAGGATGGTACCAGAGGCTAAAGCTATGCTCCCATATTCTTATGGAACCTGAATGGATTCTTGGTAACAGCCTATCTTTAAGAGGAGGGTATCACTGATTTATTAGTGGAAAACTCTATTATTAATATTATTAATATTTAAAAAAAATTTAAATAGCCAAAATTAGGCCAATTAATGACGGTTCGTCTATTTCAACCAAATTCATTTGCGGAATTAATTAAGCGTGCTCGACCATCCATATATAACCTTATAAATTATTCTTAACAATACGTATTTAAGGAAAGTAGGCCAAATTTGAAAAAAAAAAAAAAAAATAGGCCTATAAATATTCGCTGAAAATATTTCAGCTATGTACACCAACTACTTACAATGTTAGTTACGTAACTGTCTACAGCCTTTTTTAGTTCAGGGTGACCACTTTTCCTATATTTCCTATTTTTTCCTATATTTTCACCTCCTTCCTATTTTCTCCTATAATTTGATGTCAATTCCTATAATCTCCTATATTTCTACTCAAAATCTCTAGTTAAGGGTAAAGTTCTAAATCATCCTGTCAGCTGTGGCTGTATAAGATTATTTTAGCTTAACTGTACATTTTCCAGTTAAAATAGTCTGTAAAATTCCATACTATTTAAGCAATTGGATCGTATTAATACCGTGTTTAAACCGGTGGCGAGAGTTGTGACGCGATAATAAATATGGTTCCTACTTTTAATTATTTTCCTATTTTATCCTATATTTTACATAAAATTCTTCGTATATTTTCCTATATTTCCTATATAGGATTTTCAAATTTTCAGTGGTCACCCTGTTAGTTACCAAAAATGGTTATTTCCATACCTTTAACACTATGCGGCTAAATCTTAGCTACTTTCTAAGACTCGGAAGACACTGTTTTTACCAGATAACAGTAACAGAGTCACTTATATCTACAACTTTATAGAGATTTAATGAAATTTTTTTGGAAAACCTGAAATTGTTTTTTCCTCTCATGGTCTAGCGGCTAGCCAATAAAGCGGAAAAAGAAGCTCAAACGAAGGCAATTTTTATTTATTCACTCTTGCCTCTTTTAGACCCAATGTTTTATTAAAGGGATAATGAATACGTGTGTTATTTTTAAATACGACGAATAATCGGTTAAAATTGACGAATATTCGGTTAAAACTGTCGAATAGTCGGTTAAAACAGACGAATAATCGGTTAAAACTGACGAATAATTGTTAAAACTGACGAATAATCGTTGAAAACGGTCGAATAATTGTTAAAACTGTCGAATAATTGTTAAAACCTGACGATTAATCGTTTAAAACTATCGAAAAATCGTTTAAAACGGTCAAATACTCGTTTAAAACTGTCGAATATTCGTTTAAAACTCAAATAATTGTTTAAATCTGTCGAATAATCGTTTATACCTGTCGATTAATCGTTTAAAACTATCGAATAATCGTTTAAAACGGTCGAATACTCGTTTAAAACTGTCGAATATTCGTTTAAAACTCAAATAATTGTTTAAATCTGTCGAATAATCCTTTAAACCTGTCGATTAATCGTTAAAACTGTCGAATAATCGTTTAAAACTGTCGAATCCTTGTTTAAAACTGTCGAATATTCGTTTAAAACTCAAATAATTGTTTAAATCTGTCGAATAATCGTTTAAACCTGTTGATTAATCGTTAAATCTGTCGAATAATCGTTTAAACCTGTCGAATACTCGTTTAAAACTGTCGAATACTCGTTTAAAACTGAAATAATTGTTTAAATCTGTCGAATAATCGTTTAAACCTGTCGATTAATCGTTAAAACTGTCGAATAATCGTTTAAAACTGTCGATTAATCGTTTAAAACTATCGAATAATCGTTTAAAACTGTCGAATCCTTGTTTAAAACTGTCGAATATTCGTTGTAAACCTAAATACTCGTTTAAACTGTCGAATAATCGTTTAAAAATGTCGAATAATCGTTTAAAAATGTCGATTAATCGTTTAAAAACTATCGAATAATCGTTTAAAACTGTCGAATATTCGTTGTAAACTCAAATAATCGTTTAAACTGCCGAATACCCGTTTAAAAATGTCGAATTATCGTTAAAAGCTGTCGAATATTCGAATAAAACTGTCGAATAATCGTTAAAAACTGTCGAATAATCGTTAAAAACTGTCGAATAATCGTTAAAAACTGTCGAATAATCGTTAAAAACTGTCGAATACTCGTAGAAACTGTCACATTAAAAATAACAAGTGTCTGCATTATCCCTTTTGACGTAATAAAACATAAAATGAAAGCAAATAAAAAGAGTACATTCCAAAACCCAACAGTAGGGATATTTCCCTCAATTTCGAGCTTTCGAGCCTTAAAAAAAATAGGTTTGTGCTTTTGCAAAATTGACCTCACAAACTTGGTCGACGTAAAATGATACTAAGGAAGAAAAAAAATCCTATCTTTTATTCATGAACATAAAAGTCTACTAGCCACCAACCAAGAGGAAATACCTTCTCTTCCCTAAGGCGAATGAAAATACATTTTTTTTTATACCAGAATTTTTCCGTGTTTCGAACGCTTAAAATTGAAAAATTATGTTTCAGTGACCCTTTTACTTTTATTCGTTTACGAAAAACCAACAAAAAAAATAGGGTTAAGGCTTATAAAACATAATTTTTACGACACGTAAAGAGCGTGTAAGGTTTTACAAGGTTTTTAACCTTAGGTAAACCTTTTTTCAATCGTTATATGTACGTGATATTTAGCTTTATTACCTTTTTGGCGGGAGAAAATATTATTGGTTATAATATTTGCGCCAAATTTCAAAAATGGCGGGAAATAGTTTCTATTTTTCATACATAGATGGCGCCACCGTTTCTATAAAATATTAATTTGCGAGGAAAAAAACATTGGTGGAAGATATCCTCGTAAAATGATGCCCGAGTTCTCGACCGAGTCTCGGGGCGGCAACTTGCCTTGTGTGCGTGTTTTTAGTTTTCGCGTTTAACCAGGGATAATCAGTAACTCCGCGAGTATTCTCTCAAAATTATCTTGTGTTTTTCATGTTTTTCTACAAGCTGTTAAAGGTATTTACTTTTAATATATATAGTTTCATTTCAAAATTACGATTAGAAATGACTACCCAACTAAAATTAAGCCTACGTCAATTTTTTTGGCGTCGATTGTTAAGCCTCGGCTTCTTAGCTAGATGATCGGCGGCTTGGCAACTTTGGAGATTAAAGGAACGGGAATACCCGTAGTTTATCTAACTAATCTGTTTTCATATTGTCAAATGATGTTTTTTTAATAGATTTGGGGTATATTTTAAGCGTATTTTTTGCCAAATTCAAATTAACAAAACTGCCATTTCCGCTTGCCTACACGATTCTCAGATTTGACACTAGTGCATAAATTAAGATACGTAATTAGTCAATTTCAATTAATTAGCGGTTAAGGGTTGTTAATAATTAGATATCCCATCGTAGTCAAAAATATTATACGCGTATTTCCGGTTTTTACAAAAGTTTTAACACCCTTAGAACAAAACCGTCATGATATTCTCCGGTAATTAGTTTTAACTGACCATAATTACTAAGCCTGTTCAGGAATAATTTTAATACATTATCTTAATGCTTACGTGTCAACTAATTAAACGTTTATTAACCAATATTGATCTCGATTCGTTGTTTCCCCCTAAATATTCTAACCCCCCCTAGTATTTTGGTAAAAGATAAGGCTTCCTGGATATTATTTAATTAGATGTATTTACACACGTTTCTTTTGTCCACAGATATGACTTGTCCAGGGGGGTGATGTTGCAATGCGGAAAAGGACATTTGTCCTGATAATAATCTTAGCTTTCTTCTCCTGGGTAGCATTCACCTACCATTTGTTTCTACAAAGACCACAAGGAAAGGTAAGAGATTTAAAACAAAATTGCTTTTTTTTTTGCCTCATTCACGCTTGAGTCTTTGAAATCGTTTGGAAGGGTCAAAATTTATCATTTTGAGGTCAACCATAGAGATTATTTAGCCAAATAATAGTTCTTAATGATTTTAAAGTGCTTAGTGTGAACGAACCTATTGTTTTTTGTTTAAATATGGACCCTTTGGTAGCAAGATACACTCTTAATGTATCAATTTATTCGCCATTACTTGTGCACACATTATTATTTAAAGAGGGTAGGCTCTTAACCACTCGCTTACTCCCCTATCGAAGGACAATATGAATTTTTATTTGCCGACTTTTATAGACTGTAACATTGTTGACAAGGGTGTAGATATTTTTACCGACTTTGGATGTTTTTATGAGATTTGTAACGTGTATGAAGTCGGTTTATCGAAATTAACCCAATATGACGTCATAACGAGCCAATATCATTTTCTGCTGGTTTTGTAGAATAGTTGAGGATGTCTGGGAATTTGAAAATGGGTTCAATGGTCATTTGTTGAAATTATGGTCAGGGAATTTGTTAAATGGTCAGGAAATTTGTTAAATGGTCAGGGAATTTGTTAAATGGTCAGGGAATTTGTTAAAATGGTCAGGGAATTTGTTAAATGGTCAGGGAATTTGTTAAATGGTCAGGGAATTTGTTAAATGGTCAGGGAATTTGTTAAATGGTCAGGGAATTTGTTAAATGGTCAGGGAATTTGTTAAATGGTCAGGGAATTTGTTAAATGGTCAGGGAATTTGTTAAATGGTCAGGGAATTTGTTGAAATGGTCAGGGAATTTGTTGAAATGGTCAGGGAATTTGTTGAAATGGTCAGGGAATTTGTTGAAATGGTCAGGGAATTTGTTGAAATGGTCAGGGAATTTGTTGAAATGGTCAGGGAATTTGTTTAAATGGTCAGGGCATTTGTTAAATGGTCAGGGAATTTGTTAAATGGTCAGGGAATTTGTTAAATGGTCAGGGAATTTGTTGAAATGGTCAGGGAATTTGTTGAAATGGTCAGGGAATTTGTTGAAATGGTCAGGGAATTTGTTGAAATGGTCAGGGAATTTGTTGAAATGGTCAGGGAATTTGTTGAAATGGTCAGGGAATTTGTTGAAATGGTCAGGGAATTTGTTGAAATGGTCAGGGAATTTGTTGAAATGGTCAGGGAATTTGTTGAAATGGTCAGGGAATTTGTTGAAATGGTCAGGGAATTTGTTGAAATGGTCAGGGAATTTGTTGAAATGGTCAGGGAATTTGTTGAAATGGTCAGGGAATTTGTTGAAATGGTCAGGGAATTTGTTGAAATGGTCAGGGAATTTGTTGAAATGGTCAGGGAATTTGTTGAAATGGTCAGGGAATTTGTTGAAATGGTCAGGGAATTTGTTGAAATGGTCAGGGAATTTGTTGAAATGGTCAGGGAATTTGTTGAAATGGTCAGGGAATTTGTTGAAATGGTCAGGGAATTTGTTGAAATGGTCAGGGAATTTGTTGAAATGGTCAGGGAATTTGTTGAAATGGTCAGGGAATTTGTTGAAATGGTCAGGGAATTTGTTGAAATGGTCAGGGAATTTGTTGAAATGGTCAGGGAATTTGTTGAAATGGTCAGGGAATTTGTTGAAATGGTCAGGGAATTTGTTAAATGGTCAGGGAATTTGTTAAATGGTCAGGGAATTTGTTAAATGGTCAGGGAATTTGTTAAATGGTCAGGGAATTTGTTAAATGGTCAGGGAATTTGTTAAATGGTCAGGGAATTTGTTAAATGGTCAGGGAATTTGTTAAATGGTCAGGGAATTTGTTAAATGGTCAGGGAATTTGTTAAATGGTCAGGGAATTTGTTGAAATGGTCAGGGAATTTGTTGAAATTATTGTCAGGGAATTTGTTGAAAAATAGGCAAGTAATTTCCAAAAATCGGAATTATTTGTCCCTGTAAAAATACCATGTACCACATTACATCCCAACCCAAGGAACCATATCATATTCATCTGGTCCTGAAAAAATGATATTTAAACCTGAAAAAGGCTTAATTTTAACCCCTATATCTTCTCAGTGGGTCTTTACCGTGCACTTTGAGTAGAAGTAAAAATTTAACCACGAATCTAAAACTACAATAACGTTAGAGTACGTGCGTAAAATATCTGAAGATAATGTGTTGAAACTCCTGCAAGCTGGATCTAGTTATTACTAATCCACCTATTATACGTTTACCCATTTAACACGTATTAAAGTCAGGCTGTCATCATTTTGAATTATATTTATAGTAGTATTATACTATCAAAATGAACTCCAAATTGAAATTGAGTGATATTTTCGGGTTGATCGTTAAAAAACGATTCGAAATATATATACATATGTCATAGAACAAAATTACAGCGACAGTAAAACATACATATTTTATAATCCACCATTTTCCTTCTAAATGTGAACGTTTCTATTTGTGAACACTTTCATTTAAAAACGTATAACTTAACTTTGGTTGGGTCTATTTAAAGATGGAAGAGCTCATTTTGTAGATTAAGAATGGGGCTATTCGAGGAACACAACTTCAACACTCTAGGAAGAGACACGGAGAAGATACGACCCTAATTACCGCGACAGTAAAAATACATATATTATAATCCCCATTTACTCCTAAATCTGAACGCACGCTTCTATTTGTGAACACTTTCATTTAAAAATGCATAACTTAACTTTGGTTGGGTCTATTTAAAGATGGAAGAGCTCATTTTGTAGATTAAGAATGGGGCTATTCGTTGAACACAGCTTCAACACTCTAGGAAGTGACACGGAGAAGATATACGACCCTAATTACCGTGACAGTAAAAAAAGACATATTTTATAATCGCCCATTTTTCAAGTCAATTACTTTTCCAGGAATAAACTAGTGTCAGGTTCACTTTAAACCCTTTTTTTTTAATTTGTTACTAAAAGATGACGTCATGAAACACTTTTATTGGACTTTGATTGGTTTCTACATATCGTAACTAAAAACTGATACAATCTATTTCGTGTAGTTTGAATTTTACTAGAAAACAAAATTCTAACCGAGCAATAATGACGTCAGTTCCGTGTTTATGAGCAATTATCTTTCACGATATGAGAAATTTGAACTCCTATGGATTACGATTTCCACAAGTCAAGGAAAACAGGGAATAGTCAGGGAATGAACCTAAAAAATCAGGGAATTTTAAGATCTTTCAAGAAGCCAGGAAATTACAATCATTATCCGCGGAAAAGATTCTCAGCTGACCGTGTCAGTTGTATAGATTAGAACAAAGATACGCCTGCAGTTTGGCGAACGCGATTATATAAAAAATAAAAGGTTAAAAATTAGGTAGTATTAGCTGAAATGGTCCGGGAGAATCGGTGGAAAAGGTCAGGGAAAATCATTGGAAAAGGTCAGGGAAAATCGTTGGAAAAGGTCCGGGAAAATCATTGGAAAAGGTCAGGGAAAATCGTTGTAAAAGGTCGGGGAAAATCGTTGTAAAAGGTCGGGGAAAATCGTTGGAAAAGGTCGGGGAAAATCGTTGGAAAAGGTCGGGGAAAATCGTTGGAAAAGGTCGGGGAAAATCGTTGGAAAAGGTCGGGGAAAATCGTTGGAAAAGGTCGGGGAAAATCGTTGGAAAAGGTCGGGGAAAATCGTTGGAAAAGGTCGGGGAAAATCGTTGGAAAAGGTCGGGGAAAATCGTTGGAAAAGGTCGGGGAAAATCGTTGGAAAAGGTCGGGGAAAATCGTTGGAAAAGGTCGGGGAAAATCGTTGGAAAAGGTCGGGGAAAATCGTTGGAAAAGGTCGGGGAAAATCGTTGGAAAAGGTCGGGGAAAATCGTTTGAAAAGGTCCGGGAAAATCGTTGGAAAAGGTCGGGGAAAATCGTTGGAAAAGGTCGGGGAAAATCGTTGTAAAAGGTCGGGGAAAATCGTTGGAAAAGGTCGGGGAAAATCGTTGGAAAAGGTCGGGGAAAATCGTTGGAAAAGGTCGGGGAAAATCGTTGGAAAAGGTCGGGGAAAATCGTTGGAAAAGGTCGGGGAAAATCGTTGGAAAAGGTCGGGGAAAATCGTTGGAAAAGGTCGGGGAAAATCGTTGGAAAAGGTCGGGGAAAATCGTTGGAAAAGGTCGGGGAAAATCGTTGGAAAAGGTCAGGGATATTGCTAACGCTTAAAATGATCCCAGACGATTAGAATATCGTTTCAAATCGATTTTGAAGTTCTAGTGTGATCTCGGCTGTTAGGTTGCTTTCTCCCTTTAAATATAGCTTTGATTTCCATTCGATTTTCTCTCGTCTGGCTCTCCTTGTGATATCATTTCCCGCGCTTTCTTTGTATTTTAGAGGTAAGGTTGGGGTTGGAGTGTAACCCTTGTGCACCCGTTTTCAAAACTAATGATCCATTTAAAGACGAAAGCATTGAAACAGACGCGGGAAGGGGAAGGTTATTATAGACATTGTATTTCGGAGGTTTATGGCAAATAGATAAGAATTTTAAGCCTAGCTTCTTTTCCGAAATTTTAGTCTGTCTCTCGGTTTTGATTCTCTTTGCTCTTTGGACCCCCGAAACTGTTGCAATCTGCGCCATTGATTCCAGCTTCTGTAGACATTCGTTATTATCAGAAGCCGATGAAACCCTCCTTTGAAGTCTACTACTCTAATGTTCGATATAGCGCTCCTCTCTGTATGGGTAAAATTCCCAATTTTACGAGATCGGAGGGGTCCAACTTCATACCCCCTGTCTACGGAAAATTGGACATTCTCTCTCTCCACAAACGACGACGTTTTTTTGACGAACTCCAAGGCTGCTAGAGATATTCGGTGGACGAACTCCCGCTCCGAAAATATCTACCGTTAGGAGGCGTACGAATCGCGCTTTTTGAGAATAACCCATACAGAGAGGGGTAGACAAGACCAGGGAGTAATAGACTTCAAAGGAGGGTTTCATCGGCTTCTGGTATTATATTTTACTCTACGTGTATCTCAAGTTTTAAATTGTTTAATGTTGTAAAATATACAGCTATTCAAATAGATTTGAAATTATTATTTCTATTGTTACGTATTTTTCTCGAACTCCAAATTGAAATTAAGTGATATTTTCGGGTTGATCGTTAAAAATCGATTCAAAATATACAGTATATACATATGTCATAGAACAAAATTACAGCGATGGTAAAAATACATGTTTTAATAAAATAGCTCGCAATGTTACGTTATAGCTATGGTCGGGTGGTTGTAGAGGTTAGTTTTCGCTCGTTTTGCGTTGTAAATTACATCAACCTTGAAGTTTACTCCTATATTTTGATACAATTTTAGCGCTTTTTCTATTTTTGCTACAATTTTAGGGTTGTTTCAATATTTTCCTACAATAATTAGCTTTTTTCTATATTTCCCTACACTTTTAGGGTAATTACTAATTTCCTTGCAATTTTAGGGTTATTTCTCCTATAATTTCCAACAATTTTAGGATTATTTCGATAATTTCCTACAATTTTAGGATTATTTCGATAATTTCCTACAATTTTAGGATTATTTCGATAATTTCCTACAATTTTAGGATTATTTCGATAATTTCCTACAATTAGGATTATTTCTCCTATAATTTTCTACAATTAGGGTTATTTCTCCTATAATTTCCTACCATTAGGATTATTTCTCCTATAATTTCCTACAATTAGGATTATTTCTCCTATAATTTCCTACAATTAGGAATATTTCTCCTATAATTTCCTACAATTAGGAATATTTCTCCTATAATTTCCTACAATTAGGAATATTTCTCCTATAATTTCCTACAATTAGGATTATTTCTCCTATAATTTCATACAATTAGGATTATTTCTCCTATAATTTCATACAATTAGGATTATTTCTCCTATAATTTCATACAATTAGGATTATTTCTCCTATAATTTCATACAATTAGGATTATTTCTCCTATAATTTCATACAATTAGGATTATTTCTCCTATAATTTCCTACAATTAGGATTATTTCTCCTATAATTTCCTACAATTAGGATTATTTCTCCTATAATTTCCTACAATTAGGATTATTTCTCCTATAATTTCCTACAATTAGGATTATTTCTCCTATAATTTCATACAATTAGGATTATTTCTCCTATAATTTAATACAATTAGGATTATTTCTCCTATAATTTCATACAATTAGGAATATTTCTCCTATAATTTCCTACAATTAGGAATATTTCTCCTATAATTTCCTACAATTAGGAATATTTCTATAATGTCCCTCAATTTTATGAATATTTCTCATATAATTTCCTACAATTAGAATTATTTCTATATTATTTATTACATAATGTTATTTCTGACATATATATACCTACGATTATATAAAAACTAATAAATTATGCTCTGCTTTCGAAAACAATGGTGACAGCCCCAATTCAAATAAATCTATTCTTCATTTTATTTCAAGTATCTCGAGTTACTATAGCTTTGATTTACAGTCGAGACGACCATATATATCCAAAATTACACAATGTAATGTCTTCTTTGTCATATAAATATCGAACTTATCTTTTTTATCTCTACTATCAGAAGCCGATGAAACCCTCCTTTGAAGTCTATTACTCCCGGGTCTTGTCTACCCCTCTCTGTATGGGTTATTCTCAAAAAGAGCGATTCGTACGCCTCCTAACGGTAGATATTTTCGGAGCGGGAGTTCGTCGATCGAATATCTCTAGCAGCCTCGGAGTTCGTCAAAAAAACGTCGTCGTTTGTGGAGAGAGAATTTCCAATTTTCCGTAGACAGGGGGGTATGAAGTAGGACCCCTTCTAACTCGTAAAATTGTGAATTTTACCCATACAGAGAGGAGCGCTATATCGAACATTAGAGTAGTAGACTTCAAAGGATGGTTTCATCGGCTTCTGCTATTATTAACTTACGTTGATATCTCTAAATGTCGACAGTGATAACAAATTAAAACCTTTACTTAATATAAATTGGCATAATGATAAAAGGTAAGAGGGATAAAAAAGGAATAAACTCTTATTAAACAAATAAAATGGAAATAAAAAAAAATTATTTACAACATTCATTGAGTTGAAAACTTGTTAAACTGGTGAAATATTCTTCGGTTAAGTTAATGGCCAACCTTGAAAGGAACTGGTTTAAACTAGATATTAGCTCCGTAATAATAACTTCGTCTTCCTATTCAGGGTAGTTGTTCTTGGGTATCTGTAAAACCAAAAACAGAAAAGTTAAATTTTAATTCATAGAAAATTGTTTAAAATAAAATTATTTTCTTCCGATATATTACGTATTTAATTAACCATATTTAACTTGATCTGGATTAAGTACTTTTACAAAAAAGACGGCGCGAAAGTGACCTTATCACTCAAACAACCACGAGAATCATCTGTAGACACTTAACAATAGTTTACGTGATGACGTAGATTGGGGGGAATTTTAATTTGAAAAGTTTTGAAAATGGGCGATTATAAAAAATGTATTTTTACTGTCGCTGTAATTAGGGTCGTATCTTTTCCGGGTTTTTTCCTAGAGTGTTGAAGCTGTGTTTAATGAATAGCCCCATTCTTAATCTACAAAATGAGCTCTTCCATCTTTAAATAGACCCAACCAAAGTTAAGTTATACATTTTTAAATGAGAGTGTTCACAAATAGAAGCGTGCGTTCAGATTTAGAAGGAAAATGGGCGATTATAAAATATGTATTTTTACTGTCTCGGTAATTAGGGTCGTATCTTCTCCGGGTTTTTTCCTAGAGTGCTGAAGCTGTGTTCCCCGAATAGCCCCATTCTTAATCTACAAAATGAGCTCTTCCATCTTTAAATAGACCCAACCAAAGTTAAGTTATACATTTTTAAATGAAAGTGTTCACAAATAGAAGCGTCCGTTCAGATTTAGAAGGAAAATGGGTGATTATAAAATCAGTATTTTTACTGTCGCTGTAATTTTGTTCTATGACATATGTATATATATTTCGAATCGTTTTTTAACGATCTGCACGAAAATATGACTCAATTTCAATTTTGAGTTCATCAAAAATACTTAATAGCTTCAAATTAATTACCCGTTTAAATTAACCCTGTTATTATTACTTAAGAAGGGTACGAAGCCTTTTCGGTGTACATACAAAGATTTAATTGACTACAAGCGCTGAAAGTATTCGAAGTAATCGTGCGTTAATTTTTTATTCGAATTTTTTTCCTGCTTTAAAAAAAAACTTGATTTTTTTTACGCATGGAAAGTTTTACATTTTATTCGAAAACCAAAGTTTTTAAATTCGTTATTTTGTTTCCAGTGCCTTTTAATTAATCTTTACATTAATTAGATTAAAAAAGCTTTAAAAAATATAGATAGGGACCATTATGTAAGAGATAAATGCAAGCCCTGTTCGCACTTGAGATTTTAATTGAAAAAAAAAAGCGAAAAAAAAAAACTTGTCGAACAAGTTTATTGTTAGTTGACCGCGTGATAAATGTAGATGCGGATTAATACCTCATACTAAAACCTCATAGAAAAAAGTAGTTTCTCCTCAATTAAACACTAGTTCTGAACACACGCTTCAAATGATTCCTGGCGATTTGATTATCGGTTTGATCAGAAGTATATGAAACCCTCCTTTGAAGTGTACTACTCTAATGTTCGATATAGCGCTCCTCTCTGTATGGGTAAAATTCCCAATTTTACGAGATCGGAGGGGTTCCACTTCATCCCCCCCTGTCTACGGAAAATTGGAAATTCTCTCTCTCCACAAACGACGACGTTTTTTTGACGAACTCCGAAGCTGCTAGAGATATTCGTGCGACGAACTCCCGCTCAGAAAATATCTCCCGTTAGGAGGCGTACGAATCGCGCTTTTTGAAACTAACCCATACAGAGAGGGGTAGACAAGACCAGGGAGTAATAGACTTCAAAGGAGGGTTTCATCGGCTTCTGGTTTGATTGAACCGTATGATGCTTAATATTACTACGCGCTTTACGAATATGAAAACGTGTCTTAAATATCTCCCTTTTTTTTCCTTTGGTCATTTGATCAATTTAAATTCATCTTGAATTCAACCTTTAGTTGTCAGCAAGCTTAAATCTAGTCTCCCATCTATCTTTAAATATAAAAAACTTATATATTACGAATAGCCTAACTTTAAATTGTGGTGCCAACTTAATATGAAATTGACTGTAGTGGATTAAGGGAGGGAATGGATTGGTTCCGGTTCTAGTGGAGCTCTTAACACCGCATGTCGCGTGGAAACCCTAAAAATCCGCCCCCGCCCTCTTTAACGATCGGACCCGACCCGAGACGGGCTTATATTCCTTGGAGGAAATATAGAAGGGATTTCTCGGATCGATCCATTATCTTCCGTTATTCGTATATTTTCATATATTTTATTTTCGGATAAATTGTAACTAAAACAAAGAAATTTCTATATTCGTATAATTGTTAAATGGTTCACCCGAAGATAAGCCTTCGCCGCTTTATCTACCTACAAATTACTCGTTTTCAAACGTATAACGATGGATAATTCGCGTTTCCAGAGTCTAAAATATAAGAAAATTTTTTCAAAATTGACTTTTAATTCGAAGAATATAAATAAAACGACGAAACTAAGATTTTAAATCATCTTTTTATTCGTTATTTTTCACGGAAAATAAATTTTGAATATTTTTTATCCGAACGTATAACGCATCGGATAATATTCTAAGATAAGTTGCCATTTTTGTTGGATAATAAAAACGGATATGGATTACGTTTTTGTTACTTTATCTTGGAATAAGTTAACCCGAGTCTATTTTTAATCAAACGGATAATATACATCAGAATTTAGATTTTATCCGAGCTCTAGTGAATGACTTCATGTTAAACTAAACACCATAGACATCATGTTAAACTAAACACCTTTTATATTTCCTCCAAGATCGAGTTGTCTAGCTCTTTTCCACACACGATAATGCTAAATTCGTATTTCCTTTTTCAAAAATCATTTCTATTCTATTATTGAAAATTGTTTCGCCTTTTCGTGACGATGTCAGTCCATGTCCAACTCTGAACCCTTATCTTCTATTAAACTATTACGACATTAACTATATATCAACCCATATATATCCTCCCCTCCGTAATTAGTTATATTATCGCCCATTTTGCTTCGGAATTTATACGCTTCTTTGACTCGAAACACGAACGACGAAAAGATACAAAAGGAGAGCCAAACTTGTAAAAACATCTTGCGGCTCCCCCTTCCCCGTCGAGGTTGATAAGGTTATATCCTCAATTAAGGTTTAATAAACCTTAAAAACACTTATTTCAACACCAGATCTGTACGACCAGAAGCCGATGAAACCCTCCTTTGAAGTCTACTACTCCAATGTTCCATATAGCGCTCCTCTCTGTATGGGTAAAATTCCCAATTTTACGAGTTAGAAGGGGTCCTACTTCATACACCCCTGTCTACGGAAAATTGGAAATTCTCTCTCCACAAACGACGACGTTTTTTTGACGAACTCCGAGGCTGCTAGAGATATTCGCTCGACGAACTCCCGCTCCGAAAATATCTACCGTTAGGAGGCGTACGAATCGCGCTTTTTGAAACTAACCCATACAGAGAGGGGTAGACCAGATTCGGGAGTAATAGACTTCAAAGGAGGGTTTCATCGGCTTCTGGATTTGATTAGCTTTCTTGAAACTGCTTCGGGAACCAGTTTCATACCGATTCGGTTTGATTTTACCATGCATTTCAAATCGATTTAGACCGTAGCTTTCCAAACACAAACAAATTACTACATTAATAAAATTATTACAAATTAAAAAATTATTATTAAACAAAAATTAATGAAGAATTTTGAAAAATCCAAATTGTCAAAATGACAAAGTTGCGTCGTTTACTTTAATTTAAAATAATGGGGTCAAATATTTCTTTGTAAAGGAAATAGTTTAGGCTTAGCGAAACTAATTCATTTTTATGGCTTTCAATTGTTTAAATTAAACAATTATGGAAATGAAATAAATTAATATAAGAAAACAAATAGAACCTGACTAATGTCCTTTTATAATACCGTAATTTCTATAAAAGCATCTGTACAAAGATCCACTTTGATTTTGATTTATTTCAAAGACTTTTTCTCTGAATCAGCTGCTTTTTTCATATTCAGAGTTAGTGTGTTTTGCCTCTCACTTGGGCTATGGTAATATTTGATAGACTAGCCCCCCCTTCTAACCGTTCTTTTAGTCTAGAGCTCTTTTCGGACATTGCAGCACGCTCTAAACCCCTGCCAGTAACCATATCCATTTTGTAATGGATGTCATGGTATAACTCTTCGCTAAATTTCTATCCTAGCCTAATGGCTTTTGATACTTGGATCGAATTCTTTTCTAAAGAGATTGTATTATCAGAAGCCGATGAAACCCTCCTTTGAAGTCTATTACTCCCGGGTCTTGTCTACCCCTCTCTGTATGGGTTATTCTCAAAAGGCGCGATTCGTACGCCTCCTAACGGTAGATGTTTTCGGAGCGGGAGTTCGTCCAGCGAATATCTCTAGCAGCCTTGGAGTTCGTCCAAAAAACGTCGTCGTTTGTGGAGAGAGAGAATTTCCAATTTTCCGTAGACAGGGGGTATGAAGTAGGACCCCTTCTAACTCGTAAAATTAGGAATTTAACCCATACAGAGAGGAGCGCTATATGGAACATTGGAGTAGTAGACTTCAAAGGAGGGTTTCATCGGCTTCTGGTATTATCTAAGAATATTAACACATTGACAGTTAATCTTAAAGTTAAACACACAATCAGTTAGTTAGGAACCAGTTTCCTACCGATTCGGTTTCAACAACCAAACTCTTGGTCAGGAAATAATTAGGGGATTTTAATATTGACCCCAAAAGGTCAGGAAAAAATCTGGGAATTTGAAAATTGACCCCAAAAGGTCAGGAAATAATCAGGGAATTTGAAAATTAACCCCAAACGGTCAGGAAAAAATCAGGGAATTTGAAAATTGACCCCAAAATGTCTGGAAATAATCAGGGAATATACCTCTTACCTCAGTATCCCGCCTCTCGTTGCGGGTGGGTACGCTGTAGGCGGGTGGGTCGCTTGATTATAGGTACAGATAATGACCCCTTTTTGGTGAGTTACCCTTTTGACCACAGCCTTAAAAATGGTCCGAATTTAAGTGATACTATGGCTTTTAAAAACGTGTGTCCGAAACTGTAAATAAACCTGTTGATATATTATTGGAAATGTGTCCTGTTTGTTTCACGAAACCCTCTTTGTATGCGTTTAACCTTTAGAAATGGGCGAGGTTTACAAAATTCTAATAAAGTTTTTTTTATATTGTTAGATATCATATTTATTATATTCTTTGTGAATATTGATTTTATTTTAAAGGTAGCATGAAGTAAGTACTTTAAAGTATTTAAACTATTGATTAGAAATGATTTAGGATTAGTTTTAAATCGATTTTGAGTATCATTTTTGGAAAGATTAATTAAAGAAGAATTTAGGAAATAATCAGGGTATTTGAAAATTGACCCATAAAGGTCAGGAAATAATCAGGGAATTTGAAAATTGACCCCAAATGGTCAGGAAAAAATCAGGGAATTTTAATATTGACCCCAAAAGGTCAGGAAAAAATCAGGGGATTTGAAAATTGACCCCAAAAGGTCAGGAAAAAATCAGGGGATTTGAAAATTGACCCCAAAAGGTCTGGAAATTATCAGGGAATTTGAAAATTGACCCCAGAATGTCTGGAAATAATCAGGGGATTTTAATATTGAACCCAAAAGGTCAGGAAAAAATCAGGGGATTTTAATATTGACCAGAAAAGGTCAGGAAAAAATCAGGGGATTTTAATATTGACCCCAAAAGGTCAGGAAAAAATCAGGGGATTTTAATATTGACCCCAAAAGGTCAGGAAAAAATCAGGAGATTTTAATATTGACCCCTAAAGGTCAGGAAAAAATCAGGGGATTTTAATATTGACCCCAAAAGGTCAGGAAAAAATCAGGGGATTTTAATATTGACCCCAAAAGGTCAGGAAAAAATCAGGAGATTTTAATATTGACCCCTAAAGGTCAGGAAAAAATCAGGGGATTTTAAAATTGACCCCAAAAGGTCAGGAAAAAATTAGGGAATTTTTAAATTGACCCGAACGGTCAGGAAAAAATCAGGGAATTTTTAAATTGACCCGAACGGTCAGGAAAAAATCAGGGAATTTTAATATTGACCCCAAAAGGTCAGGGAAAAATGAGGGTATTTTAATATTCGACCCAAAAGGTCAGGAAAAAATCAGGGAATATCAAAATTGACCCCAAAAGGTTAGGAAAAAATCAGAGAATTTGAAAATTGACCAAAAGATCAGGAAAATATCAGGGAATTTGAAAATTGACCCAAAAAATATTAAAATTGGTTAGGAAAATTGTTTTGAAATGGTCAAGGAAAACCTGGAAAAAATCAGGGAAATTAACTTAACAAAATTTTGCCGTTAGAGGACTGTTATGAAAACCAGGATTTATCCTAGATCCACCATTCCATAATTCATGAAGATTAAACAAATCTATTATACAAAAATTTCCTCAAGCAATTTTATGGAAACCCTTACGAAGAAGAGTTGTCCTACTTTCAAGCCCCCCCCCCCCCCCATGCTCCCAAAATCGCCAAGATAAAACCAAATAAACATCTTTGAAAAATGAAAGAAAATATTCAAAAAACTAGTTCTTGCTCTCACTGACAAATACCTCTTCCGCGTATTATTCTTTTATTTATTCAGGAAAACGAACTTATGCTTAGTCGTGAGGTTTTTGGTTGGCCTTTCAATGTTTTTCTTTAAAGTCACCCTGTTATAAACCTACCTAGTAACTTTTTCCAGAAGCCGATGAAACCCTCCTTTGAAGTCTACTACTCCAATGTTCGATATAGCGCTCCTCTCTGTATGGGTAAAATTCCCAATTTTACGAGTTAGAAGGGGTCCTACTTCATCCCCCCTGTCTACGGAAAATTGGAAATTCTCTCTCTCCACAAACGACGACGTTTTTTGGACGAACTCCGAGGCTGCTAGAGATATTCGGTGGACGAACTCCCGCTCCGAAAATATCTACCGTTAGGAGGCGTACGAATCGCGCCTTTTGAGAATAACCCATACAGAGAGGGGTAGACAAGACCCGGGAGTAATAGACTTCAAAGGAGGGTTTCATCGGCTTCTGCTTTTTCCCAAAACAAAACTCATTTACTCCCGCCCCTTAAACCATGAAACATGTCCATGACAGCCTCACTTTACCAAACAAATTGTGGTCACGGTGGCGATCTCCAAGCAATCGGAAACCCACTTTTTCCGCTCCAATGATTATATATATATGGTATTCTTTCAATAATAACCCAACTCTCAATTTTTTTTTTTTCAGTTCAGAGGAGACTTTAGTTGTGTGTGTTAGTTTAGAAATAGTCTCAAGTGTGCCACCTTTTATTATTTTATCTCGTATCCTAAATCTAACGGACATGTGTTAGAAACTGTCAAAAAAAGAATAGTTGTCGGACGTTTGGATTTATAGTTAACAAGTGTTTTTGAAAATCGGATAGATTTTGAAATATAACTTAAAGCAGAAGTAGATGAAACCCTCCTTTGAAGTCTACTACTCTAATGTTCGATGTAGCGCTCCTCTCTGTATGGGTAAAATTCACAATTTTACGAGATCGGAGGGGTCCTACTTCATACCCCCCTGTCTACGGAAAATTGGAAATTCTCTCTCTCCACAAACGACGACGTTTTTTTTTGACGAACTCCAAGGCTGCTAGAGATATTCGGTGGACGAACTCCCGCTCCGAAAATATCTACCGTTAGGAGGCGTACGAATCGCGCTTTTTGAAACTAACCCATACAGAGAGGGGTAGACAAGACCAGGTAGTAATAGACTTCAAGGCAGGGTTTCATCGACTTCTGCTTAAAGGTAAATTAAAATATAATTCGGAATTTTATTTTCGGATTAAATTTAAATTTAAATTTTTTTTCGTAATCACTATGTTAAATAATGTATTCTAGAATTTTTTCGGAATTCTTAGACATTTTTTTGGTGTTTTAATTAATGTCTAAAGTTTGGTAAAATTAGAATTTTAGTAAATATAAAATCCGACCAATCAGCCTTCAACAGCGCTTGTAATGTATTAACCCTAAAAGAATATGCCGATATTTGTTGGCCAAGATCTTCGCCATCAAATACTGGCCTTTATTTTAATGTTACGACATTACAAGCACTGTAGAAGGCCGAAATATGATTGGTCGGATTTTACACCTACTTTTTTTTATTTTTTTAATTTTACACCGAACTTTAGAAATTAAATTTAAATATGAAAAACTCCTCTAAAAATTACGAAAAAATTATAGAATACGTCTTTTGATGCGGTGTTTTCGAAAATAAATTCAAATCTGTTTCATTTTTAGCTGCAAGTTTCCCTTTAAAAAAAAAAAAAAAAAAAAAAAAAAAAAAAAAATCGTGTAAATTCTGATAATATTAATAGGTTCGTTTCGATTTCCGTTATGACTTTACGATTTTTATAATGTTGTATAACAGCAAATCAACTAAAAAAAATAAATAAACCGGGTTGTACGAGAGCTCTATCTACTTCCGGTTAGCGAATTTGTCGGGTAATATTAATTTAGGAAGTTTGGATATTAACTTTTTTTTTATCGAAGTGATGTGATTTAGTTCGGGACTGTGATTTTCTGTGCGGTTTCGTCTGAAAGTGGTTCGCAAATGGTCAAATATGAAATTACACCTTTTTACATTCTAGTGTTTTGAGAAGTTAGCTTACTCTATTCGGGAAATGGTAGTAAAAATACCATTTTAGTATTTTTATTACAGTTTTATAGGGTACCACAAGTAAATAATCCTTCAAGTTGAAGTGACTCCGATTTTCTCAGTCCGTGGTTTCACCCTAAATATACCAAAATTTGTAGAGAAAGACGGACAGGCTCTGTTTATTCTTTATAGAGTAAATCAGACTCGAAATCGCGACGGCCTGGCGAGATACCTTCCTTCGTTTCGCGAGACTCAATAGAGAGAGGAGAGAGTCGTTTTCCTTCGATATATTTTCACCACCCAATCGTAAACGTCAAGAGAGTTCGTCGCGATATTAGCACCACCTACTTAGTTCCAATCTCAACCGCTAGGGAGGGCAATTTCAAATTCAGTATGTTTTCCCTCTCTCCTCGGCAAAATTCTCTGACAATGATACTTTCAGAACGACGTACCAATCGTGATATGACTTGTTGTGAGCTTGGAGTATGATTAACTTGTGGTTTTAGTTACGATTTGTTTGTGAATCGATAGCAATGAATCTGATTCGGACAACGTGATAACGTCAGTTCAAAATGGATAGCAGATTTTCCTTAAATCTAAGGAAATACTGCTTGAACTCTTGGATAATTTGGTTACCAGTGACTTTGTCTTGCCTGATTTTTTTCGGTGTTTTTTTTCTACACAACACTTCCCTATTTATCGAACCTCCTAGACGACTACCAACTGGAAGAGTCTTAAGCAATATTAATGGCTTTTCCAACAAAGATCTTAGTGAAAAATTTATGGATACCCAAGGTGTACGTGTCTTTGTTTTATTATTTATTGATTTATTTTTTAAAAGATGGGTGTAGTGGGATTCTTTCGAGTACTTAAAGGGATAATGAAGCTCATAATATATTTTATATCACAGTGACATAGAAATTTATCTTTGAAACGCTGGAAATAAGTGTGATACTTCTATCAGAAGTAGATGAAACCCTCCTTTGAAGTCTACTACTCTAATGTTCGATATAGCGCTTCTGTATGGGCAAAATTCCCAATTTTACGAGATCGGAGGGGTCCTACTTCATACCCCCCTGTCTACGAAAAATTGGAAATTCTCTCTCTCCACAAACGACGACGTTTTTTGGACGAACTCTAAGGCTGCTAGAGATATTCGGTGGACGAACTTCAGCTCCGAAAATATCTACCGTTAGGAGGCGTACGAATCGCGCTTTTTGAAACTAACCCATACAGAGAGGGGTAGACAAGACCAGGGAGTAATAGACTTCAAAGGAGGGTTTCATCGGCTTCTGCTTCTATCTATCATGATACTTATAAGAAAACATGTCTGAAGTTCAATTTATTATTGTTTTATTCTTCGATTTCCCTTCCCAACTTACACTTGTTCATCGTTATTAACTTTATTGTGAAATGCAAGTTGATTTTTCTACGGAATGTCAGTAATATAAGTTTCTATATCGATTTGAAGTCTGGAATTTCGATTTATTATTGGAGTTTTTCACCGTATATCACCAAAAACCAGAGACTTGTTGAAAGAACTGATTTTATTTAAGTATTAACCTGAAGAAAAAGAGGTCTTATACAACTATTTTTAAAGAAAAAGGGTCGGGTTTGAATTTTACTACAGTGACTATTCGTCCAATCAGACGTCGCGTTAAAACACGAGTGTGTACTTTCTTGTGTTTCGTATTTAAATGTAATGTCTCGTGACGCCTCGCGAGATTTTCTGATTTTTTTCCCGCCCTTTTTTTCCCGCGCTTTCAATTTCAACAATATTAAAATTAGGCTTAACGCAAATTAGGCTTAGCGCGAATATGACCATTTCTACAATTTGTAAGCCTTTTCTACAGTTTTGTTTTACTAAATTTATATATCCAGAGTCTACCTTAATCCTTATCTATTCTAAAACATCGCGGGATTTACTCTAACCTCTGATTGGTTAGTTACTTCATTAAAATATAAACCCGGTGTTAAGCCTAAAAAAGTTTTAAATATTATTTAATAATAATAATAATTGATCAAAAATGTGAAAAATTATATAGATTTTATTTAATTATTTAAAATTAGGGGAAAAAATTAAAAACGCTAGTAATTTAATCAAAATTGTATAATTTACGAGTTTTTTTGTTCTGAGATGCGAACTCTTGAATTCTACTATCTAGCAACCCCCTTTTTCAAGATTCCATTAATATTTAAGTGCAAGGTTTAAGATTGTCTCCAATTTTGTTTTCTTTACAAAATTGGAAGACCAAGGGGTCAGACATTCCAACAAATATCCTACATTTTCAATTAAAAAACTTGAATCATCTTCAAAAATCTCGAAGTACAAATTTTACGAAAATTACAGAAATATATTATTAATCTCACGAAAAATCCACTAATACAAGCCTGAAGTCTTTTGAAAAATTAACCTTGGATTAATTAATAGGCAATAATCCTCATTATTAGTCAATCCATTAATTAATCCTTGATAATCTTGCATTGTTTTTCATTTCAAAAATGCACAAATACATCATGATTTAAAATTAACTTTTTTACTTTTATGTCCGATCCCTTATCATATCACAATTTAGAAAAGTTGTTAGAACGAGCTTTGCTCCCGAACCTTTTGTCTCCTAACTCGTAGGGCGTCCTGCTTTACTGCTAATTATCTTAAGTGGTGTATTGCCTCCTTTTTAAAGTCCACTAATATTCTAAAAAGCTCCATTTTAAATCTCTTATTCGTAGGCTCAACGCAGCACGAAGCTCCAACAACAGTTGGATTATTTTGAGCACGAGTTGCAACAACAACTTAAAGCCAACCGTGAAATTTTAAAAGAATTGCAAATTTTTCAAGGAAGTGAGTTGATTTTGTTTATTTTGGTTCAAAGGTAGAATGCATCCAAAATTAGACCATTATCTTCCGTTATTCCTATATCTTCAAATATTTTATTTTCGGATAAATTGTAACTAAAACAATGAAATTTCTATATTCGTATAATTGTTAAAAGGTTTACCCGAAGATAAGCCTTCGCCGCTTTATCTACCTACAAATTACTCGTTTTCAAACGTATAACGATGGATAATTCGCGTTTCCAGAGTCTAAAATATAAGAAAAAATTTCAAAATTGACTTTTAATTCGAAGAATATAAATAAAACGACGAAACTAAGATTTTAAATCATCTTTTTATTCGTTATTTTTCACGGAAAATAAATTTTGAATGTTTTTTTATCCGAACGTATAACGCATCGGATAATATTCTAAGATAAGGCCATTTTTGTTGGATAATAAAAACGGATATGGATTAGGTTTTTGTTACTTTATCTTGGAATAAGTTAACTCGAATAAAGTCTGTTTTAATCAAACAGATAATATACATCAGAATTTAGTAGATTTTATCCAATTAATTAAAATTATACGAATTCCGAGCTCTATAACTTACACGTCCTTGTATTTTTTCATTCCGCCTTTTCAGGAAATTATAATTTGTAAATGTAGCCCAGTCTAATATGGCTTAGTTTTCCATCCTGCTTAGAGCTTGCGCAATAATATGCATTTTTATTTTCGTTAAACTACTCAAGAGCTTAAAATTTATATAATCTTTATTAATTGGATAAGATCTACTGAATTATCCATTTAAAGGGACTATTTTTTGAAAGCCCCTTTAAAGTCGCCTTCTTTTCTAGCTTAGCAGACGACGTTAATCGTAAAAAATTGTACAATCAAAGCTAACATGTGTGTGTAAGGGAAGAGAATTTTAAAGGGGCCTTTAATTATTATCAGAAGCCGATGAAACCCTCCTTTGAAGTCTATTACTCCCGGGTCTTGTCTACCCCTCTCTGTATGGGTTAGTTTCAAAAAGCGCGATTCGTACGCCTCCTAACGGTAGATATTTTCGGAGCGGGAGTTCGTCCAGCGAATATCTCCAGCAGCCTCGGAGTTCGTCAAAAAAACGTCGTCGTTCGTGGAGAGAGAGAGAGAATTTCCAATTTTCCGTAGACAGGGGGGTATGAAGTAGGACCCCTCCGATCTCGTAAAATTGGGAATTTTACCCATACAGAGAGGAGCGCTATATCGAACATTAGAGTAGTAGACTTCACAGGAGGGTTTCATCTACTTCTGGTATTATCAGAATATACAACATTTTTTTAGTTACAAAGAATTTATCCGAAAATAAAATATTTGAATAGATATGAATAACAGAATTAACTTTAATTATAATATATATTTTTAACACTAATTAATTTAGGACTTTTACAAGGCCAGTGGAATCGTAACTTGAGAAATAACAGCTCCGAAGGTGGCTCAATTGTTTCCCAACCAATTATCGGAGTTTTGGTCTTCGCTTGTAATAGAATTACTATTAAAAGAAATTTGGACCAGCTTTTAAAGTGAGTTTTGACACAAAGTTTATTTTATTTTATAATGATTCTTTTTGATTTTAATAAAACAGGTACCGACCATCCGCGGTTCAATTTCCTATAGTTGTTAGTCAAGATTGTAGCCATGAACCAACCACAAAAGCAATCAAATCGTACGGGGACCAACTTATCCTTATTCAGGTTAGTAAATCTTTCTTAAATATTACGTTTGGATGAGAGAAACGTCATAAACTGACTTGGTCTCGTAGCAACCGGACCAAAGTGACATTCCATTAGTTGGTAAGGAGAAGAAATTCAAAGGATATTATAAAATATCCAGGCATTATGGCTGGGCACTTAACCGCACTTTTCACGGGTTTAACTTCGATACAGTCATTATCGTAGAAGGTAAAATATAATCGATTTAAATTATTTCGTTCGACAAATTCAAAATCTTTGAAATATTTCATCAAAATTTAACGTTTTTTAGATGATCTAGACATTGCTCCTGACTTCTTCGAGTATTTTTTAGCTCTTCATCCCATTTTAAAAGCGGATCCCACGCTCTGGTGCGTTTCCGCTTGGAATGACAATGGGAAACAAAATTTAGTAGCGGAAAATCCAGGTAATAAAGAGAATTTTGACTTTTTGTTTTTCTAATTTTCCCACGTTTATAAAAATTATAATTTCATCGCCACCAGAGTTATTGTACCGTTCAGACTTCTTTCCCGGATTGGGTTGGATGTTAACGAAAGATTTATGGTTTGAATTGCAAACTAAATGGCCCAAAGCGTACGTTAATATTATTTAATCATTTTGTTAATTTTTTAGAGGGGTTAAAACTATCGCGAACGTTCGCTAAGCCTCGGCGAAGGTCGCGAACGTTCGCTAAGCCTCGGCGAAGGTCGCGAACGTTCGTTAAGCCTCGGCGAAGGTCGCGAACTTTCGTTAAGCCTCGGCGAAGGTCGCGAACGTTCGTTAAGCCTCGGCGAAGGTCGCGAACGTTCGTTAAGCCTCGGCGAAGGTCGCGAACGTTCGTTAAGCCTCGTCGAAGGTCGCGAACGTTCGTTAAGCCTCGTCGAAGGTCGCGAACGTTCGTTAAGCCTCGTCGAAGGTCGCGAACGTTCGTTAAGCCTCGTCGAAGGTCGCGAACGTTCGTTAAGCCTCGTCGAAGGTCTCGAACGTTCGTTAAGCCTCGTCGAAGGTCTCGAACGTTCGTTAAGCCTCGTCGAAGGTCTCGAACGTTCGTTAAGCCTCGTCGAAGGTCTCGAACGTTCGTTAAGCCTCGGCGAAGGTCGCGAACGTTCGTCAAGCCTCCTTTGTTAAGCCTCGTCGAAGGTCGCGAACGTTCGTTAAGCCTCGTCGAAGGTCGCGAACGTTTGCTAAGCCTAATTACATCATTTTTAGGTTTTGGGATGACTGGATAAGACAACCAGCTCAACGTAGAGATCGTGCTTGTATAAGACCCGAAATTTCTCGGACGAAAACCTTTGGGAAAGTAGGAGTTAGCAAGTAGGTCAATATTTAAAGTTCTCGTTTTGTGGGGTCCTAGAGAAGTCTACTTATCGCGAATTTAAAACATTATTGCGACTTTTAGCTATTATAATATGGTTTTTAAATATCTTTAGTGGACTGTTTTACGAGAAGCATTTGAAGTTTATCAGATTAAATGACAAACCTGTGCCTTTTTTGAAGAAGGATTTAAGTTATTTAAAAAAGGTAAGACAATCGCTTAAAAGTAAATTTTTAAATTGAACGAACATGCTATAAAGTCTTCTTGCAAAATTCGATCAACCCAAAAACTGACCATCTTAAGCCTTGTTTAATGTCAAACAGTTGCTACAAAAACCGCGTAGTAAGCCTTGGCTCTTTTTAAAATGGTTTTGTCACTAAGCCTTGGCTTCTTTCTAATTTAACTTAAATTAGAAAGAAGCCTTGGTTCTTTTTAAAATGGTTTCGTCACTAAGCCTTGGCTTCTTTCTAAATTAACTTAAATTAGAAAGAAGCCTTGGTTTTTTTCACTAAGCCTTGGCTTCTTTCTAATTTAACTTATATTAGAAAGAAGCCAAGGCTTAGTGACAAAACCATTTTATAAAGAACCAAGGCTTAGCTATTTGTATAGAAAGTTTGGCATATTTTTGATCAATCTTTTAAATTATTAGCTAAAACTTTATACTTAATCGTTCGAAGTATTTCTTGCATATTTTAATGTATTGCGATATTTTCGTTTTGTAACAGGACAATTACGACGTTGCTTTTGTAAAAGAAGTTTACGGCACGCCGTTAGTAACATTATCTCAGATTCTTAAGGGCGTCATAGATCATTCTAATCCAGTTCACCTGACGTATGACTCCAAAGAATCGTTCAAAAAAACTGCCAAAGCTTTAGGACTAATGGATGATCTCAAGGTTTGGAAATCATTATTTTGAAAGCTTCGGTAGCGAAAAACCAAACAAAGCGCCCATAATTCCTATATTTCAACCCAAGAAATGATTAATTATAGATTTTAATTGAAAATATCAATTTTCCCCTTTAAGAATTAGTCTGTAAAAGTCCATAGTATTTAAACACTTAGTTCTAGTTCCATTCCATTTGTCTATGAATTTTTCCGAATCAAACTGCGTCTGCCATCACAGTTTGATTTTCTTTAAACAGGGCGATCATATTTCCTAAATATTTCCTAAATTTCATCCCAGGAAACGATTAATTGTAGTTTTTCCATGAAAATTACAAATTTTCCCTCGTGAGAATAGTCTGTAAAATTCTATAGAATTTTATCTTGTTTAAGCATGATTTCCATCACAGTTTTGAGTCTCTTTTCCTAAATAATTCCTATAATTTCCTATATTTCATCCCAAGAAACGATTAATTTTAGTTTTTCCATGAAGATTACAAATTTTTCCTCGTGAGAATAGTCTGTAAAATTCCATAGAATTTTATCTTGTTTAAGTATGATTTCCGTCACAGTTTTGAGTCTTTTTTCCTAAATAATTCCTATAATTTCCTATATTTCAATCCAAGAAACGATTAATTTTAGTTTTTCCCTGAAAATTACAAATTTTCCCTCGTGAGAATAGTCTGTAAAATTCCATAGAATTTTATCTTGTTTAAGCATGATTTCCGTCACAGTTTTGAGTCTCTTTTCCTAAATAATTCCTATAATTTCCTATATTTCAATCCAGGAAACGATTAATTGTAGTTTTTCCATGAAAATTACAAATTTTTCCTCGTGAGATTAGTCTGTAAAATTCCATAGAATTTTATCTTGTTTAAGCATGATTTCCATCACAGTTTTGAGTCTCTTTTCCTAAATAATTCCTATAATTTCCTATATTTCAATCCAAGAAACGGTTAATTTTAGTTTTTCAATGAAGATTACAAAATTTTCCTCGTGAGATTAGTCTGTAAAATTCCATAGAATTTTATCTTGATTAAGCAAGATTTCCGTCACAGTTTTGAGTCTCTTTTCCTAAATAATTCCTATAATTTCCTATATTTCAATCCAGGAAACGATTAATTGTAGTTTTTCCATGAAGATTACAAATTTTCCCTCATGAGTATAGTCTGTAAAATTCCATAGAATTTTATCTTGTTTAAGCATGATTTCCATCACAGTTTTGAGTCTCTTTTCCTAAATAATTCCTATAATTTCCTATATTTCATCCCAAGAAACCATTAATTATAGTTTTTCAATGCAGATTACTAATTTTTCCTCGTGAGAATAGTCTGTAAAATTCCATAGAATTTTATCTTGTTTAAGCATGATTTCCATCACAGTTTTGAGCCTCTTTTACTAAATAATTCCTATAATTTCCTATATTTCATCCCAAGAAACGATTAATTGTAGTTTTTCAATGAAAATTACAAATTTTCCCTCGTGAGAATAGTCTATAAAATTCCATAGAATTTTATCTTGATTAAGCATGATTTCCATCACAGTTTTGAGTCTCTTTTCCTAAATAATTCCTATAATTTCATATATTTCAATCCAAGAAACGATTAATTGTAGTTTTTCCATGAAAATTACAAAATTTCCCTCGTGAGAATAGTCTGTAAAAGTCCATAGAATTTTAAAAACCTTCGGAATCCTTTTAACGTTAATATATCTAACTTTTAATTAACCTTAATTTAATTTAAACTTGATATTTGTTTATTTCGAAGTCCGGTGTGCCAAGAACTGGTTACAGAGGTGTGATAGCGTTTATGCATAAAGGTAGGCGAATATATTTGGCTCCGCCAGCCGATTGGAAAGGTTACGATCCAACTTGGAGTTAACGAAAGAAGCGATGAGAAATCTAATCGTAATGGATGGGGCAAAAAATTCTAAAACAAACAAAACTTGGTGCAATACGTCGTCCATCGTTGAGAGTTCGATTAACTGTCTTATCTCTCGACAATCCCGCCCCCCCGATATATAAATTATCAATTAATATAATTTCTTGGCACGGAGAATGATAAAAGATGTTTTATTATAATCGTCTACGTTTCCTTAAATTAAAATTCACCTTAAATCGTATTAATTAAAAAAAGGAGACAAAATTAATGAGGATTCATTTTGAGATTATAATCGTAGAGATTTTTTTATAATTTAATCGGGGTTGCCAACCTCGCTGGTTTGCGTAAAGTTTGGACGAGAATTACGTGGTTTTCCTTGACCCTTTGGCTTTTTAATAGGTTTTTAGGAAATCGTTGGTTTAGAAAATCGCCGGGGGTTTTTTAGAAAATCATTGAGGTTCTTAGGAAATCGCTGGGTTTTTTAGGAAATCGCTGGGTTTTTTAGGAAATCGCTGGGTTTTTTAGGAAATCGCTGGGTTTTTTAGGAAATCGCTGGGTTTTTTAGGAAATCGCTGGGTTTTTTAGGAAATCGCTGGGTTTTTTAGGAAATCGCTGGGTTTTTTAGGAAATCGCTGGGTTTTTTAGGAAATCGCTGGGTTTTTTAGGAAATCGCTGGGTTTTTTTAGGAAATCGCTGGGTTTTTTTAGGAAATCGCTGGTTTTTTTTTAAGAAATCGCTGGTTTTTTTTTTAAGAAATCGCTGGTTTTTTTTAAGAAATCGCTGGTTTTTTTTAAGAAATCGCTGGGTTTTTTTAGGAAATCGCTGGGTTTTTTAGGAAATCGCTGGGTTTTTTAGGAAATCGCTGGGTTTTTTAGGAAATCGCTGGGTTTTTTAGGAAATCGCTGGGTTTTTTAGGAAATCGCTGGGTTTTTTAGGAAATCGCTGGGTTTTTTAGGAAATCGCTGGGTTTTTTAGGAAATCGCTGGGTTTTTTAGGAAATCGCTGGGTTTTTTAGGAAATCGCTGGGTTTTTTAGGAAATCGCTGGGTTTTTTAGGAAATCGCTGGGTTTTTTAGGAAATCGCTGGGTTTTTTAGGAAATCGCTGGGTTTTTTAGGAAATCGCTGGGTTTTTTTAGGAAATCGCTGGGTTTTTTAGGAAATCGCTGGGTTTTTTAGGAAATCGCTGGGTTTTTTAGGAAATCGCTGGGTTTTTTAGGAATTCGCTGGGGTTTTTTAGGAAATCGCTGGGTTTTTTAGGAAATCGCTGGGTTTTTTTAGGAAATCGCTGGGTTTTTTAGAAAACTGCTGGTTATTTAGAAACCTGCCGGGTTTTTTAGACTATCGCCTGGGGCTGTTTTAAATTGCGGTATGTAAACCAGCGACTAAGAAAAAAATTAGAAAAGGCTGCCAAAAGGGGTTTGGAGGTTTCTGACGAGTTTTCACGTTAAATTTTACACGCATGGTTGGCAACCCTGAATTTAATTACGATCACCAGTGGAAAAAAAACACCAATTTGTGGCTGTGTACTTAGTATGGCTCAAAGACGTTTTTTTTTAATTGTTCCTTCACTTTATCAATGGAAAATTTATAAAATTAATTAGGCTACGATCACATTATACACTTAATACCGTTTTGGAAAAATTAAATTGTTAAATATATTCGTTTATAGTCAAAAATTTAAAACAAAACATCGCTTATAGCTTCTTCAAGGCCAAGGCTTAGCTGTTGAAACGGAAGTTCAAATATTTTAAATTTTCCCGCCAAATTCTCTGTAGAAAAAATTGGTTCATTAATTTCTCTAAATTAGCTAAATATTGGCGATCGTAGCGTAAAAAATTGGGTTTTAAGTTCTTTTGGGAGAAGATTCGTTGTTTTTTTTACAAGTATTACACATTGTGATATGATATAATAATGGAAACCATTGAAAAAAAACGAAATCGTGACTAAAATGTGTGCTGCCGGTCGGTTAAACACAAACATCACTAAACAAACAAACAAACAAACAAACAATGAGAGAGAGAATTCCTATTTAAAACTAAACCATGGAACAATTTGCCATTGAAAATAAAATTAAGATCTGCATCAACGGAAAAAAATTTGACGTGCCATAACTAGACAAGAAGCTCGTTAAAACTGTGTGTGGATAAAAATTATACAATTTTATACCCTTGGACATAACTACGCAATCCTTCCTCGATCGTTACAAAAATGTGCCGCTTATTCTATTAGAACCTTTCAATAATTTAGTAATTTTATACCTTTTTTTTAATTACTTCAATCAATTACCGTTCGTTGAATTTCGAACTCTTTCTTTTAGTAAAACTGCTAATATAAAATTCTTCGCTCATTTTTGCAAATTATTTCACTAGTATTTATTATTTAAAGGTTTGCAGTGCCTTCTTAAAAAAAACACCAAACAAAATTTCAAGCACATTGTATCGCAAACAAAATGGGTATATCGGAACTTTTCGGAAGGTGAATTTATGAAAAAAATAAAACAAAGGAAAAAAATGAAGGTAACTAAATGGTTATTGTAAATATTGAAGTGTTATTAAATTTATTTAAAATTATGGAAACTTTTTGAATTTTGTGTTTTTGAACCTATTTTTAAATGTTTTGGTATCAAAAACCCACAGATTCATGCAAGAACCAATTAGGCTTAGAAATAAGACAAGTCTACTAGTCAACAACGAATTTATTAATTGCGTAGGTAAGTCTTATAATTAAAAAACGGAAGGTCAATGGATTTCTAATATTTTATGAATTGTCCCCTGGTCAAGAAATGTTAAAAATTATTTCATTCTCTATTTAACTTTTCCACCTAGCGCCCTGTGTCTGGAAAAGGTTCAATTGACTCATCGTCTGCTCGTTCAAAATGTCAACAACTTTAGGCCTTGGCAAAAGCAATAATTTCTCGCTATAGGTGACGGTTGACCCTGAGTTTACACTTTTATTCAAAATTTGCATTTGGTGACGTCCCTCCTAGGAGGGCTAGCTCCCCATGGCACTCTTTCCCGAATCCCCCCGCACTTTTTTACGAATCTTCCTCATTCTTATATTCTATGCTCTTTCCCCGGGATTTGTTAACTTCCGGCTGTCGGTCTAGAACTTCCGGTAACGGTAATCAATGGCGATTTCTGTGTTTGGAAGCTTCTAGAATCGTGATGTGTGGAATTTCAATTAAAATTAGCTAATTATTAGTGCTTTCACAATGTAATTACGCAGTACAATTTGGAATTTGTTTTACAGTTATTTCATATCATAGAAATTTATTTTCATCGGGCTGATTTTTAGTCGCGTTCATTAATAGCGACATTGGAATTGGCAAAATGCCTAAGCCTTGGTTTGACAGTTATGTATAATTTTTTGTTCTCCGGTGTTTTTATCGTCGTGGAGACGATTATCGTATTGCAAAATTTCGATGAAATTTAACTTATAAGCCATACAATGGCCAGTGACGCGAACAGTGAATCTACAGGTAGCGATTCGGGCTCTACGCCGGAAGAAGAACGAATTAGACGGCTATTTCAAACTTGCGATGGAAATGGTGATGGCTATATTGATAGGTAAAACATGTTTCTATTGTTTTTTTTTATTGTAGATCTAATCTTATTGTAAACCGTACTTTAACCATACTGTCTTAAATATATTTATAGCCAAGACCTGCTCGCCGTATGCAGACAGCTTAATTTGGAACACTGCGTTGAAGAAATTATGGTCGAATTAGGGGCTGACGAACAAGGACGCATTTCCTACAGCGAGTTTTTGAGGCGTAGAATGCAACTCATGAATGAAATAAATGCCCTGACGCTCCAAGACCAAGAACAAGATAAGGAAGAATACGAACGCAGAAGCTTAGATCCCGACGTAACCCCTCTTCGAGTATCACCAGCACCAGGAAGCGGTAGTACTGGTGGAAACTGGCCAATGAGTAGTGATACGAGCCAAGGGGCTGCTTCTGGAAAGCACGAAAGCTGGGAGTTTGACTCTGGAGCCAGGGATTTGAGCCCCGAACCCAACACTCTTCAAAAACTTATCGAAGCGGCCGGGGAATCAGTACCTGGATCAAGCGGCGATCTCCTCGATTTGGCAAACAAGGTAACCTGCATTTTCTTTTATTTTTGAATGGGGTTTATGAAATAATTAGCGAGTTTTAACACGCTATCACGTTAGTTGTGATTAGTTTATTGTAAATACTGTAATTTCTTCGTGTTCCGCGATTTAAGGACATAAAATCCTTCGTTCCTACTTACCTTTGATATGATTATGATAAATGAATTGTTTAGCTGAGAAGCACATTTTTAAAGTGAAATTCCCTTTCTAATGCTAGCCCAATATGGTCTGGCAAAGCTAGGAACTCGCGTATATTTGTAAATTCCTCCCGTCTGCCTTTGTAATGCTTTGGGAAATGGAAAATAGACGTATTTTGCCTAAATCACCGCAATTTGTCATTTTTGGCAAAATTATTGAAATGTCAGGGAACTGGAAAAATATTGGCTAAATCAGGGAAATATCAGGAAAATTTGTAAATCTTTGACATAATCAGGGAAATATCAGGAAAACTCTTAAATCTTTTGACAAAATCAGGGAAATATCAGGAAAACTCTTATATCTTTGACATAATCAGGGAAATATCAGGAAATCTCGTAATTCTTTTGACAAAATTAGGGAAATTTCCTTAAAATCTGTAAATATTTTGACATAATCAGGGAAATATCAGGAAAATTCGTAAATCTTTGACATAATCAGGGAAATATCAGGAAAACTCGTAAATCTTTTGATATAATCAGGGAAATATCAGGAAAATTAGTAAATCTTTGACATAATCAGTGAAATATCAGGAAGACTTGTAAATATTTTGACAAAAATCAGGGAAATATCAGGAAAATTCGTAAGCCTTTGAAATAATCAGGGAAATATCAGGAAAACTTGTAAATCTTTTGACATAATCAGGGAAATATCTGGAAAATTAGTAAATCTTTGACATAATTAGGGAAATATCAGGAAAATATCAGGAAAACTCGTAAATCTTTGACATAATCAGGGAAATATCAGGAAAACTTGTAAATATTTTGACATAGTCAGGGAAATATCAGGAAGACTCGTAAATCTTTTGACAAAATCAGGGAAATATCAGGAAAATTCGTAAATCTTTTGACATAATCAGGGAAATATCAGGAAAACTCGTATGTCTTTGACATAATTAAGGTAATATTGGTAAAATTTGTAATGACATAAAGTTACTTTTGCTGCATCTGGATAAATTATGGAAAATTAACTGTAAAAACTCGGATAAATCGTTGAATTTGGTTTTCCAAATGTTGTTTTGAGCCCCACTTAGTAAATCAGGTTTAAGTCATGCTTTTTAATTACAATAATGAACCCTAAGGAAATATAGGTTGCATTCAAATGGCCTTAATAACCCCCCAACCTTAATTAATAATGTAATTAATTTATACTTTCAAAAATAATTAAGTTTAGCTAAAAATAATTAGGTAGGGCCATAACACGGTTCGTACAAACCTGAAATACTTGGTAATATCAGTGAATTTGAATTTTGACAAAAATATCAGGGAAATCAGGGAAATTTATGGGAGTATGGAAACTTCAGTGACACCTAAATTCATTCGTAGAAAAGGGGTTTTAATTAGTCCTATTTCTTACTTTGGTTAATTCCAATTAATTAGTGACTGTTTTTCTAATTGTGGGGATTGGAAAATTGTTTTTACATTGCTAGTCTTAACCTGAATCACATCTACAACAGTTATTCCAACACACACATTCATATAATGAGGTTTTAATTAGTCCTATTCCTACTTTGGTTAATTCCAATTCATTAGAGGCTATTTTTCTAATTGTGGGGATTGGAAAATGGTTTCTACATTACTAGTCTTAACCTGAATCACATCTACAACAATTATTCCAACGCATCCATTCATATAATGAGGTTTTAATTAGTCCTATTTCCAACTTTGGTTAATTGCAATTAATTAGACTGTTTTTCAATTGTGTTGATTGGAAATGCACCAAATAATAGGTAATTATTTGAAAATTGAGTGATATTTTGGTGCAGATCGTTAAAAAACTATTCAAATTAGTGTCATAGAACAAAATTACAACAACAGTAAAAATACATATTTTATAATCGCCCATTTTCGAAAATTTAATATTAAAATTCCCCGCAATCTACGTCATAATATGCTCGTCTGATTTCGCTATTATTAAGAGCTTCCAACAGATGATTCTGGCACCAATGATAAGGTAGCTTTCGCGCCGTCTTTTTTTGTAAAAGTACTTAATCCAAATCAAGCCTTTCGTATCGGTATGAAAATTAATGTTAACAGAGGTATATAATAACACCCTTCGGGGGGAAGTATGAAAGGTAGGCAAAATCGACGAACAACGAGTGCCCGGCGTAAATCGCGGCGGATCGACACACCGCTTTACTCCCAAAAAATAGTTACACCATTTTGAACCTGACTAAATTTTCCCTACGCGCGCTTCCGGAACTCGCGAGTCGAAGTCAACCTCCGACTCCATTTTAACAGACAGCCTGACTCCCGAGACAAGAAGTTCTAAACGCAAATCGAGCCGTCTTGTTTATACAAAGACCATTTACTAGAGTATCGACATTGAGAAGTCCAGCGCGAGCTAGTGTCCTAGATAGTCAGCAGCGGGCTCTCGTTGTTCGTGATTTTTAGCATTGGTAGTATAGGGGCTTTCATACTTCCTCCCGAAGGGGGTTATTATATACCTCTGATGTTAATTACTTTCCAAAACTAAACTATATTATCATATATTGAATAATAGAATATAACGCGAACCTATTATAAAAGTCAAGTTAGGCAACCCCCTACAGCCATTGGATAGAAATCAGATAGAGAGGGAGAGGGAGACGTAGAGGAAAGTGAGGCGTTGGCTCCCCTAGACCTAGTCCACTTCTCAGTTCCAGACTATCTTCTGTGGCGTACGGGTCGTTTTCTAACCGGGTCCTCTTACATCAACTAAATTGTTTTTCGTAAAAAAAGCAACGATTTCCCTCGTGTTTTCGTGTTTCTATCTTCAATATGACGTCAATATGTCTAATTGTAGCGTTAATGAACGTTGTTATTCAACTATTTTAAAAGATATTTAACGTTAAACGTTTATTAAAAAACTCGTAATATGGATGGTGTTAAAAATAGACCGACATATAGGTCGGGTTCGAGATCACGTTCTGGAACCCCGTCCGGAGAAGGCATTACCAATAGGGTTTTGGATATGCCTGGCAAAGAGGTACTTGTAATATGGCTTTTTATGTTTGAGTTAAAGGGAGAATGCAGCCTAAGAACTAAGTCGCGTTCACACTACCGACTTTGAAACCGTTTTCAACCGTTTTGGAAAGGTCAAAATTTAAAATTTTAAGGTCAACTGTAAAGATCATTTGTCAAAGAATGAAATTGTTCGCTTGAAAAGTCAATTTTAATATTCGAAACGGTATGAAAATTATTTCAAAGTTGCTAGTGTGAACGTAACTCTAGTAATTATCTATTACTTATAGTTTAAATAACCCTAATCCACAAACTTAACAACAAAATAGGCTTAGCGAAATTCATGGCGATCTTGTATTGCATTGCGTTGAAGGGTCAGCGACCAATCAGCAAAGGCTTCATTAGACTTCCAATAACATACGATTAATCGCTGACCCTTCCAATACAAATAAATTCAGCTGATTTACATGAATTCAGCTAAGCCTATTTTAATTTTTGTTTAATGTTGGATTAGGCCTATATACAGATGCTTTGAATTACTTGTACATAACAAGAACATATTTGCGACCAAATAATCTATAGTTACGTTCACACTAGCATTGCTAAATCGATTTGAAATTGTAAAATTAAATCGCCCGCCAGGAATCGTTTTTAAGCGTGTGTTCACGAATTATCTATATAAATCGATTTATCGTAGCTTCATCTATCGGTTATTGAAACCCTCCGAATCGGTACGAAACTGGTTCCCGAAGCAGTCTCGAGAAATAGAATCAAATCGATTCCGTTCACACTACTCTAAGGAAACGTTTAGTATGAACGCCTTATTTAGCTCTAAGTTTCCCTTTAAAGCCTAGCTTTGGAATAACCTTTGACCTCACTTCCATTACCAAGCACGCGAATGTTTAATGTGTTAATCAAATGAAATCAGACACCGGAAAAAAAAGAGTTTCGACTCGGCAGCTTGATAAGCTTACTTTAAATCCCTCCCCTGGAAAATTAGGTTTTTTTTCTGTTCCGATAAATGGGAGCGAATTCTCTTTGAGCGAAATCCCGCTGTTTCAGCATGAAAGTCTTGAAGATTATTTCCTGAAAGGGTTGAGTAATTTTGGAATATATAGAACAATGGATAATTCAACTAAAGATAGGGTTTTCATTGGGTGGAAAATTCGTGGAAAGCAAAGGAAAATATCTATAAATTATATTATTTATTATTATAAAATAATATAATATAATATTATATTATTATTATTATAAAATAATATTATTTTTAAATTACTCTAAATTATGGGAAATTTTGTATTTTAATATAAATTTATGGGAAATTTTGTATTTTATTATAAATCTATGAAAAATTTCATATTTTAATATAAATCTATGGGGAATTTTGTATTTTAATATAAATCTATGGGAAATTTTGTATTTTATTATAAATCTATGGGAAATTTCATATTTTATTATAAATCTATGGGAAATTTCATATTTTATTATAAATCTATGGGAAATTTCATATTTTATTATAAATCTATGGGAAATTTCATATTTTATTAAAAATCTATGGGAAATTTCAGATTTTAATATAAATCTATGGGAAATTTCATATTTTATTATAAATCTATGGGAAATTTCATATTTTATTATAAATCTATGGGAAATTTTGTATTTTAATATAAATCTATGGGAAATTTCATATTTTAATATAAATTTATGGGAAATTTCATATTTTAATATAAATCTATGGGAAATTTCATATTTTATTATAAATCTATGGGAAATTTCATATTTTAATATAAATCTATGGGAAATTTCATATTTTATTATAAATCTATGGGAAATTTCATATTTTAATATAAATCTATGGGAAATTTCATATTTTATTAAAAATCTATGGGAAATTTCATATTTTATTATAAATCTATGGAAAATTTCATATTTTATTATAAATTTATGGGAAATTTCATATTTTATTATAAATCTATGGGAAATTTTATATTTTAATATAAATATATGGAAAATTTCATATAATTTATAAATCTATGGAAAATTTCATATTTTAATATAAATCTATGGGAAATTTCATATTTTATTAAAAATCTATGGGAAATTTCAGATTTTATTATAAATCTATGGAAAATTTCATATTTTATTATAAATCTATGGAAAATTTCATATAATTTATAAATCTATGGAAAATTTCATATTTTATTATAAATCTATGGAAAATTTCATATAATTTATAAATCTATGGAAAATTTTCCATTTTCTTTGAATTTTTTTTTTATTTCCCTATAAATGTATGGAAATTTCGCATTTTCTATAGAATTTTTTATTTCCATATAAATCTATGGGAAATTTCCCATTTTCTATAGAATTTTTTTATTTCCCTATTTTCCTAAAAATCTATGGAAAATATCCTATTTTCCTAAAAATCTATGGAAAATATCCTATTTTCCTAAAAATCTATGGAAAATATCCTATTTTCCTAAAAATCTATGGAAAATTTCCCATTCTCTATACAGTCACTATACCAAGAAGGATCAGATAAGGAGAGGAAAAATGGGGCTGCGTTGAGTTAGAGAGAGAAGAGCCAACCTCCCACTCGGGTGGAAAGGGGGGATAGGAAATTCTCGAGGTAAACTGTTGTCACGTGGTCGCTAGCTAGCGCGTCTCATAAAGGATTCGTTTTACCCACGCGACAACAATTTACCACGAAGCATCTCTACCCCCGTTCTCCCAGAGTGGGAGTTTAGGCCGACGCAGTAAGAGCCGCGCCGTTCCCACTTTTCCTCTCCTTATCTGATCCTTCTTGACTATACCATCTGAAAAGATCCTCCATTCCACTAAATTTTGTGAAGTTACGATGAATACCAAATGAGGTTAAAGTATCAGCTCGAATTAGACTAGAGCTTGGAATTCTTATAACTTTAATTAATTGAATTAGACCATCGTGAATGTCAATCAGATATTAAAATATCCATTTTCTTATTGAAGTTAACGTATACCCGAATGTAACTTCAAACTTCCAATTCGTACTCATTGTTATTTAGGAAATTGATACGAGTTATTCATTCGCCGATAAGAAACATTCGAAACCTTTCGAGTTTCTTCCCCGATTTTAACCCAAAATTGAGATCTCGAAGCTAGAATTATTTAGTCCCTGTTCCTTTCAATTTAGATGAAAAAAATATAATTATTATATTTCATTCTACACGGATTTCGAGAAACAAGATATTTGTTATCTTTAATTGTCATTATCCGTTCGAATAAACGCGTAATTTGTTTATTAATTAAAATTTTATCTCCGGGTCTAATTCGTATCCAGCATTTGATACGCGTCTATGGATTAAGTTATAATTAACTGTAAATTATATTTGAGTGTTTTTGATACTCGTTTTAGTATCAGCTAAATAAAAGCCCGAATTTTTCGACCCCAACCTTTATTTCGCGCTCTACCAATTTGATGAATAGACCCCATAGTTTTTAGTTTATCTCTGGATAAATGAAGAACATCTAAGATTTCGACAGGTTGCAACGAATATTGTCGAGGGATTTCTCTATTTCTCCTTTCCCTGTCATTGGCGAACACTCGTCCATAGATTTTTCGGTGTCCAACTCCCAAGAAACCGAGCAAAATGAAAAATTGTCCCCAACTACTGGCCTCTTCGTATTTTCAAGAATTCATTCAGGTTCCATAAGAATATGGGAGGGCCGCGATTCAATAACCATCCTCCCAAACTTTGTAGCGAAAGTTCGTCCGCTTCGAATCGATTTTTCAAGTAAATCGCTCCTGACATCTATTATTAACCCGCGCCACTAACGACCTTGACGTAATATTTTGGGCAATAAAAATGGAGCCGACCGAAAAAAGATCTAAGCGTACAAATGTTGGGAAAATTGCGGACGAACTTTTGTTACAAAGTTTGGGAGGATGGTACCAGAGGCTAAAGCTATGCTCCCATATTCTTATGGAACCTGAATGGATTCTTGGTATTTTCCAATTTTCTAGGTTGCCCCGCGAACAAATGGAAAAAGAATCTTACAAAATAATACTCTATTCTAAACGTGCATTGTCAAATTAGCTACGATCACACTATCATTTCTTAATCGATTTGAAACAGGTAAAATCAGAAGCCGATGAAACCCTCCTTTGAAGTCTGTTACTCCCGGGTCTTGTTTACCCCTCTCTGTATGGGTTAGTTTCAAAAAGCGCGATTCGTACGCCTCCTAACGGTAGATATTTTCGGAGCGGGAGTTCGTCCAGCGAATATCTCTAGCAGCCTCGGAGTTCGTCCAAAAAACGTCGTCGTTTGTGGAGAGAGAGAATTTCCAATTTTCCGTAGACAGGGGGGTATGAAGTAGGACCCCTCTGATCTCGTAAAATTGGGAATTTTAACCATTGGTGATAGCGTCACTTTAACAATAACAAGTAGTCTAGCTTACTGTGCCAGTGGAACAACCCCCTTTCACGCTTTTTAAAGAAGCCAATTTCTAAAAGATGTTCGCCTAAGGGGGATTTTCTTTTTTATCTGATCCTCTCGCTGAATCTCACGATCCTTCAGTTAATTTGCTGTAAACCTCTCCTATCCTTGTTAAACTTGGATTTCTTGGAAAAACGTTTTTCTTTGATGTTAATCTTGTATTAATGATGTTCCTGTTTAAACTTTTGGCAATTATCAACATAGTTGAAAGCTTAAAAATAACCATAGGATCTTTCTGTGTAATAGTGAAATCACGTGACCATATTGATGACGTAGATTGCGGGGAATTTTTATTTTAAAAATTTCGAAAATGGGTGATTATAAAATATGTATTTTTACTGTCGAGGTAATTAGGGTCGTATCTTTTCCGGGTTTTTTCCTAGAGTGTTGAAGCTGTGTTCCGCGAATAGCCCGATTCTTAATCTACAAAATGAGCTCTTCCATCTTTAAATAGACCCAACCAAAGTTAAGTTATACATTTTTAAATGAAAGTGTTCACAAATAGAAACGTCCGTTCAGATTTAGGAGGAAAATGGGGATTATTAAATATGTATTTTTACTGCCGAGGTAATTAGGGTCGTATCTTCTCCATGTCTTTTCCTAGAGTGTTGAAGGTGTGTTCCCCGAATAACCCCATTCTTAATCTACAAAATGAGCTCTTCCATCTTTAAATAGACCCAACCAAAGTTAAGCTATACATTTTTAAATGAAAGTGTTCACAAATAGAAGCGTGCGTTCAGATTTAGAAGGAAAATGGGCGATTATAAAATATGTATTTTTACTGTCGCGGTAATTAGGGTCGTATCTTCTCCGTGTCTTTTCCTAGAGTGTTGAAGCTGTGTTTAACGAATAGCCCCATTCTTAATCTACAAAATGAGCTCTTCCATCTTTAAATAGACCCAACCAAAGTTAAGTTATACATTTTTAAATGAAAGTGTTCACAAATAGAAGCGTGCGTTCAGATTTAGAAGGAAAATGGAGATTATAAAATATGTATTTTTACTGTCGCTGTAATTTTGTTCTATGACATATGTATATATATTTCGAATCGTTTTTTAACGATCAACCCGAAAATATCACTCAATTTCAATTTGTACTAAAACTATTAGAGTTATAGCTCGATGATTAACTTAATTTATTGCTAAAAAAGTAACAACCCAATCTGAACAAAACTCTAGTTTAAATTCTGACCTATCATTGGTTGGTTTTCTTCTTTATTATCTTGATTTTGTTTTAGTTTTGTTTCATTGTAAAGTCTGATTTATTATCGATTTCCCGCAATTCTATGGATAAAGATAGTATTCTACAATTTTTCAAAATGTTGAATTTCACGCTTGGTTAGATTGAAATATAGAGAAGACATTTTTACAGCTATTCTTTGGGGAAAAAGTCTGGGTCTTTTTTACGATTAAATTGAAAAGAAAATGATTTTGGTTGCCTTAGATCTTAGAATATACTATTCTTGGGGGCTTCGATTCTACCAGAAGCCGATGAAACCCTCCTTTGAAGTCTACTACTCTAATGTTCGATATAGCGCTCCTCTCTGTATGGGTAAAATTCACAATTTTCCGAGATCGGAGGGGTCCTACTTCATACCCCCTGTCTACGGAAAATTGGAAATTCTCTCTCTCCACAAACGACGACGTTTTTTGGACGAACTCCGAGGCTGCTAGAGATATTCGGTGGACGAACTCCCGCTCCGAAAATATCTACCGTTAGGAGGCGTACGAATCGCGCTTTTTGAAACTAACCCATACAGAGAGGGGTAGACAAGACCAGGGAGTAATAGACTTCAAAGGAGGGTTTCATCGGCTTCTGCTAGCAATAATTGAAGTTAAAACGCAGTCAGTCGCTTCGGTTATATGCTTCGATTATATGCTGTCGAAACTCTTAATTGCATTTTTTTCCTGGTGGTAACGGCCATTAACTATTTTTCTTATTGAAAGAGCAATTTGGACGCTCAAAGGTTGAGGGCGCCCTTTAGATTTTTTTTAAGGGGGGTGGACTCTTTCCTTGGAACCTAACAAGTAAGTGAGGTTCGGAGGAAGTCATTCCACAAATCTTTTGTGTAGTTTAGTTCATGGAAGATTTTGAAACGGGTTCAAATCGATTCTAAGGTCTAGTATGAACGCGGCTTCATTTGGTAGAGGATTTCTCCTCATTCTGGTTCCCTAAAAATATCAGGACATAAGAAAGGCGTGTTGCCCATACCCTTGATGGCTCTATCTCGAATTTTTCGATCCCGTCTGCTAGCCAGCAAATCGATGTCTGAAATAAACATCAAAGATGGAGGATTAGGACTTTAAATTGCCGTTTTTATAGGAGAACAAAACGACCCTCTTACTTTTAGCCCTGTTCCCCTAATTACGGAGCCATACTTGAATACGTCGTCTCATATCGTGATGATATTATAGATCTACTTAACTAGGGATCTTTATGGAGAAAAAACCCTACCAATTTAAAGGCAAAGTCTGGTGAAAATCAGGGGTTGGATATTCTTAAAAAAAAACCCCAATTTCCTTAGCTTGTTCTTTGGGTTACTATGAGCAGAGGTATATAATAACCCCCTTCGGGGGGAAGTATGAAAGGTAGACAAAATCGACGAACAACGAGTGCCCGGCGTAAATCGCGGCGGATCGACACACCGCTTTACTCCCAAAAAATAGTTACACCATTTTGAACCTGACTAAATTTTCCCTACGCGCGCTTCCGGAACTCGCGAGCCGAAGTCAACCTTCGACTCCGTTTTAACAGACAGCCTGACTCCCGAGACAGGAAGTTCTAAACACAAATCGAGCCGTCTTGTTTATACAAAGACCATTTACTAGAGTAGCGACATTGAGAAGTCCAGCGCGATCTAGTGGCCTAGATAGTCAGCAGCGGGCTCTCGTTGTTCGTGATTTTTAGCATTGGTAGTATAGGGGCTTTCATACTTCCCCCCGAAGGGGGTTATTATATACCTCTGCTATGAGTGAAAAAACCTCTTGAACCATTTGCCCAAATCCCAGTGATTCAGAGTTCTGGCCCCCACCAAAAGTAACCTTAAATGACATAAATTTAATTAGCTAATAACTAACTTTTAATGACAAAGTTTAAGTCTCTTTTTTTGTTACTAATCAAAGTTTAAATGCTCTTTTATGTGTAGAATATCTTTTTATATAAGCCGCGTCAGAAGCCGATGAAACCCTCCTTTGAAGTCTATTACTCCCGGGTCTTGTCTACCCCTCTCTGTATGGGTTATTCTCAAAAGGCGCGATTCGTACGCCTCCTAACGGTAGATGTTTTCGGAGCGGGAGTTCGTCCACCGAATATCTCTAGCAGCCTCGGAGTTCGTCAAAAAAACGTCGTCGTTTGTGGAGAGAGAAAATTTCCAATTTTCCGTAGACAGGGGGGGATGAAGTAGGACCCCTTCTAACTCGTAAAAATTGTGAATTTTACCCATACAGAGAGGAGCGCTATATGGAACATTGGAGTAGTAGACTTCAAAGGAGGGTTTCATCGGCTTCTGGCCGCGTTCATACTGGCCTTGAAAGCGATTTAACCCGTTTCAAAAAGTTTCCCTAGTGTCCTGTGAACCGGAAACCGTCTTTTCATGAATCGATTTGATTCGATTTCTCGAAAACTGCTTCGGGAACCAGTTTCGTAGCGATTCGATTTCATTAACCGATAGATGAAGCTACGATAAATCGATTTCTGGCGATTTGATTATCGGTTTGATTCAACCGTTTCAAATCGGTATGGTCGTAATTTTTGTCTCGTGAGACTTTAACTTTCAATACAGTTTTTCCATTGCCCCCTTATTATAGGCGTGTCATTCAAATTATGGCTCATTTATCGTAACCACGAACGGTATTAGGCGTCTGGCTTTCCTTCGAAGCTTATATCTATTTTTGGGTTTCTTCCCCATTTTATTTGATTACTGGTCTATAGGGAAACCTATTTTTCTGTGTTGGTGGTGATAGTGGTATATGCCTTATTCGGGGTGAATGATGAGGTTTTTTCCCCCGATTTTTACCACGCGTGGTGGGTGGCAATCTTCGCTAGTCGATCTAGTCCCAGTAACCAAGATTATCTTGGTTTTAGGGCACATCAGAAGCCGATGAAACCCTCCTTTGAAGTCTACTACACCAATGTTCCATATAGCGCTCCTCTCTGTATGGGTAAAATTCCCAATTTTACGAGATCGGAGGGGTCCTACTTCATACCCCCATGTCTACGGAAAATTGGAAATTCTCTCTCTCCACAAACGACGACGTTTTTTTGACGAACTCCAAGGCTGCTAGAGATATTCGGTGGACGAACTCCCGCTCCGAAAATATCTACCGTTAGGAGGCGTACGAATCGCGCCTTTTAAGAATAACCCATACAGAGAGGGGTTAGACAAGACCCGGGAGTAATAGACTTCAAAGGAGGGTTTCATCGGCTTCTGGTGTTAGTTCTCAATGTTGGGTCTTTCCTGAGTTACCTTTGAGCCCTTTGACCCCTACCTTTTTATGAAAACGGAAATAACTACCATGTAAAACCTTAACACCACGTGATTTCGTGACGTAGTTAGCAACATTCGAACAAGATTTCGCAATTTTCCCTGTGGCGAGTGATTTATATTGGACGTGGGTGGGTCTTGGTTTAATCCGTTGAGATAAGCGCCTTATCTTTCGTTTATCCGTCGTACGAGAGAGGGTATAAAGATACGTCAACTCTACTTAGCATTAACGGAGGGAAAAGCTTGCCATTCCTATAAGTATAGGAGTTGCACCTAACTCGAAAAGACTTTATTCGCGCGTGAAGAATACCACATTTCTATACATTCTTAATTGATCGGATTAACCAAATCTAAAACTATTTGAGATTCGTGACCTGGAGCCTGATCTGTCTATTGGAATGGAAAATCAGTTGGAGTACTTGTTAGATCCAATTTTTATGCTTAATATAAGTTATTTCAAAGCAATATGTTTTAGCAGAAGTAGATGAAACCCTCCTTTGAAGTCTACTACTCTAATGTTCGATATAGCGCTCCTCTCTGTATGGGTAAAATTCACAATTTTACGAGATCGGAGGGGTCCTACTTCATCCCCCCTGTCTACGGAAAATTGGAAATTCTCTCTCTCCACAAACGACGACGTTTTTTTGACGAACTTCAAGGCTGCTAGAGATATTCGGTGGACGAACTCCCGCTCCGAAAATATCTACCGTTAGGAGGCGTACGAATCGCGATTTTTGAAACTAACCCGTACAGAGAAGGGTAGACAAGACCAGGGAGTAATAGACTTCAAAGGAGGGTTTCATCTACTTCTGGTTTTAGTTGATTGGAGATAAGGTTTAGAGGATTAAGAAAAGGTTTTAGATTGGATTAGAGGGTTTGGAAAACGTTTTAGATTAGATTGTCAGGGTTTGGAAAGGATTTTAGCTTAGATAGTCAGGGAAAATCGCCATTAGATGGTCATGGAAATCACCATTAGGTAGTCAACAGCTAAGGCTTAATTACTTTTTAGTAATTAAGCATTTTAATAATGATCACCACGTCATATTTCATTTTCCCTCTCGTACAAAATCCTTCTTGTTATGTTTTTTTAAAGTTTCAAAGATCGTAGTTAAAAAAAAATATATTCCCAGTTCTATTCATCAACTACTACTGGTTTCTTTATTTTTGGGTATCCAACTCGAGGTACTTACTGTACAGGACTTTTTGCGTCGCGACCCTTTGCTTTTAATAGAGTAGCAGCTGTGTACGGCAGCTAAATATATATTTTTTTCCTTATGTAAGAACTAAAAAGAAAAAACTCCCGTTATCAGTTCACTCTCATACGTAAAGGGATACTATACACTAATTAAAAGTTAATTTTAATCAATTATCTCAGCCAAAAAACTTCACGTTGGATAAGAGTGTCACCATGGCAAGCTTCCCGCCAAAATCGCCTTCTTTAAAACGGAAATAGTCCCGAATTAGGCTTAGCGTTTCAACCATAATTCTCTTTTTCGAGTGTAAAAGTGCGCACGCGCTACATAAGAATCAAGGAGGATCAGAGAAGGAGAGGAAATGTGGGGCTGCGTTGAGTTAGAGAGAAAAGAGCCAACCTCCCACTCGGGTGGAAAGGGGGGATAGGAAATTCTCGAGGTAAACTGTTGTCACGTGGTCGCTAGCTAGCGCGTCTCATAAAGGATTCGTTTTACCCACGCGCAAACATTTTACCACGAAACGTCTCTACCCCCGTTCTCCCAGAGTGGGAGTTTAGGCCGACGCAGTAGGAACCGCGCCGTCCCCACATTTCCTCTCCTTCTCTGATCCTCCTTGATAAGAATGTAACCATTTCAACGTTCCCGCCAAAATCGCCTTCTTTACTTTAAAACGGAAATAGTCCCTAATTAGGCTTAGCGTTTCAACCATAATTCTCTTTTTCGAGTGTAAAAGTGCGCGCGCGCTACATAAGAATGTAATCATGGCAACCTTCCCGCCAAAATCCCCTTCTTTAAAACGGAAATAGTCCCAAATTAGGCTTAGCGTAATATCAACCATAAAGATATTTTCCGAGTGCAAAGGTGAGCGCGCGCTACATAAGAGTGTAACCATGGCAACCTTCCCGCCAAAATCGCCTTCTTTAAAACGGAAATAGTCCCAAATTAGGCTTAGCGTTTCAACCATAATTCTCTTTTTCGAGTGTAAAAGTGCGCGCGCGCTCCATAAGAGTGTAACCATGGCAACTTTCCCGCCAAAATCGCCTTCTTTCAAACGGAAATAGTCCCAAATTAGGCTTAGCGAAATATCAACTCAAAAAACTGTCGAAATCTAAATTCCAAATCCAATTTTCATAGTCCCTTTAAAATAATGTTTTAAGAAGGAAAACGTCTGTCGAATGAGCGCCATTATACCGTTTTCCTGGCCTCCACAACACGAGCCACCCAACGATGACGGGGTTATGTTGTAAGGACTCCAATCCAGCTGGTAAACATGGGATTAGTTTTAAAAAAGTTTTAGTCAAAGCATATTTTTGAGGAAATTACTATTTTGATGTGTACACTCTGTTTGTCCTTGTTGTAGGTACTTGTAAGCGGTAAACATTGACAGGGCTCCCATCAGGTCTCTAAAATACCTAAAAGTACTATTATTTCTAGGCCTCTATAAGGATTTCCTATCCATTTAATATATTCTCCTTGCCTTTTCGTAAAGATTTCATCTTTTTTCGCGCCAAAACCATGTAGAATTCTTTTCAGCTCGTGCTGAGAAATCGATGGCGAGAAACAGCTTGGAATCTTATTCCCAAATATCCCCTTTCTTTGAATTTGGTAATATCAGAAGCCGATGAAACCCTCCTTTGAAGTCTATTACTCCCGGGTCTTGTCTACCCCTCTCTGTATGGGTTAGTTTCAAAAAGCGCGATTCGTACGCCTCCTAACGGTAGATATTTTCGTAGCGGGAGTTCGTCCAGCAAATATCTCTAGCAGCCTCGGAGTTCGTCAAAAAAACGTCGTCGTTTGTGGAGAGAGAGAATTTCCAATTTTCCGTAGACAGGGGGGTATGAAGTAGGACCCCTCCGATCTCGTAAAATTGTGAATTTTACCCATACAGAGAGGAGCGCTATATCGAACATTAGAGTAGTAGACTTCAAAGGAGGGTTTCATCTACTTCTGGTAATATTCGTATTTCGGAGGGTTTTCCTTTATTCCGTTTTTGGAGGGAACTTCTTTTTCTCTGGTCTCATGCAGGAAATCTGACCCTAACTGCAATTATATGTTCTGTCTTTGTCCGAACTTTATTAGATTATAAAATATACTAATGCCAAAAAAGACCGCCATACTTTTTATGTCGCTTTATTCGCTTATGATATCATATTTTAATCGTATACTATTACAATTTTCGAATGGGAAAATCAGGGAATTTGGAAATTGGCCCAAAAGGTCAAGGAAAAGACAGGGAATTTAAATATTGGTCCTAAAAGGTCTGGGAAACGTCAGGGAATTTGGAAATTGGCCTAAAAACGTCTAGGAAAAGTCTGGGAATTTGGATATTGACCCAAAAGGTCAGGGAAAAGTCATGGAATTAGGAAATTGACCCATAAAGTCTGGGTTAAGTCAGGGAATTTGGAAATTAGCCCAAAAATGTCTAGGAAAAGTCTGGGATTTTGGATATTGACCCAAAAGGTCTGGGAAAAGTCATGGAATTAGGAAATTGACCCATAATATCTGGGTTAAGTCAGGGAATTTGGAAATTAGCCTAAAAATGTCTAGGAAAAGTCTGGGAATTTGGATATTGGCCCAAAAGGTCAGGGAAAAGTCATGGAATTAGGAAATTGACCCATAATATCTGGGTTAAGTCAGGGAATTTGGAAATTAGCCCAAAAATGTCTAGGAAAAGTCTGGGAATTTGGATATTGGCCCCAAAGGTCAGGGAAAAGTCGTGGAATTTGGCCTAAAAGGTCAGTGAAAAGTCAGGGAAATTGTAAATTGGTTTCGTACAAACATGGAAAACAGGGAAATCGTGGAAATATGAGGAAAATAAATTTGGATAGAAAATATATCTATAGGCGTTGGCTTTTCATCATTCTTTTTAATATCTTTTCTATTGTTTTTGTCAAGGAAACATTGAAAACGCATTAGCAGAATTCTTTATGGGTTTACTGGTTACTTCCTATAGGGAGTCGGCACTCTATGTTATTTCCCCTATTCGAATTAATACTACCAAAGGCAGAGTGCATCTGATTCCATATATACCTAACGATACGCAGGCACGTCGGTTTATTGTTTTTTTCCCCCTACAAACCCTCTTCTCCTTAGGTTTCTCAAATACCTTTTGATGCAAATGATACGTGTCGAAACAAATATACTAATGGAAGGCGTCTTTACAACCTTAAACGTATAAGGTTTACCCGAAGATAAGCCTTGGCCGCTTTATCTACCTACAAATTACTCGTATTCAAACGTATAACGATGGATAATTCGCGTTTCCAGAGTCTAAAATATAAGAAAAATATTTCAAAATTGACTTTTAATTCGAAGAATATAAATAAAACGACGAAACTAAGATTTTAAATCATCTTTTTATTCGTTATTTTTCACGGAAAATAAATTTTGAATATTTTTTTATCCGAACGTATAACGCATCGGATAATATTCTAAGATAAGTTGCCATTTTTGTTGGATAATAAAAACGGATATGGATTACGTTTTTTGTTACTTTATCTTCGTATAAGTTAACTCGAATGAAGTCTATGTTTTAATCAAACAGATAATATACATCAGAATTTAGTAGATTTTATCCAATTAATAAAAAATTATACGTATTCCGAGCTTCTAGTGTGAACATAGCTTTCGCCCTTTATTTATAGTACAGAGAAAAATATTAAATATAAGGAAAAATAGATAAAAATTCGTCAAAAATGGGAATATTTTCTTGACGTTATAGTTTGGGCGATAACTGAAGAATAGTCTGCGTATGACTTGCTGCAGAAGCCGATGAAACCCTCCTTTGAAGTCTACTACTCCAATGTTCGATATAGCGCTCCTCTCTGTATGGGTAAAATTCACAATTTTCCGAGATCGGAGGGGTCCTACTTCATACCCCCCTGTCTACGGAAAACTGGAAATTCTCTCTCTCCACAAACGACGACGTTTTTTTGACGAACTCCGAGGCTGCTAGAGATATTCGGTGGACGAACTCCCGCTCCGAAAATATCTACCGTTAGGAGGCGTACGAATCGCGCTTTTTGAGAATAACCCATACAGAGAGGGGTAGACAAGACCAGGGAGTAATAGACTTCAAAGGAGGGTTTCATCGGCTTCTGATTATATCCATTTCGATATGGAAATACGAGACTAGCATACTAAATGTGGCTGGTTGCCTCTTAAATGTCTTTTTTCTCTTATCTATACCCCCTTTGGAAAATTTATTATACAGGAACTAGAGCTTAAGGGGGCACCAACCCCCCCCCCCCCAAGAGATAAAAAAGAACCCCACCCCAATACATTGTTGTATGGGTATTTCCAATATCGACCATAAACTTGTAAACTCATTTTACTAAAGTTCATGAACTCCAAATTGAAATTGAGTCATATTTTCGGGTTGATCGTTAAAAAACGATTCAAAATATATATACATATGTCATAGAACAAAATTACAGTGACAGTAAAAAATACATATTTAATAATCACCATTTACTTCTAAATCTGTACGTACGCTTCTATTTGTGAACACTTTCATTTAAAAACGTATAACTTAACTTTGGTTGGGTCTATTTAAAGATGGAAGAGCTCATTTTGTAGATTAAGAATGGGGCTATTCGTTGAACACAGCTTCAACACTCTAGGAAAAGACACGGAGAAGATACGACCCTAATTACCTCGACAGTAAAAATACATTTTTTATAATCACCTTTTTTTATTTTAATTTTAAAAATTGGTGTTGAAAAGACGTTCTGATTGTTAATGATTTATGACCTCTACGTCGTAAAAGGACATAAATTGAACTCGACGGTAGACTTTGTGGGATTTCAGGCTCTCTGCAGGGTCTAGGACATTATATCCACCCCCGCTTAGCTAGTTGGCAAGCGCCCTTCATACTGGCTTCTCTGTTCTACGTTTTCGGCGCCATGGTGTCGCCGCCTTAAATGTCGATCCCTTATCCCGAACTTCTCCTCAGTGTTAAAAAGAATAAAACCACTCATTTTATTGCAATTTTTACCACCTTCTCCTCTGTAGAGCTCGGAATTCGTATAATTTTTATTAATTGGATAAAATCTACTAAATTCTGATGTTTGATTAAAAATAGACTTCATTCGAGTTAATTTATTCCAAGATAAAGTAAAAACAACCTAATCCATATCCGTTTTAATTATCCAACAAAAATGGCAACTTATCTTAGAATATTATCCGATGCGTTATACGTTCGGATAAAAAACATTCAAAATTTATTTTCCGTTAAAAATAACGAATAAAAAGATGATTTAAAATCTTAGTTTCGTCGTTTTATTTATATTCTTCGAATTAAAAGTCAATTTTGAAATTTTTTCTTATATTTTAGACTCTGGAAACGCGAATTATCCATCGTTATACGTTTGAAAACGAGTAATTTGTAGATAGATAAAGCGGCGAAGGCTTATCTTGGGGTAAACCTTTTAACAATTATACGAATATAGAAATTTCATTGTTTTAGTTACAATTTATCTGTAAATAAAATATCTGAAAATATACGAATATCGGAAGATAATGGATCGATCCGATTCTCAGCTCTGTGTGGCTTTAGGTCCCGAATTTAATTCCTATAGAATCCACACCATTGAAATTATCTTAATTAAAACCTCTTCCATTTGATTAAAAGTGAATTTTGCAGGAGATCCTAGTAATACCCAACTAATACCCGTTCCGCCTCTCTCGAACTTTACTCTGTATGCATACTGTATATTCTGTACACGCGTTAGCGTATATTGTTATGGGCTGATGGTCGTGTGTAATAAAACAATGAAATTTCTATATTCGTATAATTATTAAAAGGTTTACCCGAAGATAAGACTTCGCCGCTTTATCTACCTACAAATTACTCGTTTTCAAACGTATAACGATGGATAATTCGCGTTTCCAGAGTCTAAAATATAAGAAAAAAAATTCAAATTGACTTTTAATTCGAAGAATATAAATAAAACGACGAAACTAAGATTTTAAATCATCTTTTTATTCGTTATTTTTCACGGAAAATAAATTTTGAATGTTTTTTTATCCGAACGTATAACGCATTGGATAATATTCTAAGATAAGTTGCCATTTTTGTTGGATAATAAAAACGGATATGGATTAGGTTTTTATTACTTTATCTTGGAATAAGTTAACTCGAATGAAGTCTGTTTTAATCATACAGATAATATACATCAGAATTCTGAGCTCTCCTTCTTCATTATACCTTTAAGTTTTAATATATATAAATGCAAATTAAATATAGGCCCTCCTTCCTTTACCGTTTCTATCTGGCCATGTGTGTGTGGAGGGGGTTTATATGCAAATTTGGTGTGTAGCCATACACCAGTCAAGAATAGATTTACCCGGAGGCTCGGGATCTAGGCTGACCGAGATAGGGCATAGCTGTTTCCAAATTTTAATTGAACAAAACGTCTAGTGTAATTACTAGAGACTAATTATAAAAGCGGTACCAAGTCTTTTTTGTCTCTCGTTATTTTAGAAGTTTAGATAAAGTCATTTTCTATAACCATAAGTTAATTATTTCTAACTTCATATAAGTTAAACAATCCTCCTTGTCAAATTTATTTCACCAGAAGTAGATGAAACCCTCCTTCGAAGTCTACTACTCTAATGTTCGATATAGGGCTCCTCTCTGTATGGGTCAAATTCCCAATTTTACGAGATCGGAGGGGTCCTACTTCATACCCCCCTGTCTACGGAAAATTGGAAATTCTCTCTCTCCACAAACGACGACGTTTTTTTGACGAACTCCGAGGCTGCTAGAGATATTCGGTGGACGAACTCCCGCTCCGAAAATATCTACCGTTAGGAGGCGTACGAATCGCGCTTTTTGAAACTAACCCATACAGAGAGGGGTAGACAAGACCAGGGAGTAATAGACTTCAAAGGAGGGTTTCATCGGCTTCTGATATTTCTAATAAGAAACGTGCCTATCGAGATGATCTCAATTGAATACTTCTTGAAGCATAGTTTTTGTTCGCCCCTAATGAGACTTCCTTTCGCTTGACCCTTTTTGACCTCTCTAGCTAACTGCGAAGAAAGTTACTAGTGCACTGGTTAAAGGGAGGGTGAATGGGAAAATCGTAAAATCAATTTTTAGCCGCGTTCATAGCCTTGGAATCGATTTAACCCTTTTGAAAACCTTTCTCAAATCGATTTGATTCTATTTCTCGATACTGCTTCGGGAACCAGTTTCGTACCGATTCAGTTTCAACAACCGATAGATGAACCTACGATGCGTGAGGCTTAAAATGATTCCTGGCTATTTGAATATCGATATGATTTTATCATTTCAGATCGATTTAGAAATCCTAGTGTGACCGTAGTTAAAATGTAATTATGATAATCACTTTTATTTCTTGGGTTATGTATCTGTTAATTAAGGCGACTCTCATTTTTTTTTCTCCTATCTCGCTCGATATGGCTACGCGTTATGGCCTTAAAGGGAGAATGCAACCTAATTACAAGTGATTTTTTATCGATTCCTTATCGTTTAAATAGGCCTAATCCACCGATAAAAAGTTTACAATACAAATATTTAACTAGAAATAAATTTAAAACTTACCCTGAAAATAGGCTTAGCGGGATTCGTGGAGATCCTGAATCGCGTCCGTGTAAGGTCTAGCGACCAATTAGCGAAGGCCCGTCGTTCGCGCGAGATCTCTACGAGAGTTACGTCGCGCGCGATTGGTCGCTAGACCTTACACGCGAGGAAATCAGGACCTCCATGAATCCCACTAAGCCTATTTTCAGGGTAAGTTTTAAATTTATTTCTAGTTTAATATTTGTTTGTAAAATTTTTAAATAGTGGATTAGGCCTATTTAAACAATAAGGAATCGATAAAAAATCACTTGTTGTTAGGTTTCATCCTCCCTTTAAGGGCAAGAGTATTTTTATTATTAAATATAGATCTATCTCCTCTGTTCGTACCTCTCGATGAACCTCAGTAAAGAGACTCTGCCAACCACGTGACTGTTTGAAATCATGGCTTGATTTCAAGAGCGCTATCATTTTAAATAAAATTCAATGTCGGACAAATTAGGATAAAAAAAGTTGATAATTTCAAATGATTTATCAAAAATATGAGTTTCCCTTCATCGAGTCAGAAGCCGATGAAACCCTCCTTTGAAGTCTATTCCTCCCTGGTCTTGTCTACCCCTCTCTGTATGGGTTAGTTTCAAAAAGCGCGATTCGTACGCCTCCTAACGTTAGATATTTTCGGAGCGGGAGTTCGTCCAGCGAATATCTCTAGCAGCCTCGGAGTTCGTCCAAAAAACGTCGTCGTTTGTGGAGAGAGAGAATTTCCAATTTTCCGTAGACAGGGGGGTATGAAGTAGGACCCCTCCGATCTCGTAAAATTGGGAATTTAACCCATACAGAGAGGAGCGCTATATCGAACATTAGAGTAGTAGACTTCAAAGGAGGGTTTCATTGGCTTCTGATCGAGTCCATATTCTCATATCTTTATTCTTCTAAAGATAAAGCGTTAGTTTTATCCGATTGTTTTCATCCATCCATCTAACCAGGATTGGATCGATAAGATGGCCTTAATGTCGCTATCCCCTCTCTTAGCAGCTAGGATTTGAGCCATGGAGAAACAGTCATAGCTCGGGCGATTATGAGTGAGTTTAGCCCCCGACTTAGGAAGCTTTTATAGCTCCACCCTCTCCCAAATAACCTTTTCGTTCATGAGTTTGCCAAGTCACTCCCCGCTGTTACTTGCTGGTTGGCTGAGTGTTAGTTTGCAAAGTGACAGTGTCCTGATTACTTTCGCCCTTATAGTCCAGTCATCACTCTACCCTTTCCCCGTCTTAGCGTTGCTAAGAAAACGAATCATATATGATGAAATAATGCTTAGTCATCTCTCTGAATTTTTATCCTTAAATCCTGTACTATGATCCAAATTCGTCTGAATAGGAATAAATATTAATTACTAGAGCTTGGAATTCGTATTAACTTTTATTAATTGAATAAGACCATCGTGAATTTCAATCAGATATTTAAATATCCATTTCTTATTGGAGTTAACGTATACCCGAATGTAACGGCAAACTTCCAATTCGTACTCATTGTTATTTAGGAAATTGATACGAGTTATTCATTCGCCGATAAGAAACATTCGAAACCTTTCGAGTTTCTTCCCCGATTTTAACCCAAAATTGAGATCTCGAAGCTAGAATTATTTAGTCGCTGTTCATTTCAATTTAGATGAAAAAATAGAATTATTATATTTCATTCTACACGGATTTCGAGAAACAAGATATTTGTTATCTTTAATTGTCATTATCCGTTCGAATAAACGCGTAATTTGTTTATTAATTAAAATTTTATCTCCGGGTCTAATTCGTATCCAGCATTTGATACGCGTCTATATAATTTGTGGTTTTATATTAATTATATTAATTTATCCGAGATTAAAATATCTGAAAAAAAGCCTAGTTATTAATGGATATCCGAAGATATTCTTTATCCTATTCCAAGTTCTACATATAATTGTTTGTTTCCGAAAATGATACTTTTGAAATCGTAAAAATCCATTTTCCGTTGCTTTTCGTTACCGTAAAATCTATTCACTGTAATATAATTAATAACTTATATGATCTTGCATGGGTTGAGCGTTGAATATCATCTACAGATTGAGTCATTTATCGTCATTAGCCTAATTGAGTCACGGAGGTCGATATAGGGTTTAGTTTTAGCGCCTTACAATTTCGGGTCTTGAATTGGCCAAACGTCTGTGCGAGTTAATTGAACTCTGTTCCCCCTACCCTTAGACTGTAGGAGCGGTGAAACAATGCTAGCTATTTGATCCACTATGCCCCATTTGCTGAGGCAGTGCAGTATCAAATACTGTCACTCTTAACCAAAATTAAAGTGCAATGCTCATGGTACCACTCCTAGAAATTCCCCACAATCTACGTCATCACTATAGTCACGTGATTAAAAAAAACTTGTTTCCATAGTCTAGTATCTCTTTAAAATGAAATGAACTAACTCTCTTCATTGGGGATAAGGTTTCCGAGCTAATTGAAATGATTTCATCAAGAAACGTGAGATCTAGAAAGCGCTAAGGCCTAGCTGGTGAAAATTGATAAGGTTAGGGACATTCTAGATTAACAATCTCCCGCTGTCTCGCTTAACTTCCAAGTCTATTTTTCGCTTAAGAGTTTCGCGGCTCCCAAGCTCTTGTCATCCTCATGATATTAGACCGTCAGTCCTTTTAATTCAATTTTCTTTTCCCTTTCGCGATGGTGGGAACTTTTAGCACGGTTGGATTATTTAACCTAACCTAGAAGCAATCTGGGTAATTGACGTGAAAAAACCCTGAATTGCTACATCAGTATCTCAGGAGTTTGGAGCCGAAACCACATAATTTACAAACAAATTTAAAACTAATTTAAAACTTACCCAGAAAATAGGCTTAGCGAGATTCATTTAGATCAACTCAATTTCTTCACATTGAAGGGTCAGAGGTCAATCGAATGTTATTGAAACTATCATCAAGATCTCGCCTTAACGAAGGCCCGTTGCTCATTGGTTGCTGACCTTTTAAATGCGAAGAAACTCACAATCTCCTTGAATTCCGCTAAGCCTATTTTTGGCGGGAAATCTTCAAGCAGTTAGGCTTAGACTACATCGTAATCGTTAAGGTTAAGGGAAAAGGCTTACTTACCTCTAAAATAAATTCATATGTCTTCCAAAAATCATATTTGAAAGAGTTACAATGTTTTTGGTTTCAATTTCCTCTAGGCCTATTTTTGGCGGGAAATCTTCAAGCAGTTAGGCTTAGACTACATCGTACTCGTTAAAGTTAGAGGAAAAGGCTTACTTACCTCTAAAATAAATTCAAATGTCTTCCAAAAATCATATTTGAAAGAGTTACAATGTTTTTGGTTTCAATTTAGGCCTATTTTTGGCGGGAAATTTTCAAGCAGTTAGGCTTAGAGACTACATCGTAATCGTTAAGGTTAAGGGAAAAGGCTTACTTACCTCTAAAATAAATTCATATGTCTTCCAAAAATCATATTTGAAAGAGTTACAATGTTTTTGGTTTCAATTTAGGCCTATTTTTGGCGGGAAATCTTCAAGCAGTTAGGCTTAGACTACATCGTACTCGTTAAAGTTAGAGGAAAAGGCTTACTTACCTCTAAAATAAATTCATATGTCTTCCAAAAATCTTATTTGAAAGAGTTACAATGTTTTTGGTTTCAATTTAGGCCTATTTTTGGCGGGAAATCTTCTAGCAGTTAGGCTTAGAGACTACATCGTAATCGTTAAGGTTAAGGGAAAAGGCTTACTTACCTCTAAAATAAATTCAAATGTCTTCCAAAAATCATATTTGAAAGAGTTACGTTGTTTTTGATTTCAATTTAGGCCTATTTTTGGCGGGAAATCTTCAAGCAGTTAGGCTTAGAGACTACATCGTAATCGTTAAAGTTAGAGGAAAAGGCTTACTTACCTCTAAAATAAATTCAAATGTCTTCCAAAAATCATATTTGAAAGAGTTACAATGTTTTTGGTTTCAATTTAGGCCTATTTTTGGCGGGAAATCTTCAAGCAGTTAGGCTTAGACTACATCGTACTCGTTAAAGTTAGAGGAAAAGGCTTACTTACCTCTAAAATAAATTCAAATGTCTTCCAAAAATCATATTTGAAAGAGTTACAATGTTTTTGGTTTCAATTTAGGCCTATTTTTGGCGGGAAATCTTCAAGCAGTTAGGCTTAGAGACTACATCGTACTCGTTAAAGTTAGAGGAAAAGGCTTACTTACCTCTAAAATAAATTCATATGTCTTCAAAAATCATATTTGAAAGAGTTACAATGTTTTTGGTTTCAATTTAGGCCTATTTTTGGCGGGAAATCTTCAAGCAGTTAGGCTTAGGGACTACATCGTAATCGTGAAGGTGAAGGGAAAAGGCTTCCGTATCTCTTTTGATTATAGACCTAGAGAAAGAGGTCACTTTAAAAATATTGCCCTATTGGGCCTCGTTTATTTAGCCTGGGAAAAATAAAGCGGATTTTGCCGCGCAGATAAATTAGGGTTCACACTCTAACTCAAAGTTACAGCCTTAAAACCAGTTAAACTTTCTTTACATCAAGTTGAAAATTTAAATAAATTCTTATTCCATTTAAGGCATTTGTGCCGTTCCTTTGCGTCACATTCGGTGAAAAATTGTTAAGGGTTCCTGAAACCTTAGACTAATATCGTAAAGGCAGAATGACACCTTACATTTTTGTCTGTAAAACGTTTAAAAAAGCAAATATATATGAATATTATGATATCATTTGAAAGGTCTGCCCTTTAGCTTGCTGATGGTGTCTTCAAAAATATATATATCACACAGAATCATCGACTTTTCGGGCCTCGAATGGTACCCCCCCCCCCCCCCCCCAATTTTTTTTTTTTTTTTTTTTTTTTCACTTCATGCGTGAATATCTTTAAAACTTGAAAATTTAGAAAAACGCGGACACAACCACCGTATTCCTTACATTATAATAAACCAAAAACCTAATTTTCTTAATATTTGAATGATTAGAATAACTTTTATTCTCCCTTTGAAGGAATTTTAATGTTTTTCGGGTCGCATTCTTGCAGTTTGTTTAAAAGCTTAAATTCTTTCATTTTCCGAGACCCTTAATTAATAATCTGTCTCCGTAGCCACAGATGCAAAGGCGCCAACTAAACTTTTTCGTAAAATGTTTAAAAAAGCAGCTTAACAGCTAATTAAAACTATTAATTTTTAAACTTTAAGGGGAATAAAAAAAAAATCTGATATTTTATTTTCGGATTAATTGTTTGTTAATAAACTAATTCGAAGTTTAAATTCAGATAAAAGTTAAATGGATTAGGTTAATCCGAAGATAAGCGTTTGAAGCTTTATCTATTAACCAACGAGTTACTCGAATTAAAACGTATAACGATGGATAAGAAAATTAACGTTCTTAGAATTCGTTGAAAATTAAAGAAAAATTTTAAATTTACTTAAAATTCATAGAAAATCAAAGAAAATATTTTAAATCTACTTAAAATTCATAGAAAATCAAAGAAAATATTTTAAATTTACTTAAAATTCATAGAAAATCAAAGAAAAATTTTAAATTTACTTAAAATTCATAGAAAATCAAAGATATTTTAAATTTACTTAAAATTCATAGAAAATCAAAGAAAATATTTTAAATTTACTTAAAATTCATAGAAAATCAAAGAAAATATTTTAAATTTACTTAAAATATTTTCTTTGATTTTCTATGAATTTTAAATTTATTTAAAATTCATAGAAAATAAAACAATAAAACCAAGAGACTTTTGGGTTTTTAATTACAATTATTATTTTTGAAGAAATTAATTATAAATCTTCATTATTCAAACGTATAACTCGGATAATATTCTAAGATAAGTTGTCATTTTCGGATAAAAATGAGTATTATCAGAAGCCGATGAAACCCTCCTTTGAAGTCTATTACTCCCTGGTCTTGTCTACCCCTCTCTGTATGGGTTAGTTTCAAAAAGCGCGATTCGTACGCCTCCTAACGGTAGATATTTTCGGAGCGGGAGTTCGTCCACCGAATATCTCTAGCAGCCTCGGAGTTCGTCAAAAAAACGTCGTCGTTTGTGGAGAGAGAGAATTTCCAATTTTCCGTAGACAGGGGGGTATGAAGTAGGACCCCTCAGATCTCGTAAAATTGTGAATTTTACCCATACAGAGAGGAGCGCTATATCGAACATTAGAGTAGTAGACTTCAAAGGAGGGTTTCATCTACTTCTGGTATTATATTTATCTTTAGATAAGTTAACCGTTAATTTCAAATAAAATTCTCCTCGTCAAACTGAATCATGTAGACCGTAAAAAAAATTCACTCTAATGAAGTGTGAATTAATTTTTTCTTGAAAAATTCCTTGAAACTTTTTTACTTTAAAATGAAAAGAATTCTGGGATAAAAGCCTTAAGGAATTTTTTACGCTTTAAAACACTCTTCTAAAAGTAATTTTCTTCGCTCGCTTATTCAAACAAGACGATAAAGAATGATGCCAGTGTTAGTCTTGTTCGAACTTAAGAATTTGATTATTAGAACCAGAAGTAGATGAAACCCTCCTTTGAAGTCTACTACTCTAATGTTCGATAAAGCGCTCCTCTCTGTATGGGTAAAATTCCCAATTTTCCGAGATCGGAGGGGTCCTACTTCATACCCCCCTGTCTACGGAAAATTGGAAATTCTCTCTCTCCACAAACGACGACGTTTTTTTGACGAACTCCGAGGCTGCTAGAGATATTCGCTGGACGAACTCCCGCTCCAAAAATATCTACCGTTAGGAGGCGTACGAATCGCGCTTTTTGAAACTAACCCATACAGAGAGGGGTAGACAAGACCAGGGAGTAATAGACATCAAAGGAGGGTTTCATCTACTTCTGTTAGAACTGTTGCATTTTCACGGCGTTGATATAATTACAATAAGAGCGAACAGGAATCGAAAAATAAAGAAAAGATATATCCACCCCAATTTTTAGTTTCACTTTCTTACAACAAAATTCTTTTTGGAATAGGTTGAAGGCACGTCTCCCAATTTTTTTTCACGTTGCATATTCAATACGTTTCAATTTTAAATATATATTTTTTTTTCCCTTGAAGGGTGAGGAAAATTTCAAGGAAAAAATAACTATAATCTGAAAATTGAATTATCTATTGATTTTTTTTTTTTTTTTTTCTTTTTAATGACGCTGTTCAATATCGATCCAAAATGGTTTCCATACGATAGTGAGAGGTCATAACCCCTTAACTTTATTTTAAATTTAAAAGGGAACGTTGGAGGCTGTCACTATTTTTCATGAACGCCATTTGATTGATATTTTCGTGTAGATGGTTAAAAAACGATTCGAAATATATATACATATGTCATAGAACAAAATTACAGCGACAGTAAAAATACATATTTTATAATCACCCATTTTCCTTCTAAATCTGAACGCACGCTTCTATTTGTGAACACTTTCATTTAAAAATGAATAACTTAACTTTGGTTGGGTCTATTTAAAGATGGAAGAGCTCATTTTGTAGAGCGACAGGAAAAATGCATATTTTATAATCACCAGAAGCCGATGAAACCCTCCTTTGAAGTCTATTACTCCCGGGTCTTGTCTACCCCTCTCTGTATGGGTTAGTTTCAAAAAGCGCGATTCGTACGCCTCCTAACGGTAGATATTTTCTGAGCGGGAGTTCGTCCACCGAATATCTCTAGCAGCCTCGGAGTTCGTCAAAAAAACGTCGTCGTTTGTGGAGAGAGAGAATTTCCAATTTTCCGTAGACAGGGGGGTATGAAGTAGGACCCCTCCGATCTCGGAAAATTGTGAATTTTACCCATACAGAGAGGAGCGCTATATGGAACATTGGAGTAGTAGACTTCAAAGGAGGGTTTCATCGGCTTCTGTAATCACCCATATTCGAAATTAATTAATAATGCCAAGGGTCTTACTGTAAAATAATTCAAAATGATTTTGCCCCTGTAAAAGTGTTGTAACCACTTAGCTTCCGTGTTCTGGGTGAAGCCTAACCCATTGCACCTTTTGCTGGCGTTATATTTTTTTTATAAATTTTATTTTTGGATAAATTATTTGTAACTAAACAATGAAATTGATAAATTAGGATAAAGGGAGAATGCAACCTAACAACATGTGATTTTTTATCAATTCCTGTTTGTTTAAACAAACCTAAACAACCGGTAAACAAAATTATAAACAAATATTAACACTAGAAATAAATTTTCATTTTCATACTCTATTTATTTTTTTTTTTTTTCAGTAATGGAAATAAAATATATAAAGTAATGAATTATTTAATCCCTTAACTATTGAAAAGGTTTCCCGCCAAAAAATATAATCATACGAACCAATGAATGCCATCCCTCTTATAACCTTTATAGATTATTAGATTTTTCATTGACAGTCATAAAGGCGAAATGATTAAGTAAAAATTTTTGCCACCAAGTTCGTCTATTTTTTGTCCCTCTTTTGATGAGAGTTTTCTCCCGCCTTTTCAACTAAAAATATCCTAGGGTTCCCTCTCTCCAGAGTTAAAGGGAAGCTATTATCAACAGAGCGGATTATGGAGTTAGTCACTAATAGAGCTCTGAATTCGTATAATTTTTATTAATTGGATAAAATCTACTAAATTCTGATGTATATTATCTGTTTGATTAAAACATAGACTTCATTCGAGTTAACTTATTCCAAGATAAAGTAACAAAAACCTAATCCATATCCGTTTTTATTATCCAACAAAAATGACAACTTATCTTAGAATATTATCCGATGCGTTATACATTCGGATAAAAAACATTCAAAATTTATTTTCCGTGAAAAATAACGAATAAAAAGATGATTTAAAATCTTAGTTTCGTCGTTTTATTTATATTCTTCGAATTAAAAGTCAATTTGAAATATTTTCTTATATTTTAGACTCTGGAAACGCGAATTATCCATCGTTATACGTGTTGAAAACGAGTAATTTGTAGGTAGATAAAGCGGCGAAGGCTTATCTTCGGGTAAACCATTTAACAATTATACGAATATAGAAATTTCATTGTTTTAGTTACAATTTATCCGAAAATAAAATATCTGAAAATATACGAATAACAGAAGATAATTCCAACAAAAAAGACATGTCCTCTATAGCTGTTTAAGCAAACCTTTCCCCCATCTTTGAATCATTCCCATCAAATTCAAGCCATCGCAAACAGTTCCCCACTTTTACCAAAACCTATTAACTGAACTATCTCCGGGGGGAGACTTTAATTTTGGACCTCTTTTTTTTATTTGAGAGGAGAAATGAAGCTTGCGTTAGAGAAATTTTCGGACGACTTTTTTATTATTGGTTTAGCTCTTCAATTCCTAACTATTCTCCATTTCTATCATGGGAAAAAAGTTAATAGTTTCGTGTTTAAGTAGATTTGGGTCCACTTGATCGACTCCCAAATGATCGACAAGAGGTCCACTTGATCGACACCCAAATGATCGACTCACAATTGATCGACTCCCAAATGATCGACAAGAGGTCCACTTGATCAACTCCCAAACGATCGACAAAGGGATCAAATGATTGATGCTTAATCCCAAATTACCGACAACAAAGGGTGCATTTGATCGTTTCCCAAATGGTCAACTTCGTAATAACGATTATAAATAGATTAACCAACCTAACCTAACCCAAACCTAACCTAACCTAACCTAACCGACAAACGAGTACTCTGACCCCATTTTCACGGAATAATTATTATTTGAATTAGTTCTTATTTATATACCATAATTTAACTTTAATAGTTTCTTGCAAAAAAACTTTGACCTATACTTGTTACTCGCTAAAAAACTGGGCTGTCGATCAATTTGAATGGCTTGTCGATCAAATGGGAGTCGATCAAATGGGAGTCGATCAAACGGTAGTCGATCAAACGGACTCCTTGTCGATCAATTGGAAGTCGAGCAAATGAACCTAAGCCGTTTAGATTATGGTTCGTGTCTAGGTGAGGCTATCTTCCGGAGCTTGGAGGGAAGGGGGGGAGACAATATAGGCAAGCGTGACCCGCCTAAATTCTGTATCTCTCTTCAGACTCCAAATATCGAGGTGGAAGAGTCCAAATAGCTTGAGCAGGACAGGGGTGATGACTTTTTTGTCTATTTTTAAGTGATTGGATATGAAATAAATATGATAGGACCTTTGCAGAACAACGTGTTGTTTACTTTTATAGAGATAGGTTATATACTTATGTATAAACCTGAATTAAAAATCATTATGACGAATAAAAAGATGATTTTAAAATCTTAGTTTCGTCGTTTTATTTATATTCTTCGAATTAAAAGTCAATTTTGAAATTTTTTCTTATATTTTAGACTCTGGAAACGCGAATTATCCATCGTTATACGTTTGAAAACGAGTAATTTGTAGATAGATAAAGCGGCGAAGGCTTATCTTCGGGTAAACCATTTAACAATTATACGAATATAGAAATTTCATTGTTTTAGTTACAATTTATCCGAAAATAAAATATCTGAAAATATCCGAATAACAGAAGATAATGGATCGATCCGATTCCGAGCTCTAGTAGTAACTTAGAAAGAAGCTAAAAGTTTAATAGTTATTTATGAGGTTAGATAACATTGGGCCTCTATTTTCTATCCACAAGAATATAGAGTTATAATTACAAAATTGCTCGTTAAAAGGCCTCTCTAAGATTTATGGTGAAATTAAGTTGTATATCGAGTTTATTTTTTGGGAAACCTTTACGGACCCCATTTATAAATGTTAGTTTTTGAAAGGTCAAACCAATCTTACTAGTTTGCAATCTTAACCTAAAAAAAGTAAAAATCAAGATTTTATTCGCATTGAAGAGTCAGCAGCCAATGAACGATGATACGTCGTTAAGGCGAGATCACAATGAATCTTCCAATAACATTCGATTGACCTCTGACCCATCAATCTCCTTGAATTCAGCTAAGCCTATTTTCCGTTTTAAATTTATGCTGGATTCATGGATAATCTAAATTTATTCGCATTGAAGAGTCAGCAGCCAATGAACGATGATACGTCGTTAAGGCGAGATCTCAATGAATCTTCAAATAACATTCGATTGACCTCTGACCCATCAATCTCCTTGAATTCAGCTAAGCTTATTTTCCGTTTTAAATTTATGCTGGATTCATGGATATTCTAAATTTATTGGCATTGAAGAGTCAGCAGCCAATGAACGATAATACGTCGTTAAGGCGAGATCTCAATGAATCTTCAAATAACATTCGATTGACCTCTGACCCATCAATCTCCTTGAATTCAGTTAAGCCTTTTTTCCGTTTTAAATTTACGCTGGATTCATGGATATTCTAAATTTATTCGCATTGAAGAGTCAGCAGCCAATGAACGATGATACGTCATTAAGGCGAGATCTCAATGAATCTTCCAATAACATTCGATTGACCTCTGACCCATCAATCTCCTTGAATTCATCTAAGCCTATTTTCCGTTTTAAATTTATTTCTAGTTTAATATTTGTTTGGGGGTTATTTTTATTTTGACATTTACCACATTTTCTGATGTTTTATTTATAGGACTATACTAACCCTAGAAAGTTTAGGTTTATATGTCTGTGGGTTGTAGTTGAAAAGCTCTGGTATTTGGTGGATAATATGGTTTAGTGGTTGGAATTTTCAATTACGTAACTCCAAAAAGTGAGTTTTTTTTTACCCAAGATGTAGGAGTTTTTATTGTCATTTTTTTCGTGTTTTTGACCTGTTCCTAAACTTCTTGTCGATAGTAATTTTTCATTCGAGTTAACTTATTCGAAGATAAAGTAACAAAACGCAATCCATATCCGTTTTTATTATCCAACAAAAATGGCAACTTATCTTAGAATATTATCCGCGTTATACGTTCGGATAAAAAACATTCAAAATTTATTTTCCGTGAAAAATAACGAATAAAAAGATGATTTAAAATCTTAGTTTCGTCGTTTTATTTATATTCTTCGAATTAAAAGTCAATTTTGAAATTTTTTCTTATATTTTAGACTCTGGAAACGCGAATTATCCATCGTTATACGTTTGAAAACGAGTAATTTGTAGGTAGATAAAGCGGCGAAGGCTTATCTTAGGGTAAACCTTTTAACAATTATACGAATATAGAAATTTCATTGTTTTAGTTACAATTTATCTGAAAATAAAATATCTGAAAATATACGAATAACGGAAGATAATGGATCGATCAGATTCCGAGCTCATTTATTGATTAGTTTTGATAGATCTGTGTGCGAACAAGTCTTTGTATTTGGCTGCCTCTTAATCCAATCGTTATGACTTTCATCTCGGGGCCAGATAAAGCTTTTATTTCGACGGGGGCCCACCTTTATAAACGGCAAGGCTTCGGTTGGTTGGCGCGTGTGTTTCAACGTTTTTTCCCACCGCTTTAACGAGATCTCATCTTCCCCTTCTCCCAATACTTTTGACCTAGGAGTCACAACACCCTGCCAAAACTATATACAACCAAATATATCTTACAGTCTTGGAATGTACCTAGATTTTGCTACAAAAACCCGTTTTTTATGGGTATTTCTATCCAATCTAATATAGTAATAGTTATTCACTGGATATAGATATCGTATAGCGGTGGTTCCCAATATCTTTCGCCATTGGTCCTTTGTTCATTGGAACTCCCGTTTGTGTCTATGTTTAGTAACATACAAGGTTATATATAGAATAAAGGCAAACCCACAACTTCGACTAGTATAAGAAAATCGCTGCTCTCTGCAAATTTTAACCGAGGGGTCCTGCAAATCAGGCTGAGCAAAAGTCCAAAAATGACCCCTATCTTTAAATGGTTGTAACTTTTCACTATGATCTCCTAGATCAAAACTGATTGCACCGTTAGAAAGTAGACATTCCGTTCATTAATTTACAATAATAAAATTAACATGAGCCACTCGTTAAAGATTATTCCGCCACTGATGGAAATCGAACAAAAATCCAAAAATGACCCCTATCTTGAAATGGCCGTAACTTTTTTATTTTAACACCTAGGCATAAACCGATTGCACCATTAGAAAGAAGACATTCCCTAGATTAATTTAAAATAATCAAATTAACATGATCCACTCGTTAAAGATTATTCCGCCACTGATGGAAATCGAACAAAAATCCAAAAATGACCCCTATCTTAAAATGGCCGTAACTTTTCACTGCAACCTCCTAAATCAAAACTGATTGCACCATTAGAAAGTAGACATTCCGTTCATTAATTTACAATAATAAAAAATTAACATGAGCCACTCGTAAAGGATGCCTCGCCACTAGATACTAATTGAGGGAAAATCCAAAAAGGACCCCTATCTTTAAATGGCCGTAACTTTTCACTACAATCTCCTAGACCAAAACTGATTGCACCATTAGAAAGTAGACATTAAGTTCATTAATTTCCAGTAATAAAAAAGATGCCTCGCCACTAGATACAAATCTTACTAAAAAAACACAAATGCAGGAAAAAAAATGGGTAAATTTCTTTTATGTTTGACCCCTCGCTTTCAACCCTGATACTGGCGTGCCTTTGATTCTATTAAGATTCGTTGGGTGGCTAGACCTTAATCCCATCTTTTTCTCCTTGGGATGAAGGAAGTTATTACGAGCGAAAGCTCAAAGAAGTCTGGACCGCCTTACTCCAATCTATACTATAAATTCGTTACTTTTGCGCAGTAAATCGTCAGACATTCCTATATGTTATTTGGAGTTATTTCAACCAGAGGTATATAATAACCCCCTTCGGGGAAAAGTATGAAAGCCCCTATACTACCAATGCTAAAAATCACGAACAACGAGAGCCCGCTGCTGACTATCTAGGCCACTAGCTCGCGCTGGACTTCTCAATGTCGCTACTCTAGTAAATGGTCTTTGTATAAACAAGACGGCTCGATTTGTGTTTAGAACTTCCTGTCTCGGGAGTCAGGCTGTCCGTTAAAATGGAGTCGAAGGTTGACTTCGGCTCGCGAGTTCCGGAAGCGCGCGTAGGGAAAATTTAGTCAGGTTCAAAATGGTGTAACTATTTTTTGGGAGTAAAGCGGTGTGTCGATCCGCCGCGATTTACGCCGGGCACTCGTTGTTCGTCGATTTTGCCTACCTTTCATACTTCCGCCCGAAGGGGGTTATTATATACCTCTGTTTCAACTTATTCTAAGAGCCATGGACCACTGATAACTTGGAAAAATCCACGTTCATTTGCTTTTATATGAACGGTATTTGACTTGAACTGTACTAAGAAAGTTTACGCGACCATAGTGATGACTCTACGTTACAATAGAAAGTATATGCTTTTCACATTATCTCCTTTTAAAACTGTAAATGTGTTTTACCACACTAAACCCCATAATCATAATCATCATCAGAGTCGACCATCATCATTAGGACAATGATATCTTTTTTTCCATGCCTAAAAAAAAAATAAAATAAAAACGGATAAAATGCAACCTTTTGTTCATTCTAACGCGACCGATCTCGTTTATCATCGAAACATGAAAAGACGAAGAAGCTCAAGAGGAAAATATATTCCAAAAACTTCTTATCTTATAAAGGAACACCGTCATAAGTTTTAATTTTCGTACACAACCTGGAAAGCCAGGAATAGTCAGGGAAAAGTTAGGGAATTTGAAAATTGGTGCAAATGTCAAAGAATTTGAGACATTTTTCTAATTATTTCATGATTTCTCCATTGATTTTGGTAACCGCGACCCCTCGGGTCCAATCATGGTCCTCAATAAAGAGGGAGTAATTCTATGGAGACCGGAAGAGCTTTGATGGTGCTGATCTTTTCAGGAAATAGAAAAGGCTCTTCCTGTTTTTCTTCCTAGTGACGCCAAGGAGGATCAGAGAAGGAGAGGAAATGTGGGGCTGCGTTGAGTTAGAGAGAGAAGAGCCAACCTCCCACTCGGGTGGAAAGGGGGGATAGGAAATTCTCGAGGTAAACTGTTGTCACGTGGTCGCTAGCTAGCGCGTCTCATAAAGGATTCGTTTTACCCACGCGACAACATTTTACCACGAAACGTCTCTACCCCCGTTCTCCCAGAGTGGGAGTTTAGGCCGACGCAGTAGGAACCGCGCCGTCCCCACATTTCCTCTCCTTCTCTGATCCTCCTTGGTGACGCGAAGCATAGCCTCCCATGCAATTTTGTATTGATTGGCAGCTAGGTTTATTTTTTATCTCTTTTGTCTTTGTGTGGAAAGTGTAGCCTCAGAGGAAACAGTCGGTCTCTGTGATGTCTCTATCAGTCCTCCTTCAAACTTCTTTGTCTCCTAGACTCCCACATTCGGTTAAAACATCCGCTGCTAATTTCAAGCATTGTAATTTTGTTCACCACCCAATCTATCTTGTATTATTGAAATATCGACCTCAACTACTAATTAAATATTAGTTTTATTTAAAAGAAACGGCTTCAATATCCTGGATAAAGCATTCAATCAACCATTTACAGTTAGGCCCGATTTAGGCTTAACAATTAACCCCAATTGTCACCCAGTTATTAAACAATTACTGAAAGATCTTTCTGAAACTCAATTAGTAGTGTTCTCGGGGAAGTAATTGAAGAGTAGTTTGGGTTGGCGGAACTATTTGAGAGAGCGATATAGGTCTTTTACTTATAAAGAATGGAATTTGGTCACAACCGCGGCTTCAATCATTTCTGGAATGTTTTTAGGCTTAGGAAACTATTGTGTCGATCAGGGACGCAAGGAGAAGTTTGGGCGACGAAATTCTATAGACGAGATACCTCGAGGGATAAATTACTTCGATGTACACGTGATACAGCCTTTGGCAATGCTAAAAACATAGTTACGTACTAGTACAATGAGAGTTAGGCCTAAAACCAGTTAAAAACATTATTCCCATACAAGAGATTTTTCGCGCGCTTTCATACAAATGAATGTAATCGAGATTGGCGCGTGAAATTTCGCGCGCTTTTCTCGAAAGATAGAACTAGAAATTTGGCGGGAAATATAAATTGGCGCGAAAATTGGCCGAGTTCTCAAATTTTGTGTGTGCAATTTTTAGATCATTCAGTATAGGTTTAGACGAAACTTTTTAACTCGTGTTTCATCCTTTAATTATGTTTCAACCCGAGTAAACAGACTCTGACAGTGATTACTGTCGAAGCGTTTCTTTCATTCTTATTTGGCTTGTATATTCGTATCACTTTCTTATCCGTGGCTCTTTCGGTAAGATGGGGACGATGGAAATCTTTGCTCTTTGACATTTTTGTTTCTAGTTTTATTCATAAGTGGAGATACGGAATAAGGAACAGTGGCTTGTATCGATTGAGAGCTGCCTGTTTCGAGGCACACTTCTTTGTCTCATCCACAAGGCTCAGTAAAGAAAATTCTACACGCTTTACAATCTCAGCTCAATGAGAGGGTGAAACAACACCGAGGCTTTAACTTTTTCAACAATAGCTTAACTGAATTTTGACGTTGATACGAACTGTTTCGTCTTGTACAAATTTCTTTTCTTACTTTTTTTCCGCTCGTCGTAAGAATTTCCTTCTTCTTTTCCTCACCGTTGAATTTGTTAGGCGAACCGAGAAAAGCTTGGTCCATGGTCTCCCAGGGAATTGTGGAATCTGATCCCCCATGCAAGCACTGTCGGTGAGGTTTTTCCAAGACTAGGGTAGATAAGGCTTGCCCCCCCTACTTTCAAAGAAGGACCCGCGGACCCATATAGATTCACTGATGCCAAAATGAGCCTTTCATCCCTTTTCCTTTGGGAAAGACTCGATCACGTAACATAGAGGCAAACTTTTATAATGTAAACTTGTTTCGTCCAGAATTGCTTTTTCGTGAATCACTTCACCCATTGAACGAAAGAACGCGAGCAATTTTGGTTGGTAATTTTATTTTTATTCTATACAAGGTCATAACCCCTTTTGAACTCAATTCGGGCCTCGTTGAATTGATTTCGCACCAAATACGTGACTTTAATTAAACAATAGCGGTGTGCGAGCGCTTGAAAAATTTCGAGCGGCTCGAAGCTCGATAATAAGAGTTTTTCAAAAGCTCGTCAGGGTTCGAGTCCAAAAATCTAGAGCTTCTATAATGCTTGAATAAAAATGTGTTTAGCTCGCTAAACTCTTGAAATAACCAATTTTAAGGTGTAATAAAATTATAACAAAGCGTAAAAGCTCGATAAGCAAAATTTAGGGCTCGAGCTCGATAAGGAAAAAAATTCTGGACTCGAGCTCGACTCCCAGCTCGATAAGGAAATTTTTGAAGGCTCGAGCTCGACTCCCAGCTCGATAAGAAAATTTTTCAATGCTCGAGCTCGATAAGGAAAAAAATTCTGGGCTCGAGCTCGACTCCCAGCTCGATAAGCAAAATTTAGGACTCGAGCTCGATAAGGAAAAAAATTCTGGGCTCGAGCTCGACTCCCAGCTCGATAAGAAAATTTTTCAATGCTCGAGCTCGATAAGGAAAAAATTCTGGGCTCGAGCTCGACTCCCAGCTCGATAAGCAAAATTTAGGACTCGAGCTCGATAAGGAAAAAAATTCTGGGCTCGAGCTCGACTCCCAGCTCGATAAGAAAATTTTTCAAGGCTCGAGCTCGATAAGGAAAATTTTCAAAAGCTCGAAGCCTGAAATTTAGGCCTCGCACACCTCTATTAAACTATAATAAACGTACTAAATCTTTCAAAGCATCATTTTTCTCCTTATATTCTAACCTTCTGTCATTTTTGGCATATGACATCCAAAAAAACATCGTCGCCTCTCAGTCTAGTCTTCGTATTTTTTATCTATCTCTAAATATCTATGAGTATATATTACTAACAGAGCTATTCGTGGGGGGATATCTGGGGAGCGAATCCTCGCTTAATTGGTAGCAATGTCACCGCAGTTGAGCTGATATTTATAACCCCGTATAGTGTAGGGGGAAATTGGATGAGCTGTCACACTAATATACTATACGTATCATTACTCAGAAGCCAATGAAAACTCAGAAGTTCGCGAGGGTATGATGCTTTATAAGAACACTCGTGTCTCGACATGGGCATGGAGAATGAAACAAGGCAGGCTAAAGTAGTAATCTCTATCATTTCTTAATCGATTTGACTCATTTGAAGCCTCACGTGTTCACGCAATATCTTTATAAATCGATTTATCGTAGCTTCATCTATCGGTTGTTGAAACTTTCGAATCGGTACGAAACTGGTTCCCGAAGCAGCCTCCCTTTGGTCCTAGACTCTTTAAGTAACAGCAGAGGTATATAATAACCTCCTTCGGGGGGGGGGGGAAGTATGAAAGGTAGGCAAAATCGACGAACAACGAGTGCCCGGCGTAAATCGCGGCGGATCGACACACCGCTTTACTCCCAAAAAATAGTTACACCATTTTGAACCTCGCTAAATTTTCCCTACGCGCGCTTCCGGAACTCGCGAGCCGAAGTCAACCTTCGACTCCATTTTAACAGACAGCCTGACTCCTGAGACAGGAAGTTCTAAACACAAATCGAGCCGTCTTGTTTATACAAAGACCATTTACTAGAGTAGCGACATTGGGAGAAGTCCAGCGCGAGCTAGTGGCCTAGATAGTCAGCAGCGGTTTCTCGTTGTTCGTGATTTTTAGCATTGGTAGTATAGGGGCTTTCATACTTCCCCCCGAAGGGGGTTATTATATACCTCTGATAACAGTGATTTTATATGCTTATACCGTAGAAAATTGTTGTGTTTTTCTGTAAGGAGAATTACACGCTAAAAATCAAAAACTTTCTATTAATACTCCATCCTTAGATTGCAATTCTAATAAAGTTATACACATTTACTTTCCTACAGGACTTATTGTAGTATTAATAGGCATTTATATCTTCATTTGTCTCATTTGTTTCATCATTCTTTGAAAGAGATGGTAGCTTAAGTTTTTACGTAATAGAATATTTTTAGCTTTAGGAAAAGTCCAATCATCTAAAAGAAATTTGCTTTCTCATGGATCTTTGTTTTGTGTCTTGTACAAAATCACTGTCGTTTTAATTTCAATTAATAGCAACATGAATGAAGTGTTTAATCAAAGATTTTTTGTAGTTTAGACAATATTTGGGAGTTTTAAATTGTAATTAACGATAGATATGAAATTATGTTTTAATTATGGTTAATTTTTTTGTAATTTTAGCTTCATTTGGCGGCTTTATCGTCGCTTAAAGGAGAGATTATGGAATTGACCAATCGACTACAGCATACTTTTCAAGAAAGGGATCTATTAGAAAGACAGCTAAATCGATCTCAAGTACGTTAACTTATTTATTATACACTTAAGAACATAAAATTCTGAGAGAGAGAGAGAGCCAATCGAAACTGGTAGTGATATCAGAAGCCGATGAAACCCTCCTTTGAAGTCTATTACTCCCGGGTCTTGTCTACCCCTCTCTGTATGGGTTATTCTCAAAAGGCGCGATTCGTACGCCTCCTAACGGTAGATATTTTCGGAGCGGGAGTTCGTCGAGCGAATATCTCTAGCAGCCTCGGAGTTCGTCAAAAAAACGTCGTCGTTTGTGGAGAGAGAGAATTTCCAATTTTCCGTAGACAGGGGGGATGAAGTAGGACCCCTTCTAACACGTAAAATTGGGAATTTTACCCATACAGAGAGGAGCGCTATATGGAACATTAGAGTAGTAGACTTCAAAGGAGGGTTTCATCGGCTTCTGGTGATATTCAAATATTTCTAAAGTCTGCATCTTCTCAGAGATTCTATTAAAATTCCTACTCATAAATTAGAATTTGTTTTAAAACAGTTGGATCGTTTGTTATTGGTACGGGAACACGAAGAACGAATGGAGCAACAAGCCCAGAGGTACGAAGAGCGGTTAACGGAGTTGCATTCCATAATAGCCGAATTGTCTAAAAAGCTGGAAATTCAAAGAGCAAATATAATTAAGTACGATGAAATTCAATAAAGGGAGGATGCAACCTAACAACAAGTGATTTTTTTATCGATTCCTTATTGTTTAAATAGGCCTAATCCACTAGCGAAAATATTTACAAAACAAATATAAAACTAGAAATAAATTTAAAACTTACCCTGAAAATAGGCTTAGCGGGATTCATGGAGGTCCTGATTTCCTCGCGTGTAAGGTCTAGCGACCAATCGCGCGCGACGTAAGTCTCGTGGAGATCTCGCGTGAACGACGGGCCTTCGCTCATTGGTCGCTAGACCTGACACGGACGCGATTCAGGATCTCCATCAATCCCGCTAAGCCTATTTTCGGGGTAAGTTTTAAATTTATTTCTAGTTTAATATTTGTTTTGTAAACTTTTTATCGGTGGATTAGGCCTATTTAAACGATAAGGAATCGATAAAAAATCACTTGTAATTAGGTTGCATTCTCCCTTTAAACATTTTGAACAATCTTTATTTCGTTTTTTAATTAAAAATTAAATCATAGGGAAGAAGATGAATTTAGTCAACAGTCAGGTGAAGAATCTCGACAGAGTGAAGTACAAAGTCATTGCACCAGCAATGACAATAACCTCGCTGACTCTTGCAGCGAAAAAGGTTGGTTCTGATTGGTCCTTTAGCAATTTTACAGAAATCCAAACGTTAAGCCTAACGAAAATTGTTTTAATTACAAGCAATTAGGGGTTGATTAACTTTAATTAACAATTTTAATAGGTGACTCTAATTGCGAATCTAATCCTGACTTAACGGCTAAAGCGGGAGGACCAAGAGACCACGAAGATTTAAGTAGTGGTCTCGGAGACAACGAAAGTTTTGAAGAAAGAGCCATGCAGGTTCGTTTTCCCCCCGAAGTAATTAGTAATTCAACCCTTAATTAAACACGTTAATAGGTTTGTCGAGAATCCGAAGAATTCCATAGTTTGACCGAAAATCGGGCCACATCTTGTCACAGTTTACAAATATCTCAGATGCAGGAAGAAGTGGTTTCGTTAAGAGCGGAAACCTCAACCCTTCAAGAACAATTGGGTCAACAAGGAACCGAATTAAATCGGTTAAGAATGGCGTTTTCAAATTGTCGCGAAGAACGGGATCGATTGCAAAGAAGGGTCAGGGAACTTCAAGCTAAAGTTAATAGTCTACAGTCTCAAAGTTCGCAGGGTTCGCAAGCCGGTAGTTCACCAACAAGAAGTAAAAGTCCTCATATCAATCCAACGACCGGTGAACGAACCCCGACTTCGAGAGAAGACGTTCCTATTGCCAAATTAGCGGAAAGAGTACGATTAAAAAAGATGGATGGTAGCGATAGACAGATACTTGGATCTGAAATAGCGTGTCTTGGGGTAAGTTTTAAGCATTCTTTCGTTACGCAGATAGAAAGGAAATGATACTTTTATCATCTAGGTAACGAATTCCAAGGTTGCGGAGCATTTGTGCCACAGTATGCAAGAAGAATCTCACGCGCAAGAAATTTTCCAAACTTTGTTTTCAGCGGGTTCCGCCGTTCCCGAATCGAAAATTCAGGAGTTTGAAGTTGAAATGGAGCGTCTCAATAGCAAAATAGAGAATTTAAAGTCTCAAAATGATCTGTTAAACTTAACGTTAGAAGAAAGTAAAAGCCAATGTGATCGCCTGAGTGTTTTGATCGGCAAATACGAATCCAACAACACGGCTCTGCAGTTAGCTTTGACGTACAGTGATCAATCCATCGAAACCTTCGAAGTCTTACTCGCCCTTCTTGAAACCGAACAGGGTCTTATTTTAGCTAATTGTCGAGCAGCTGGTCTAGGAGGATTAGGTAAGTCGTCGTGATCTTTCAGATATTATTTTTTTGTTTATTTCAACACGAAAGTGGCATTGAGATTCGAACGCGATTGAATTCCCGCCAAAATTCGATTGAATTCTCGCCAAAATTCGATTGTTTTCTCGCCATTCTTCGATTGAATTCCCGCGAAAATTTCGATTGAATTCCCGCCAAAATTCGATTGAATTCCCGCCAAAATTCGATTGAATTCCCTCCAAAATTCGATTGAATTCCCTCCAAAATTCGATTGAATTCCCTCCAAAATTCGATTGAATTCCCTCCAAAATTCGATTGAATTCCCTCCAAAATTCGATTGAATTCCCTCCAAAATTCGATTGAATTCCCTCCAAAATTCGATTGAATTCCCGCCAAAATTCGATTGAATTCCCTCCAAAATTCGATTGAATTCCCTCCAAAATTCGATTGAATTCCCTCCAAAATTCGATTGAATTCCCGCCAAAATTCGATTGAATTCTCGCCAAAATTCGATTGAATTCTCGCCAAAATTCGATTGAATTCCCGCCAAAATTCGATTGAATTCCCCCCAAAATTCGATTGAATTCCCGCCAAAATTCGATTGAATTCCCGCCAAAATTCGATTGAATTCCCGCCAAAATTCGATTGAATTCCCTCCAAAATTCGATTGAATTCTCGACAAAATTCGATTGAATTCTCACCAAAATTCGATTGAATTCCCGCCAAAATTCGATTGAATTCTCGCCAAAATTCGATTGAATCCCCCTACATGGAATTCTTCACTCTTTCCATTTGGTTGTTTGAAAATTTACCATTACGCAGTTAAAGGATGTAATGATGAGGAAGTAGAAGTGACTGTTTTGTTGAAAAGAGCTCAAGATAATCGTAAAGCCGCAGAAAATGTAGCCAGGCATTGCCTTCAAAAGTTAGATAGAACTTACGGCGTAGCGTTTCTAGTCCCAGGATGTAATATAAGTCCGTGGGAAGACGTATCTTCCCACAGTCGCACCACAAGGTAAGCAAATATTCCCCGTCCACCCAGTTCTGTATTTTTATAAACACATTGTCATCCGAAACAGTACAACAAGTTCAACATCGAGTAGCGAAGGCACCGAATTTACAAAAATAGATGAGCAAAGACTTCGTGATTATATTGGACAATTGAAAAGCGACCGATCTTCGGTTAAAACTACAGTAGTTGAGTTAGAAAGTATTCACGTGGACCCATCAATGAAAGATTCTTTCCCAACTGTTTTTGAAGCCCAAAAACTTGACTTGGAAAACGCGGTTTTGATGCAAGAACTAATGGCGATGAAGGTTAGTGACATTTAAACGTATTTTTTGCGATAGGTTCGAACCAATCTTCCAATAGAATCGCCAAATGTTTAAAATATCAAATTTTTACGTTACAGGAAGATAAAGCGGAGTTAAAAGCTCAAGTTTATCTCTTGGAAAAAGAGAAAGCCTCGTTAGAATTGCGTTTAAATAGCCGAGAAGCGCAAGAACAGGCCTATTTGGTTCACATTGAACATTTAAAAGCCGAGGTTGAAGAACACCAACAATTGACGGAAAGACTTCGAGGAAATCAAGGTCATAGTTCAAACGCCCACGTATACATGTCCGAAGGAAGCGCCAGCCCCGATAGCGGTCACGAATTCGCAGAAGCTGAAAGACGCGAGAAAAAACTCAAATCTAGGATACAAGAATTAGTTTCTACGTTGGAAAAAGTTACAAAAAACTCCGATCTACGGGCTCAACAATCTACGGAGTTCATTAACGATTTGAAAAGGGCTAACAGGTAAATTTTATCCATTCTGGGTGAACACGTTTCTTATATTTTAGCAGCGAGTGTTTAAAGTTAGCTGGGAGCGTTTAAAGTTAGCTGGGAGCGATTAAAGTTAGCTGGGAGCGTTTAAAGTTAGCTGGGAGCGTTTAAAGTTAGCTGGGAGCGTTTAAAGTTAGCTGGGAGCGTTTAAAGTTAGCTGGGAGCGTTTAAAGTTAGCTGGGAGCGTTTAAAGTTAGCTGGGAGCGTTTAAAGTTAGCTGGGAGCGTTTAAAGTTAGCTGGGAGCGTTTAAAGTTAGCTGGGAGCGTTTAAAGTTAGCTGGGAGCGTTTAAAGTTAGCAAACGAGCGTTTAAAGTTAGCAAACGAGCGTTTAAAGTTAGCAAACGAGCGTTTAAAGTTAGCAAACGAGCGTTTAAAGTTAGCAAACGAGCGTTTAAAGTTAGCAAACGAGCGTTTAAAGTTAACTGGGAGCGTTTAAAGTTAACTGGGAGCGTTTAAAGTTAACTGGGAGCGTTTAAAGTTAACTGGGAGCGTTTAAAGTTAACTGGGAGCGTTTAAAGTTAACTGGGAGCGTTTAAAGTTAACTGGGAGCGTTTAAAGTTAACTGGGAGCGTTTAAAGTTAACTGGGAGCGTTTAAAGTTAACTGGGAGCGTTTAAAGTTAGCTGGGAGCGTTTAAAGTTAGCTGGGAGCGTTTAAAGTTAGCTGGGAGCGTTTAAAGTTAGCTGGGAGCGTTTAAAGTTAGCTGGGAGCGTTTAAAGTTAACTGGGAGCGTTTAAAGTTAGCTGGGAGCGTTTAAAGTTAGCTGGGAGCGTTTAAAGTTAGCTGGGAGCGTTTAAAGTTAGCAAACGAGCGTTTAAAGTTAGCAAACGAGCGTTTAAAGTTAGCAAACGAGCGTTTAAAGTTAGCAAACGAGCGTTTAAAGTTAGCAAACGAGCGTTTAAAGTTAGCTGGGAGCGTTTAAAGTTAGCTGGGAGCGTTTAAAGTTAGCTGGGAGCGTTTAAAGTTAGCTGGGAGCGTTTAAAGTTAGCTGGGAGCGTTTAAAGTTAACTGGGAGCGTTTAAAGTTAACTGGGAGCGTTTAAAGTTAACTGGGAGCGTTTAAAGTTAACTGGGAGCGTTTAAAGTTAACTGGGAGCGTTTAAAGTTAACTGGGAGCGTTTAAAGTTAGCTGGGAGCGTTTAAACTTAGCTGGGAGCGTTTAAAGTTAGCTGGGAGCGTTTAAAGTTAGCTGGGAGCGTTTAAAGTTAGCTGGGAGCGTTTAAAGTTAGCTGGGAGCGTTTAAAGTTAGCTGGGAGCGTTTAAAGTTAGCTGGGAGCGTTTAAAGTTAACTGGGAGCGTTTAAAGTTAACTGGGAGCGTTTAAAGTTAACTGGGAGCGTTTAAAGTTAACTGGGAGCGTTTAAAGTTAACTGGGAGCGTTTAAAGTTAACTGGGAGCGTTTAAAGTTAGCAGCCAGCGTTTAAAGTTAGTCTCAGTGGAATTTGCTAATAATTTTTTTAACTTTAACAATATACGAAACAGTGCCTTGGTTACGGCTTTCGAGAAAGCAAAGAAGAAAAATCAAACCAAAGTTAAAAAACTGGAACAACAAATGGCTCTAATGCTCGAAAGACATAATGCCCAAGTAAGAAATAAAACTTCATTTTTATATTTTGGATGTGTCTGATTAGGCCCAAAAGGTTTTTCTTAATTAGGCTTAATTATTTTGCCCCAATTTCAGGTTAGAATGATGAAGCAAAGAATCGCAATGCTTGAAGGCGAAAGCCATCAAGCTTGCGGTGGTACAGGTGGCGAAACATCGTTATAACGATAAAAAAAGGGGAAATATTTTCTACTTTTATTTGGTGTTCGATTGTGGTCCTAGAAAACGGTTAATCCGATTAATTGGACGAGATACAAACTCGTCCGTAATTGGTACGACAATTTAGATGGATGTCAAGATCTTGGTGTCTGTCAAAGATAATGAAAGAAACTTTTTCAATATACCCCCTTTAAAATTAATCCATAATCCTATTTAATCTTTAATAATTAATAATCTAATAGTTAAAGGTTAATTAAACCTTGCACAATCTGGTCCAAATATTTTTATTTTCTTTTGACTTTGATTTATTTTTTACGAACGAATACCAAACTTCGATGGCCAATTTTTTCTATTTCTTAAGTTATTTGACGCCGGAAGTAGTAGAAACCGAACTAAACGCGCTTTAACTAGTAGTAAGTCTTCCTATCGTCTAGATAATTCCCAAAAAATTACTTTGGTTTACGTTTTTACGCAGAAATTTGCCAAATGATTCAACGAAATGCTTCGATACTTATATTTTGTCTCTGTTAAAGAGACTATCTGCCATTTTTAAATCCCCTTTAAAGTCGATTTATTTTTTAACTTAGCAGACGACGTTAACCATAATAAATAGTACAGTCAAAGCAAAGCTGTGTGCTTAAGGGAAGAGCATTTTAAAGGGGCAAATTTCAGAGCAGATAGGTCCTTTACAAAGCAGACGACAAAAATGGGACCCATGTATTGTTAAATTAATGGGCGGAGTCACATCTATCCGATAGGAGTAATTTAAACTCAAGGTCACTGAAACTCCTTTGGGCTTGCTTTAAATTAGGAATGACGTCAAAGAAGAGTATTTTGCTCCCCAACTAGATACACCCTCGCTTGAAATATGGAATAAAATTAAAAGAATGGAGTTTGGCCCCCATAGATACTGAATAACTTAAAGGCGAGGGGTTTTTACAACGATATTTATGTTAGAATAGTGTGACGAGGGGTGAGGAAAATTGAATACAATCGCTTACAAAACAAAATGTACATTTTTACGTTGTAAAATTTATATCCCTGTTTCAAGGGAAAAACTATATTAAAAATATTAAAATTTCAAAAATAATATAGCCAAAAAAGTTGTATATGTTCCTGTATGGTTTTGTACAAACACCGTAGTAATTGCTTTGTAAAATGAAAAAAAAAAAAAAAAATACAAATTTTCATTGTAAACGCGAATGTCTGGTGAAAATAAAAAAATTAACCCTAAATATAGTTATTTTTTAGGTTTATGTTCAAGGAATTTCAATCTACCAATAACAAAACGAATCGAGTCTGGATGAACTTTAACCTCCCACCTCTAATCAACCGAGCTAACCATTGAACCTCAGTGGGCTCTGTTTGATGTTGTGATTTGTGTGTAATTAACAGAAGGAATAATTTACGATGACCGTAAACCAAAAAAGGTAAGTTTTTTTAACTAAACCTAACATAATAAGATGTCTTCAAAATAACGGTGTGTCATTCTACTTTGTATGCCTGTAACCAGAACTGAAGGATGTCTTTGGAAAAGGCTTAACTAATGGATGCGTTTACTGACAGAATGGTATTGTAAAAGCGGTTCAGATGTCCCGACTCCAGAGAAACCACCATCAAAGGTAACTGACAATCTCAATTGAACCCAACGAAGTTGTTTAGAACAGATATGGCGAAGAAACGATAAATCGAGGACATGACCATTCTCTGTTTAAGAGATTAAAATTCGCGGTCGTCCTAACTCCTAGCCAACAGCAATCGTACAGTTTGTGACGTCATATGACGCCTCTTTGCCCCCAAAATGCCATAGCTTTTAAGTTGACCTCAAAAATGCGTCACCACGGTGATGACAGACATAAACTCAAAGGTCATGTCGTGAGATTAGAGATGAATCGTTTCATTGCCCATGGATGAAGGAAGGATTAGTTTGCAGGATTTTTGGTATAAAACGTAAGTAGGCTTAGAGGAATGGGTGTTAGTTTGGGGTCTTTTTTTTCTTTCTTGAAAGAGATATATGCTTAGATCAAAATGAGTTAGTTTGCAATATATTTGGCTGAATTGAAAAGTAGGCTTAGCTGTATGGGGTCAAAGGTCTCATGGAAATAGAATTGTGACCTAAGACTAGTTTAATAATGGGATTCAGTTTGCAATCTCTGGTGGAAAGGTAAAATGCAAGTTAAAATATTCAGTAAGGATAAATAAACTCAGTTACCTTGAAATATAAATTTATTTTTTATTACATGACCCAGACTTAGATACAAGACTAATATGTACTCAGCCTCTTTATGTTTTTTTTAAACAATTCATTTAAAATAGTTATTTAAATATGGAAGTTTATAGTAAGGTTCAAATTACAGAGTAAATAAATAACTCCTTAAAAATAAATATACCTTTTAACATCTCTTTAGAAAACGATAGATTTTAGAAGAATATAAAATTTAAATTAATATTATGTTTTAAAACCAAAAATAATTATGATTGATTTTTGAGTTTACGGAATGTTTGGTTTGTCTTCTGATAATGATTGCCAATATTTTCACTTTTCCGCCGTACAAATGTTCTTTCAAAGTGTAAATTTTCCATACCTTTTAATTTTCAATCAATCCCGAGTAATTTTAATCGAAAGAGTACGATATTTGTGCCATAATCTTTAATTTCCCGCAACCGTTAATGGCAGTAAACCTCGCGGTTTCGCAAAATAATTTAATTTCTATTTCTTTTTCTTAACTTCTTTCCGTTGCATTTTTAATTTTTTCTTTTCTTCCTTTTTCTTTTCCTTTTCTCGTAAACTTTTTATTAATTTCCACGTGAAAAAACCTGAAAAAAAAGCGTTATTCAAGGTTAAGCCTTTTTCAAAACTCTACCATATGGTAAAAGCGTCTGATCCAATTTTATCAACTAAATCTATTTATTTTTTTATCACTATTTATAATAATTATCACTTACCAATTACCCCTACGGGAATAACAATAAAAACGGAATAAAAGGCTAACATTGAGCCCCCTTCATCCTGATTTTCTAGGACTGTTTCTTCGTCCATTATATATCGAAGATGATTCTTATATTTTTTATACGACCTACCTACGGTGATACAATACTAAGTAATGTGCCTATTTTATAATACGAGTCCCTTAGATATCGGATTAAAACTAAAGCATCATCAAAATAAACAGCTGCCTAACTTCCCCCGATACTCGGTTAATACTTCAAAAGTGATAAACGATTGAAGAGAACCAGAAATAAAAAACGTGGCAAAAGAATTTCATAGGAGTAAAAAGGGAGGAGTGAACTGAGATAAACTCTAGCCCATTTTTTTTCTTTTTTATAAGAAAACTAGTTAAACGAGATAATTTTTAACGAGCTTCTTATCATAGCCTCATAGGCTGGACATTTCTCAAATCAAGTGACATTCATTAGGCCTAATTCTAAATTATTTATGACTAGCGTGGAATTATTATTAATACTACAATTAAATTTAAACGGTAGGCTTATGCTTAAATTATATTTTCTATTTATATTTTAGACAAAGATTGGAATTTGTGTGGAAACTTGGAAAGGAAATTGGGAATGAAGTTCAATTAAATGGCACACCAAGGCTTACCTACGAGACCTATCGTTACAATAGCGGGGAAAACGAAGACCCAGTTGCTAAATGCGTGTTCTATAGGACCACCTTCTTTAAAATCGGGGTTCGTTAAGTCTACCATGTTTTATAACCAACTACTTGGTAATTAAAATTAACTTCGCTAATTTCATTAGCTTAAAATTGTGCGCTGTATTATAATGCCAGCGTAACAAGAGGATGAAAAAAAAAAACTTAAGCTGCGTTCAGCGATTAACCGAAATGTCCGGTAGGTTACTGATTGATGTATTTATATAGAGAGTGTATTTCCGGTAAATGTTGCTAAACCAACTTTTACTTTTGACTCTTTCCGCTAGGGAGCGACACTCTACAGGGTAAAAATTTTGTTCATACAAGGGTGGATCAACAAAGGTCAAAGGAGTATGGAACTGTAATGAAAGGTTACGTGACGGCAGAATGAAAAATGGCGCCTTGTTTAAATCTTTCAATCCAAATAAACGAACTTTGTTTTCGATTTTTCTCATATGAACAACTGCAGCTTGTGTTATAGGTATGTTATTTTCTTTTTTAGAACATCTCTCCTCCACGGTGATATGAAAATTTGCAAATTAACAGGTTGAATTTCTTTATTTTTAGTTAAGCCTAAAATGGTTATCAGCAAAAGTATAAATCACGATCTACACACGAATCTGAGGATGGATTTTAACGAGTAAGTGATTAAATTTAATAAATATAATAATTAACCTAGGTAGGTAAATGCATGTTTTAATTTTTGAACATATAATCATAAGTCCTCGTCGTAAGTAGTTTATTTCATGGTCAAATTATAGGCAGGGGTCCCTATCCGAGATTTTTTTTTACTCTAGAGGCCCCCTAATGGCCGAAACACACATAAAAGTGAGTCTAATAGGTAGGGAGGGGTGAAAAAACTTCGGTATTGTTATTATAATTGTCAAATAAGTGCGAGTAATCTGGTAAGCAGCCCCCTGTAACATGAAACCATAATGCTATAACCTTTCACAGAGTAACCTAATTGTTAATTAACAATTATCGTTCTTAGGATTTTATTTCTTATTGTATCCGATTAAGAATAGATTAGAGATTTTATAATAAAGACAAAGGCTTATCATTAAAACTTTATTTTCCATCTTTCAATTGAATTTGATACCAGAAGGTTCGTAATAGACCTCAAATAAATCAATTATATCCCAAAAGATAGCTATCGCGCTAAAAATTGGATAAGAAAACTCGTTTTCCATTTTCCCGTGAGGCCCTAAGAAAAAACCTTGAGTCCTGGTAAAAATTTGAGTCTATTTTTTTATATAAAAACTATTTCGCAACCTAGAAAAAAAAAAAAAAAAAAAAAAAAAAAGAAGCGACTTCGTTCTTGGCCAAGGTCGCTACGCAGAGTTTATATCCTATTTTGTGCTGTTAGCATAAGTAACAAATACAGAAGTATGATAATGTAAAGCCCAGGTTACGTTTACTCGGATTGCTATACGAAATATCAGAAGCCGATGAAACCCTCCTTTGAAGTCTATTACTCCCTGGTCTTGTCTACCCCTCTCTGTATGGGTTAGTTTCAAAAAGCGCGATTCGTACGCCTCCTAACGGTAGATATTTTCGGAGCGGGAGTTCGTCGAGCGAATATCTCTAGCAGCCTTGGAGTTCGTCAAAAAACGTCGTCGTTTGTGGAGAGAGAGAGAATTTTCAATTTTCCGTAGACAGGGGGTATGAAGTAGGACCCCTCCGATCTCGTAAAATTGTGAATTTTACCCATACAGAGAGGCGCGCTATATCGAACATTAGAGTAGTAGACTTCAAAGGAGGGTTTCATCGGCTTCTGGTATTGCTATACGAAATATACCAGATACTTCAGAGAAACGGGATGTAGATAACAAATTTGCCATTTCCTAGCCCCATCTAGTGGCAAAGTCGTATTTTTATAACCTTAATTTTAATTTCTACAATAATATAATTATCTTGGAGTTGGAGTACTTCAAGAACACTTGAAACAGCTCAATAAAAATAGCCATAAATTTAGGGAGATATATCATACTTATTAGATATTATATAACTTATGCTGATAATTTAAGATCGTTGATAAAGTGAGAGTCGGGTCTTTCCCGCCTTCGTAATTCAAATAATTGTTTCTATACTTTCATTACGCAGTTATTGTCTCTGATTTTTTTGGGTTCGTGGTTATGATACAAAACGAAATAGAACACGTAGGTGTTTCCCATGATCCCATCAAATCACGTGGGTGACTGGCTTTTTATTTTATTACGTTTCCAGTCAGGCATTCTATTATAAGACCCTTTAAATGAATACTTAAATGTTTAAAGAGATACTATTAGCTGAAATTAAGTATTTTTTCTGATTCATTATTTAAAAATATGTCCCTATGAATTTTTTCATAATTTTTGAAGCACCAGAAAAGTTTATATCTTAAACATGCGTTTGAATTTCGCTATAGTGACTTTTCGACCAATCAGCGGTCGCGTTAAAAGACCAGGAGTTTTTACTCTCGTTGCGCGCGCCTCGCGATCCCGCCGGATTATGTCTCGCGCTCCTTATCAATTTCAATTTCAAAGTTAGGCTTAGCGCAAATATGGTCCCATTTCTACAATTTATAAGATTTTTGTCCGTTTTATTTTACCAAATTGATTGAAAAGCCCGGTTAATACACTAACTGGGTCTCTAAAAACTTCTCTATACCGAGAATCATATCTCAATCATTATCTATTCTAAAACATCGCGAGACAGATTGGTCGGAAAGTCACTTCATTAATAGTCCTGGTCGATTTCCAAAACCGGAAGTCTAGAGAACTTCGCGAAAATTTTGGCGGGGAAAACTTTTTGTCACGTGATCGTCCGCCATCTTTTTGTAGGGTGAAAATAGCTACAGACTAACCAACGCCTCCTATACTTTATCATATAGGAAGCGTTGGACTAACAACTTGAATTTGGTTTGTGGAAAATAAAATTATAAATAGTCTGGCAACCTGTTACTACGAAAAGATGGCGGCGCGGCTATGAGACAAGGGCCCATTTCCGGCAAATCGACCAGGACTATATATAAACCCAATGGTAAGCCTAAAAAAATTTCAAATATTATTTTCTAATTGTAATAATTGATAAAATAATTATGTTTAATTACTAAAAACCAGTCTAGCGTACTTTTAGACATACGTTTAGAATATAGGTTAATTAGATTAATTAACTAATTCATTAACTACTTCAAATTTTCTAGTTTTAAATAGTGAAAACACTTTAATAACACCTTGGTTTTGTTTTTCCTGAATTTATTTATTACCCCAACTCAAAATTAGATGCCACCAACTCTTGAAATATATATTAAATTTTTATTTTTACCGATGACATAAGAGCGGGAATGTAAGAGCAAATTATAAATCACTAAACTTATTCAGTAATGGCGCGATTTCGATTACGTGATAAATTCTTTATTTCTTAACCAATAAAAGCTTATTCATCAGAATATCATTTACTTTCGAAATATAATTAATTTTATTCAAAAGATTATGCAAAACATTTTTATTTGATTATGCAAAAATTAATTTAATTCAATTTATTATATGAATTTCATCCTTATATTTGAAATGTTTGCCGTTTTATTTCCCCCTGAGTGATTAGTTTATTAATAATCAGAGTTGAAGACACTTAAAGATAGAGTAAAAAGGAAAAAAAAAATTTAATTAGATATAAAATCCGGCCAATCATATCAGAAGCCGATGAAACCCTCCTTTGAAGTCTACTACTCTAATGTTCCATATAGTGCGCCTCTCTGTATGGGTAAAATTCACAATTTTACTAGATCGGAGGGGTCCTACTTCATCCCCCCTGTCTACGGAAAATTGGAAATTCTCTCTCTCCACAAACGACGACGTTTTTTTGACGAACTCAAAGGTTGCTAGAGATATTCGCTGGACGAACTCCCGCTCCGAAAATATCTACCGTTAGGAGGCGTACGAATCGCGCTTTTTGTAACTAACCCATACAGAGAGGGGTAGACAAGACCCGGGAGTAATAGACTTCAAAGGAAGGTTTCATCGGCTTCTGATCATATTAATTTACCAAAAAATTCTAATTTTTATCTTCATTTTCCCTTTAATATTAAAATTAGCTCAGTCATACGGGTCTTTATGGACGCGATTTTGAAACGCGTTGGAGAGAGTTAACGAGCTACAACATTTACACTCCTTCGAGCAGTCTTTACATACATTTGTATTGAAGTAGCGGGGTATCCGTAAAAACAACAATATTTTTTCCAAACAGCTGTATTAGCCACGTTTGCGTTTGTTAGAATATACGTTCTAAAGATTATAAGGCAAGGATAATAAAAATTAAGCTTAATTCCACGAATTTAATGCGTAACGATGAATGTTCACTGATTTTAAATCCCTATCTAATACCAAAAGTCTATTAAATCATTCCATAAAAGTAAACAACGCCCGTAAGAGCCCATCACTTACAAATAACCAAAAAAAGTCATCACCCCTGTCTGCCTCGGGTGATTTGGACTCTTGTGTTGTTACCCTAGGTAACAATAAATTCCAGTCACTTATCCAATACTAAAATAATATAATCTTTAATTTTATGTATTTAAAGTGAGGCTATTACTGATTTTTATGAACTCCAAATTTAAATTGAGTGATATTTTCGGGTTGATTGTTAAAAAACGATTCAAAATATATATACATATGTCATAGAACAAAATTACAGCGACTGTAAAAATACATATTTTATAATCACCCATTTTCCTTCTAAATCTGAACGCACGCTTCTATTTGTGAACACTTTCATTTAAAAATGTGTAACTTAACTTTGGTTGGGTCTATTTAAAGATGGAAGAGCTCATTTTGTAGATTAAGAATGGGGCTATTCGGGGAACACAGTTTCAACACTCTAGGAAAAGACACGGAGAAGATAGGACCCTAATTACCCCGACAGTAAAAATACATATTTTATAATCGCCCATTTTCGAAATTTTTAAATCTGAACGGACGCTTCTATTTGTGAACACTTTCATTTAAAAATGTATAACTTAACTTTGGTTGGGTCTATTTAAAGATGGAAGAGCTCATTTTGTAGATTAAGAATGGGGCTATTCGCGGAACACAACTTCAACACTCTAGGAAAAGACACGGAGAAGATACGACCCTAATTACCCCGACAGTAAAAATTTTATAATCACCCATTTTCGAAATTTTTAAAATTAAAATTCCCCCGCAATCTACGTCATCAATAGTGATGACGTAGATTGCGGGGGACTATAGAGTCGTCTGATTTCGCTATTGCACCAGTCGTTTCGCGCCGTATTGTTCGTAAAAGTACTTAATCCAGATCAAATCAACAACCTTTCGTATGAAAATTAAAATTAATTACGTCATAAATCGTGGAATAAAATGACCTTCATATTTTTGTCATTTTCATTTCCAACGCTTCAACGCAGGGGTGTAAATTTTTGAATATAACGTCTTAATAATATAATTCAGTCTCACTTTGGATCATAAAAAGATTTTATCAGTTTAGTCAAATTTTTTTTCGAGTGTAACCGGATAGTCTAGCTTTTATGGCAGTGTAATCAACACCAACAATTATCGTAATATAGATAACACTTGATAAGTATGATTTCCTTTGAAAAAAAAATATTGCAAACAATATATAGTTGCTTTAATTATACTATTTTTGTTTAGGGGCCCCAAGCTTTTTTTTAAACCATTATCGATTACGTAATAGTGTTATTCATTGTGATAATTCTATTACCTAATTTAACCGATAATAAAAATTACAATATAGGGAAATATTGAAATTAACATTTCATTGGAGCTAAAAATGCAACAGCTCTTAATTAATTCCTAAAGTTTGATAAAGTTTGAATTTTAGTAAAAGCAGGGTGACCACTTTTCCTATTTTTTCCTGTATTTTCACCTTCCTATTTTCTCCTATAATTTAATGTCAATTCCTATAATCTCCTATATTTCTACTCAAAATCTCTAGTTAAGGGTAAAGTTCTAAATCATACTGTCAGCCGTGACTGTATAAGATTATTTTAGCTTAACTGTACATTTTCCAGTTAAAATAGTCTGTAAAATTCCATACTATTTAAGCAATTGGATCATATTAATACCGTGTTTAAACCGGTGGCGAGAGTTGTGACGCGATAATAAACATGGTTCCTACTTTTAATTATTTTCCTATTTTATCCTATATTTTACACTTATTTCTTCCTATTTTAGCCTATATTTTACATAAAATTCTCCTATATTTTCCTATATAGGGTTTTCAAATTTTCTGTGGTCACCCTGCTTGAAAAAAACTTGAAATAAATTTTAAACTTACCTTGAAAATAGGCTTAGCTGATTCGCTCGATAATAGGTGCACCAAATGACCCTTTTAATTATTATAATCTTATTAAATTAATTAAATAAACAGTAAAAACCTTCATTTTTGATTTATTCTTTAATTATAAACAGGTATAAAGCAGGTACGTTTTGTTTAACGAATGACAATGAACACTTTCTTATTATTTTGTTTTTTCGCAAATTAGACAATTTATATATTATGGCTTATGACTGTGTGTATGTGAACGATCAGGCCCCTTAAGCTGAGCAAGAAGCTATTTTTAAAAACGAGGTGCTAGGTTTTTACCCCGGAAGAATTGTTTAGCTTCCAAAATACAGAAGTAGCTATATATTCATATCAGAAGCCGATGAAACCCTCCTTTGAAGTCTACTACTCTAATGTTCGATATAGGGCTCCTCTCTGTATGGGTAAAATTCCCAATTTTACGAGATCTAAGGGGTCCTACTTCATACCCCCCTGTCTACGGATAATTGGAAATTCTCTCTCTCCACAAACGACGACGTTTTTTTGACGAACTCTGAGGCTGCTAGAGATATTCGGTGGACGAACTCCCGCTCCGAAAATATCTATCGTTAGGAGGCGTACGAATCGCGCTTTTTGAAACTAACCCATACAGAGAGGGGTAGACAAGACCCGGGAGTAATAGACTTCAAAGGAGGGTTTCATCGGCTTCTGTTTAAAACTCAAAATGTGAAAAATCAAGATAAAAAAATTCATATAAAAGACTTGTATTCGATAAACGTAACTTCATTCATCAAAATATTATGACAATTATTTCATAATAACCTCTTAATTCTTATTAGCATTAATATTATACAAATACATTTTTAATTAATATTTATATTATACAAATATAAAAAAGTCACAAATATTATGAAAGGTTTGTTTTTTCACTATAATATCAAAAACCTTTAGAGCAATATAATATATATAACAATTTCAGGCAAACCTATTTTATTTTTAATTTATTTTACAACAGCGCTAATTAAATTAATTTATCAAAATTTATTTTGGTTTTTCGGTTGTGGTAAAAACACAGAGTAGAAATTGATGGAAAAACAGACGTGAGAATATTGGATGACCTTTAACCCGAGATTTAAGATCAAATATAATTTCTCCAATAATTTTGAAGATATATGGCCACTAGAGGACGCTTGTGAAAGCCAGATTTTGAAAAAATCACAAGATGGCACTGATTTTCATAATTGGGGGCGCCGTTTTTCTGGGGGAAGGGATTACAGTCTACCGAACTCTCTTTTACCTCTTTCCCCAGTATCCTCTCGCGTAAGCGGGTGGGTACGCTGTAGGCCAGACGGGTCTCTGATAATAATCTCTATAGTGGTTTCACTTCAATCCTACTCTGTGTTTAAAATGGCTTTGTTTGAAAATTATATTGAGCATAACATTAATCAGAAGTAGATGAAACCCTCCTTTGAAGTCTACTACTCTAATGTTCGATATAGCGCTCCTCTCTGTATGGGTAAAATTTCCAATTTTACGAGATCGGAGGGGTCCTACTTCATACCCCCCTGTCTACGGAAAATTGGAAATTCTCTCTCTCCACAAACGACGACGTTTTTTTGACGAACTCCGAGGCTGCTAGAGATATTCGCTGGACGAACTCCCGCTCCGAAAATATCTACCGTTAGGAGGCGTACGAATCGCGCTTTTTGAAACTAACCCATACAGAGAGGGGTAGACAAGACCCGGGAGTAATAGACTTCAAAGGAGGGTTTCATCGGCTTCTGCATTAATCAATATTTGTATTTGACATATTTACAAACATTGCAAGTTCTGTTTTTTAATATATATTTTTTTTAAATATTAATAACAAAAAAAATAGGTTTATTAATTTGTTGTATATCTTCATTATGTCTTATATAAAAATTAACAAAAATACATGTTAAAATTTATTACAGCTAATATAATATACTCAACCTATCGTTTCTGATAGTACCCGTAAAGAATGCTTTTGAATGTTAAACAAATTTTCTATACAATTGTACACTAACATTTTGAATTTTTAAATTTCACAAAGGCTTAAAACCACTTAGGCCTTTGCGAAATTTAATTATAATTATTATTTAAAGATAATTTAAAGTAAGGCTCTCATAATTTTAGTTTTTCATAGTTTAAAAAAAAAAACTTCTATATCAAAGTACTTTCACGAAAAATTGCCGTGAAAGCGACCGTATCACGTGATAGAAAACGGAAGGCTTGTTATTATAGTAATGACGTAGAAATTTGTTTTAAAAAATTCTAATATTAAAAAATATTTATGTTTTTATGGCAGATCGTTTTTAACGAATTTTCCGAAAATGCTATTCCGATTCTATTTGTAGATTATGACAGCCTCACATTAACAACACCAGAAGCCGATGAAACCCTCCTTGAAGTCTATTACTCTAATGTTCCATATAGCGCGCCTCTCTGTATGGGTAAAATTCACAATTTTACGAGATCGGAGGGGTCCTACTTCATACCCCCCCTGTCTACGGAAAATTGGAAATTCTCTCTCTCCACAAACGACGACGTTTTTTTGACGAACTCCGAGGCTGCTAGAGATATTCGCTCGACGAACTCCCGCTCTGAAAATATCTACCGTTAGGAGGCGTACGAATCGCGCTTTTTGAAACTAACCCATACAGAGAGGGGTAGACAAGACCAGGGAGTAATATACTTCAAAGGAGGGTTTCATCGGCTTCTGACAACACTAAAATATTACTGATTCATTACATTACCATTAAAAATCACTCTTAATATGCTCTTACAAAACTCAAAATCACTCAAAAAAATTCACTCTAAATTCAAAATCATATAAATCTTACTAGAAAAATATTAAATTCAATCAAAAGTATATAAATTTATTAAATGAAAGTAAACAACGCCCCGTAGATTAATAATATCAAGAATCCATTCAGGTTCCATAAGAATATGGGAGCATAGCTTTAGCCTCTGGTACCATCCTCCCAAACTTTGTAACTAAAGTTCGTCCGCAATTTTCGCAACATTTGCACGCTTAGATCTTTTTTCGGTCGGCTTCATTTTTATTACCCAAAATATTATGTCAAGGTCGTTAGTGGCGCGGGTTAATAATAGATGTCAAGAGCGATTTACTTGAAAAATCGATTCGAAGCGGACGAACTTTTGCTACAAAGTTTGGGAGGATGGTTATTGAATCGCGGCCCTCCCATATTCTTATGGAACCTGAATGGATTCTACAGGGAGACACTCTAGCGGTAGCGTTCTCCACGCGTAAATATTGAAATAGCAAGCGCCATCTGCGGAGGAAAAGTATTCAGGAGTTGGGGGAAGTCAACATAGCCCAGCGCGGCCCGCCTAAATTCTGTAGCTCTCAGTCCCGACTCGAAAATATCGAGGAAGAGTCCAAATCACACGAGTCAGACAGGGGTGATGACTTTTTTTTGTCAATTTTTAAATCCTTTGCTGACAGTATTGAGCTAAGAGGCGTTGTTTACTTTTATTGAGTAAATTTATATACTTTTAATACAATACAAATTGATTTTAAAGTGAGAATCAACTGTGGCCCCACGAACCATTTTGTTAACAAAAAATCTGGGACAGTCTAACTTTACGTTACAAATAATTCTCACTGATGGCAGTAGTAAAGATTTGATAAAAATTTGAAATTTAAAAAATAAAAAGGTCATAGCTTCTATTAATTTTATCTGATTTCGAAGCTAAAATTGAATTTGTAGGAGGGTATAATATAATATTAGATATATATATATATATATATATATAGAATTAAATAACATAATCTATTAATTTTCGGATCAATTTCCTCATTTATCACTTTCTATAAAATAAGTGCCTCTTATTTTGGATTAAAGGGAAACTATATGAGAATAAAATTACTCAAAATGTTTAGGCGACCATTTTAGATTTTAGGTTTAAATTTCGTCCAATCATATTATTTCAACAGCGCCAGAATATATTGGGAAGTTGGTACTAGGGACGGAAATAAGCACAAATCGTTGGTCATTGTCCGATAAATTTACCAAAATGTCCGATAACTTTTTATTTTTAAGAGGGGGTCACTGGACAAATGTCCGATAAAAAACCTTTTTAATACAGGAAATGTAGGATTGTCCGGTAATTTTGTTAAATGTCCGATAACTTTTGAATTTTTAAGGGGGTTACTGGACATTTGTCCAATAAGAAAAATTTCTTATTTCCGTCCCTGATCGCGTGTGCGATGCCAGAATATATTGGGAAGTTGGTACTAGGGACGGAAATAAGCACAAATCGCTGGTCATTGTCCGATAAATTTACCAAAATGTCCGATAACTTTTTATTTTTAAGAGGGGGTCACTGGACAAATGTCCGATAAAAAAACCTTTTTAATACAGGAAATGTAGGATTGTCCGGTAATTTTGTTAAATGTCCGATAACTTTTGAATTATTAAGGGGGGTTACTGGACATTTGTCCAATAAGAAAATTTTCTTATTTCCGTCCCTGGTTCAACTTGGTACTGTTGAAGGCTAATAAACTTAACTATTTCGAAATTCAATGTGTTCATTTGAAATTTCTCGAATAAAGGCAAATATTTTGTCATGATTTCGAAAATATTTTTCCTTTTAACGTTTTTTCCTCATCATTTTAAGCTCGAAATTTGTATTCAATAAGTTCACCAATTCAATTTATAATCACGTGATATTAAAGTGTTAGTAGCAGACGATTTTAGGAGCGTTTTGGTTTTAAAATATATAAACCAATATTAAATTAGAAATAAGTTTAAAACTTACCCGGAAAATAGGCTTAACTAGATTCATAGAGATCCTGACAAGTCAGCGACCAAAGAAGAGATCCTCGCGATTTGATTGGTCACTGACACGTCAATTCGATGAATCCAGCTAAGCCTATTTTGAAGGTAAGTTTTAAATTTATTTTAGCCAATATTAAAAATATTAAAAAATTCAAGTTAATATTCTTTTATCAATTATTCCTTACAACCACATATATATGCATTAAACATATCAATCGGCCCATAACATTACACGCTATCGCGTCTAGTGAATATATATATATTTATATATTAAACGTTATTTACGTGTACTGACTTTAAATTTTAGTTAATTTTTCAAATACCGGAGCTGTATTCCAAGGTAAAAAGTTGGAAGTTATTTCATTATTTTTTTAGTTTTTGGCAATTTCGTAATTACGAATGTTTAGATTCATATCTGTTATTCGTGGTATGCTTTACTGGCACAAAAACAAAGCAAAAGCTCTTAACCTGTTTTGGAAATTTGGAATTATGGTGCGTGTTAACGTTCACTTTCCCCCCTCTTAATAATAAAATTGCGCAATTTTTTTTGGGGTCAGATTAGGGAATTCGTATTTCGTAATATTTCCCATTTATAAATAGATTTACATACCACGTTTGTATAGTGTAGTTAATTTTAACCAGTTAAAATTTTGTTAAGCCTAATTTATGTTTATTAAGTGCGTCCGTTATTGGTAATACGTTAGTTTCCATGGAAACAGTGTTTTAACCAATAAGAGACGTTCTTCTACAAGAGATATTTCGGGAGGTAGGCGTCAGTTTCTCTCACTGAATAATAGATGGCACCTTTTTTTTTTTTTTTGGAAAATCAAGTTAGGCTTAACGGGCTCTAGAAATAAACTGTTAATTAACCTTGTTTTAAAACATATTTTAACACAAACAACATATTTTATCTCGTAATCAAGGATACGTGTGTTCTTTTCCGTTGAATTTCATTTATATTAACGCGAAACAGTTAGTTAACATTGGTTGGCTGTTATAGGGACTGTTCACTAAGTCCGGAATGTTTTTGTTCGTATGATTATCGCGATATAAAAGCTCTATTTTTATGAATTTATTTTAAAGTTTATATAAACTTTGGCAACGACATTTATGTAAATTTTTTCAGTTCGGTTTTTTTCAAAAGACTCGCCTCGTAATCTAGAATCTTTTTCGAATGTAAACTAAAAAGAAAGACGATGAAAAAATTGATCGTGAAGACCGCGAAAAGGCCGTAAACGCTCCAAAATTCGTGGTCCATTCGGGCCCCCGTTTCCATGAAGTCCCTTCTTTTAAGCAAATCGTTCCTTGAAGCGAATATTTGATTCACTGTTGCCATAATGCCGCTAACGTGTAATAGTTGATGGCTATTACCTACGATGTCAAATTTCCCCGGGGCCAGCCTCTCAGGGAGATGTGACGCGTAGAAGAAACCGATACAAAATGAGAAGAAGAATTGACGTAAGAAGAATGGCATAGAGACGGCGTCAACCTCGGACAAGTTTGCGTCAGGGCTGAAATAACGGTAGAGTATTGGAACGCTGTCCCAACACCATGGGATGACAAAGGCCCCGAGACGAAAAACTTTAACCCAAAATAGGTTCGTCATGAAACGGCTCCAACACGCCAATAAGGTACAAATAACGGTATTTGCCGCGCTAATGATAAGAAACGACTCGCCGTAACTCGTCTCTATCAACTCCACCGGAAACGAGTAAGCTTTGTAGATTAATCCAGCCCCGAAACTGTAGAAACTTAGGGCTCCGTAGTCCATGAAAAACCAAACGTCGCGAGCGAAACACGATAGACTGAAGAAGAGATGGGCCATACAGCTTACCAACGGGTAGAGGCAGATGGTTAGGCAGAATGCCATGAACGGCCAAGTGTAAGGGTTCGTTGCTACGCTCAGCGTTTCGTACGTTTCGCGAAACAAATAGACGAAGTATAAAGTTGGAATAAAGTGGGTCCAGAAATTGAGCGTTTCGTTGGTCAGGATGAAGGCGCTTTGTATGCATTCTTTCATGGTACTACTTGGCGACCGGTACCCCGTCATGATCGCTACTTCGCGCAAGTGTTCCGGAAGCTCATGGTCGTTCATCAATGGCATGTTGTTCATCTCATTAATGAAATTAGTACTCGTCAAGCTCACTCTCCGTTGGAATTGACTGCGAATTGAATTGTTGCAAATCTAAATTCACTCTCCCCGAGTATGACTTGCATCTAATTTTAATTTTGAATTAGGCCTAATAATCTCCGAAACCTTTTTACAATGACTTTTAATTTTAGAGCGTCACGTGACTTAAAAACAAACGAATCAAAGCGTGGGGTTAAAACACGAGCTGGGACTTGGATTAAAGGAGCTATCTGCTCTAGAATTTTACCCTTTAAATTTATCTTCCCATGTCCACTTAACCTAGCTTTGACTGTACAATTTGTTACGGTTAACGTCGTCTGCTAAACAAAGGAAAGAAAGCGCGACTTTAAAGGGGCTTTAAAAATATCAGATAGTCCCTTTAAAACAAATCGAATAAGGATTAGATATTTAATCCATTTACAACGCGAGCCCATCCCTTCGAGTCACGTGGCCTAAATTATTTAATATTCTCAAGGATATCAAAAATGTGCCCCAACCAAACAAGGTAGGCGATAGGACACGCTACACCTTAGGATTAAATAGGAAATATCAGAAGCCGATGAAACCCTCCTTTGAAGTCTATTACTCCCTGGTCTTGTCTACCCCTCTCTGTATGGGTTATTCTCAAAAGGCGCGATTCGTACGCCTCCTAACGGTAGATATTTTCGGAGCGGGAGTTCGTCGAGCGAATATCTCTAGCAGTCTCGGAGTTCGTCAAAAAAACGTCGTCGTTTGTGGAGAGAGAGAATTTCCAATTTTCCGTAGACAGGGGGGTATGAAGTAGGACCCCTCCGATCTCGTAAAATTGGGAATTTTACCCATACAGAGAGGAGCGCTATATCGAACATTAGAGTAGTAGACTTCAAAGGAGGGTTTCATCTACTTCTGGAAATATCTAAACGGGCGTTTATTTTTATTTTGAATTCTGAGCGCAGAACGCGTTTCCGTCAACTCAAAACGTTCAGGCGAAGAGGCGACTCTAACCTTAAAGTATAAGGTTAGTTCAAGGATTCGAGGGAGTGACTTGACGATGGCGCTAAAATTCATATTTTTGACATTTGGGAAACTTAACTAGCGGACTATTCTTATATTTGATAATTTGAAGGCTATTATTATGGGAATTTGGTCCTTACCTTATCGCCGAATGCATATCGCCTACGCTGACCAACATTTTAAAATCCTGTCGTCTCCCACGATCACAGCTTTGGAGAATCCAAACAGCGACTAACTAGAAGCAACAGAGAGAGCCAACTCTCGTGTAAAGGCGTGGATACCAGGGACTAGCTTATATCCTAAAAGAACCGAAAGGCCTGGACAGTCAAGCGTGCGGAAAGTATGAAAGATAGAACAGCGCCTCTGGTGTCGAGTGATAAAAACATCAACCTTAGCTTACGTAACTTAGTTTATCTCTAACGCTTTGAATCCTTCGATGTTACGTAGAATTAAACCAACCACTACGCGACACTACTGTCCCACCAGCTTTTATCGGTTAACATGTACTCCTAGTGGTTAGCAACTCTTTTTCCCACCTTATTAAGCATCGATATGATTTAGGCGCTCATTATCGATCCCTACTCTGCAGCTCTGTTGAATGAATTTTAGAGAGCTCGCTTGGCAAGGAACTGACTGCTTTCAACAAGAGAAAGCGTTTTTTTATCCCCAGAGCCGAGTTTCAGTGGTTGTCTCATCATCGGAGGATGGATGGAGATAAGGTATTCTATCGCTTGGATCACGGGCCAACCACGTTTTCTTTATCCGCCATATTTGTCGAGAAGTTGACCTCATTTTTCTTTTTCCCGCCAAAATGGGGAAAGTTTAGACACGATTCAAGGGAGTCTTACGAAGCTTCTAATAAACGTCCGTCGAATTAAGACACTTGTGATTTGTAGAGCCCCTTTAAAGCGCTTAAAGATAGTCCCTTTAAATGCGCAGATAGTCCCTTTTAAAAGCGCAGATATTCCCTTTTAAAAGCGCAGATATTCCCTTTTAAAAGCGCAGATATTCCCTTTTAAAAGCGCAGATAGCCCCCTTTAAAAGCGCAGATAGCCCCCTTTAAAAGCGCAGATAGCCCCCTTTAAAAGCGCAGATAGCCCCCTTTAAAAGCGCAGATAGCCCCCTTTAAAAGCGCAGATAGCCCCCTTTAAAAGCGCAGATAGTCCCTTTTAAAAGCGCAGATAGTCCCTTTTAACTACGCAAATAGTCCCTTTTAACTACGCAAATAGTCCCTTTTAACTACGCAAATAGTCCCTTTTAACTACGCAAATAGTCCCTTTTAACTACGCAAATAGTCCCTTTTAACTACGCAAATAGTCCCTTTTAACTACGCAAATAGTCCCTTTTAACTACGCAAATAGTCCCTTTTAACTACGCAAATAGTCCCTTTTAACTACGCAAATAGTCCCTTTTAACTACGCAAATAGTCCCTTTTAACTACGCAAATAGTCCCTTTTAACTACGCAAATAGTCCCTTTTAAAAGCGCAGATAGTCCCTTTTAATTACGCAAATAGTCCTTTTAAAAGCGCAGATAGTCCCTTTTAAAAGCGCAGATATCCCCTTTTAAAAGCGCAGATAGTCCCTTTTAAATGCGCAGATAGTCCCTTTTAAATGCGCAGATAGTCCCTTTTAAAATCGCAGATAGTCCCTTTTAAAAGCGCAGATAGTCCCTTTTAAAAGCGCAGATAGTCCCTTTTAAAAGCGCAGATAGTCTCTTTTAAAAGCGCAGATAGTCCCTTTTAAAAGCGCAGATAGTCCCTTTTAAATGCGCAGATAGTCCCTTTTAAATGCGCAGATAGTCCCTTTTAAATGCGCAGATAGTCCCTTTTAAAATCGCAGATAGTCCCTTTTAAAAGCGCAGATAGTCCCTTTTAAAAGCGCAGATAGTCTCTTTTAAAAGCGCAGATAGTCCCTTTTAAAAGCGCAGATAGTCCCTTTTAAAAGCGCAGATAGTCCCTTTTAAAAGCGCAGATAGTCCCTTTTAAATGCGCAGATAGTCCCTTTTAAATGCGCAGATAGTCCCTTTTAAATGCGCAGATAGTCCCTTTTAAATGCGCAGATAGTCCCTTTTAAATGCGCAGATAGTCCCTTTTAAATGCGCAGATAGTCCCTTTTAAATGCGCAGATAGTCCCTTTTAAATGCGCAGATAGTCCCTTTTAAATGCGCAGATAGTCCCTTTTAAATGCGCAGATAGTCCCTTTTAAAAGCGCAGATAGTCCCTTTTAAAAGCGCAGATAGTCCCTTTTAAAAGCGCAGATAGTCCCTTTTAAAAGCGCAGATAGTCCCTTTTAAAAGCGCAGATAGTCCCTTTTAAAAGCGCAGATAGTCCCTTTTAAAAGCGCAAATAGTCCCTTTTAAATGCGCAAATAGTCCCTTTTAAATGCGCAAATAGTCCCTTTAAATGCGCAGATAGTCCCTTTTAAAATCGCAGATATTCCCAAGCTAAAAAATAGATACATCCGGAGTAAATGTCATCTATTCCTGGTTATATGAGATTACAAAACCATTTTTTTTTTTTCGAAAATGATATGACCTTCTTTCAAGGCTGGGGGATCACGAGTGAAAAGAGTGGTTGTCGATCTACCTCGACGTCTTGTTTTAGAATTTCTCCTTTTTGTTTTACGTTAGAAGTCACTCGGGCGGGTTTTCGAAACTATGTGGAAGGCAATGCTCTATCTTAGAGGCCCTCTTAAGGTGGAATTTTCTATATGTTGGAGTAATAAAACATTTTCACAGCTGTTTAAACGAATACTTTTTCTCATTATTTTTATACCGTTTTAATTGTTATAATAGCGGAAATATTTTTTATTACCCGAGGGACATAACTTACATTCATATTTCAATTGAATCTACCTGTTATTATTATTAAATGGACATCCAAGTCCAAGCTACACGATTATATTTGGCTTTCAAAATAAAAATAAACTTTTTTTGCGGCTCTTGAAAGACTTGGCTAGAGTTCCTGGCATTATATAATCGTTTTTAACCGTATAATGCTTTCTAAATTAGTTTAACCTTCAATGTATGAGATCATACGATATATTTTAGTATATTAAACTGTGTGAAAATTATTCTTCATATAATTTTGATTCTTTATATATTTAAATATGATTATATACCGCAAAGACGGTATAGTTATTTTTAACCACATAAAGGGAGAATGCAGCCGAATAAGTTATTTTTATCTAATCCATCAGTAATTGTTTTAAAAAACAAGTACTAAAACTAGAAATAGCGTTAACTTACCCGGAAAATAGGCTTAGCTGGATTCATGCTGAAGAAATCCATGATTTCCATAAATCTAGCTAAGCCTTTTTTCCGGGTAAGTTTTTAAATTTATTTAAAATTTAATATTTGTTTGTATAAATATTAACTAGTTGATTAGGACTAACAAATCAATTATGTTCCATTCTCCCTTTAAAGAGAGTATATTACTGAAAATATTCTTATTTCTGTCCCAGGTCACGAACTCTATAATTATTTAAAAAAAAAAAAAAAAATACTTATTTCCCTTCCTGGAGCTGCATGTATCGGCCTCTATTGGAGGTCTGGTGCTCGAATGTAATTTGCATAATTACGTCGCCATTTTATTAGTTTTTTGAGGAACAATGGCTGAAAGATTTTCGCGGTTCCACGAATCTAGGGATTATTCGGTAAATACTTTTATAATTTTCATTACCGCATTGAGCATGAAAAACAAATCATAATTATAATTTAAGTTATGTAAATTTAAAGTCTTTCGTGTTGTTTAACCCTATTTATTGACCGCGTTTTCATTCACTAAGCCTTGGCCATAATATTTCTATTATCGTCATTCTCTAGTTCACTGTGTACGAGTGTAGTCTAAACTAGGAAATAACTTTTCACTGAATGGCAAGATTTAAAAGCCTAATAAGCCCCTTTCCCCAATCTTAATTCTTACTGCCACATATTTTATTAAAAGCTGTGATAGCTGTCTCAGGAGGCAGTTAGCTTTAGTCTTTACAGTTTCCACAATTTGCCCTTATGGCCCTAGCTTGACCCCAAGCTTAGCTTTAACTTAGAACTCTGTTCTAAGCAGTGATTTAGACCAAATACTTTATCTGCATCGTCTGCAAAGCCAATTCCCCCAGAATTTCAAACAAGGGCTTATTTATTTTCAGAGCGCAAATGTGGATTGCTACGACGATGGCTTGTTGGAGTTGGAACAATCGTCCATGAGTCAACCAATACCAGAGGTAATATATTAGGCAGGGGTTAGGCTTAGATTAAGCTCTTTAATGCATATTTGTGACTTTAGATAACTAAGTTCCCGAGGATTTTGGTTGTTTCTACTCTGGGTTCGTTTTGTGTTTTTCATTAAACTAAACAGGACAACTTGGGATACAAATTGCTGAGGAAACATGGATGGAAGAGTGGACGAGGACTCGGACGGAAAGAACAAGGTAATGTTCGTTTAGCGCAAAATCTTACTGAGAGTTGACGAATTCGCTCTGGAACAAGACTGATTCCAAAAAGCCTTAGTCCCCTTACTATCATTCAAGTTTCTGTAAGTACAAAATAAATGAGGTATGTCAACCACTTTTTTTTTGAGACGGCGTCTGTTAGTAATTGGCTGGTTATTTGGTAAGATGTCGCGGTACTTGACCCCCTTAGAAATTTATCTTTCAAAAGATGATTGATATGAAAGTTTTACTGCAATAAACCTTTTTTTGGTGAAGTATCTTATAAAAATCTTTACTGGAAGATATATTTATTGTAAATCAAAGCTAAATTGAAACAGTTTAACTTATTCACGCTCAAAATCGGTCTAGATTACGAGAGTGCTAAAAAAAACTAGTTGTAACATCACCCAAATGAAATTTTATCCCTTTAACTCTCTTCTTCGCTCGTCACGTGACGTACCATAGATACCTCTAAGTTTTACGAACCCTTCATCCATGTTAGGCTGATTTTTGTAGGAATAGTTCAAAGTTTATAAAGAAATTAGTCTTAAGACACGAAAACTCAATTCAGGCCTTGTCCAATTTATCTCGTTTAAACCTTGCGAATTTAAAAAAGGCTATTTTTATTTACGTGTGACGTTAGTTTTACTTTTCATTTAAATGCGTCACGTGACGCGTATATAAAAACAGCCTCTAGAATTTTCAATTTAAAATTAAATTTGGCGCGAGATCAGTTAAACGAGGCTCGAATTGACTCTGCAGTTGCGTATTTACTTTAAATATAATTTAGGATTTAAGAAACGGTTCCTTAATATTTCGTAAAAACCAGAAATGAAATATTTTTGCAAGATGCTCAACCAATTATTGCACCCTTTATAATTTCCATTTACAAAAAAAAATAAAACAAATGCCAAGTTGGCGAGAGGGTTTTTAAACCCCAAAAAAGTATGGTATTGACTTCGTGCTATCTGCGATTTCTTTGATTTCCCCCTGAAAACTTGGTTGTTGCTGGGATGTTGGCGAAAACTCCTAGCGCGTACGGATGCGATGTAACTGAGGATACGGGAAAGAAAAAGTGTGGCTGACACGCACGACTTTGATTTGTTGAGGGATAATAGAACGATATCTCATTACTCTTCTCTTATCTCGATCGCTACCTCTTCGTCAAGATCACACGATTTTTATACAGAGATGCCAGCCATGATGGTACGTGGCTATGTGCTTCTCGAATGAATATAGTTTAAAAAAAATCATCGGATTACGTACGAATAATCTGATCTACATCAAATTGAAAGAGTGACGTGGCTTAAATTTTTAAATTTAAGCCTTTTTTTTTTTGGTTCGCTGGTCTAATAATAACTTAGTGTTGCTTGAAGTAGACGCGCAACCTGACGCGATTTGGTACTGCCTTGTCAAATTGATCTTGCGTCAAACCCTCGAGTTAATTTACCTGAAATTTGAAAAAAATTCTTACGTGTGACGTCAGTTTTACTTTCCCCCATAGAATTATCAATCTGCTTTCTCTATAAAGAAAAAATTCAAATTTTGGTCAAAAATGGTCCAGCATATTTGACCAAATAGACCAAATGAAAAAAAAAACTGAACCAACGAAAATGGAGCGAAGATATTTCAAATTTTGTTCGAATTTAGTTGAATTCAGCTTTGTTTGTTTGGTTTATTTGGTCAAATTCCGTTAATTTTCCAATTTGGACCATTTTTTGACCAAAATAGATGATATTTCCTTAACGGGAAGTAGATTTCTATCGCTATTCTATGCAAGCGCATTAAAATGAGAAGTAAAACCGACGTCACTCGTATGTAAAAAGAGCCTCTATGATTTTTTTCAGTTTTTTGTGTTAAATTCGCGAAATATATTTGACAAGGCCCGAATTGAGTCAGGTTGCGTATTTACTTTAAACAGTAGAGAGGGGTGAGCGAGTCTTAATTTAAATTCCTTGCCATAAATCATAAAATTTCGTTGATATTGAAGGCTTAGCTTGAGTTTGGGAGCTAGAATTCTTGTATTATAATTTAATTTAAAGAGAAAGATGGGTAGATAGACACGAAACCTGACTCATTTCGAGCCTTATCAAATTGAACTCGCTTAACACGAGAATTTCGTATACAAGAATTGAAAATAAAACAAAAAAACCTCAAGGATAAGTGACGTTGATTTTGTCTTTTCATTTTAGTCGCAGGCGAACGTTTCAAATCCTTCAGGAATTTATCATTTCTTGTAAAATAAATTCGCTTGTTTGACGCGAGTTCTACTTAACAAGGCCTGAAATGAGTCAGATTGCGCGTGTTCTTTAAGTACACATGATAATCAATGTTCAGGGCAATATTTTAGGTCAAAATAGATTTTCTTTGAATTCTCGAACGCACGTTTCTTGATCTATTTAAAAGTAGATTTTTATAAACGTACGCTTTCGATTATGGCAAACTTATGTACAGCCCACGTTTATAGTTAACTCGCGCACCCCTGCATCTATAACCTTGAAATCAGATGTATTTAAAACAATTCGAGAAACAAGCTGAAATATATAAGCAATGTAAAATCAATACAGCTATTAAGAATTCTCGATTTTTCTCGTTTCAAATAGGGCGTTTGGATCCATTGCCAATTATCGTTAAAGAAGATATCATGGGTTTTGGAAGATGGGAGATGGAGGTATGATGATTGAAAAACGAAATAAATAAATATGTAATCTTTAGGGGCTGTCCATATTAAAGGTTAAAGGTTTTGTGGTTTGTAGCCGCCAGGGGGCGTGGTGGCCAAGGTCATTGTCTCATTTATTTGAAAATTAGGCTTAACTTATATGGAAACCAGGAAAATAGGTTTTTAGTTAAAAAAACTGCAGAAAATTTAACAAACGTAGTCTGGAAAACGTGGAAATATCAGGGAAATTAATTTTCAAAATCTTGTTCACACAAAATCTTGTATTTAAGCCTAATTAGGTTTTTAAAACTTACTACAATTGCTAGGAACCTCTTGTTTTTAAAATAATTTGTAAAATTTGCGATGTTCTCAGGTTCAAATCCCCATAGTAGCCAATCTACTTGAAAAAAATAAAAGTTCAATGAACGGTATAGCTTTTTTACCTACTAGGACCATTTACAAATGGAAAACGCTATTAGTTTTTATAGATGTGTCTAAGAATGTGACAAGAAAGACACTTTGGAACCATTTACAATCCGTTTTGACAGTGGTAGGCTGTAAATTTCCAAGTGGGCCCCAAAATCCAATCAAAGGGGAATCTGAAAGTTATCAACCTATCCTGGCTACTGCATTTTGTATGTTTAAATTAACCTTTAGAGCAAAAAATTGCGTTTTTTGATCTGAAGAGGTCCTCAAGAACACTACAAAGGTGCTTAAGACTTCCCCAAGACTTCTTGACATAACGAAAGATTTCCCCAAGACCATTTAAGAGTAAATAAGACACCCGAAAGACTTCTCCAAGACCTCTTATGACTACCTTTTACCCCATTATTTACTTCTAATCTTTCCTAAATGGACAAATAATAAGTCTTAGAGACTTCTTGCCGCGCCTAATGAAGGGGGCTACCATTTTGCCCGTTCCGCCCCCCAATCAGCCAAGAACGCAGTAGTAGTGGCTTTACTAATGCCTAAGCTTCAACATTCTATGATTTTTCAGTCACCGTCACAATTCAGTGATGGGTTTAGTCAATTTCAAACTGAGATGATGTGAGATGACGGAGAGTTAAGTTTTCGCTTTACATAGTTTATGGACAGTCCCATTTGCTTCTTTTATTTACATCTGCAATTAAAATATGATAATAATATTTTGTATCGCAGATGGATTATGCTGAAGAAACAACGGAGAAAAGAAGGGCGTTAGAAATAGAAAAAGAAGAAACTGAAGAGTTAAAACTTAAATATAAAGTATGAAGGAAGTTTATTTAAAATAGGGTTTTGTTTAAGTGTCGTGTCTTGGTGTATAACCTCATTTGCCCTTCCTTCTTTATGCCAAAGGAGACGCGGAGGAAAATTCTATTTTATTCCCCCATAATTTTTAAATGGGGCTATCGCACATTTTTCTGGAGATTCAAATGGAATATTTAGGCAAACATCGTAAATGGAAGGGCGCAATCAAGAAGGATCAGACAAGGAGAGGAAAAGTGGGAACGGCGCGGCTCCTACTGCGTCGGCCTAAACTCCCACTCTGGGAGAACGGGGGACAGACGGGGGTAGAGATGCTTCGTGGTAAATTGTTGTCACGTGGGTAAAACGAATCCTTTATGAGACGCGCTAGCTAGCGACCACGTGACAACAGTTTACCTCGAGAATTTCCTTTCCACCCGAGTGGGAGGTTGGCTCTTCTCTCTCTAACCCAACGCAGCCCCACTTTTCCTCTCCTTGTCTGATCCTTCTTGGCGCAATCTAGCAACTAAAGATTTATTTATCGATTCCGTATCGTTTAAATAGTCCTAATCTACCTGTAACAAAGAATTACAAATACATATTAAACTTAACCGGGAAATAGGCTTAGCTGAATTCATGGAGATCTTGAATGTCTTCGCATTGTTGGGTTTGATCGAGCAAAGGCAATCTCCATGAAACGGGTTGATTTGATTGGTTGAAGACCCTTCAATGCGAAGAAATTCCCATGAATCTAGCTAAGTCTATTTTCCGGGTAAGTTTCAATGGCTACAGTTGATTTTGTCGCCTTTTAACGCGTGTTAAGGTCACTTTTGCTGTCCTTTTCATTAAAAACGTACTGAGACAAATGTTTTAAACACACAACGCGTTTGAAATGATCTAAAATCGACAAAACCCGAATCAAATCAGGTTTTGCGTCATCTTTAAGGATTCGCCTATTGATCGCGGTGTCTTCGACCCAAATTCTTAAGTTATATTTGTTTTAGGCTGTTCAAGAAAAAGAAAAAGCTGTTGAAGATGCTTTAGCTTCTTTGAAAGCAAATTTTTACTGCGAACTTTGTGACAAACAGTATTATAAACATCAAGAGTTTGATAATCATATGAACTCGTACGATCATGCGCACAAACAGGTGGGCTTATTACTAATCAAACCTTTTTTGGTGGTCTATAGGGACTAGCTTCGAGTTGTATCTAATGTAACATTCATTCTTAGCGTTTGAAAGATTTAAAACAGAGGGAGTATGGTCGAAGTGTAGGTCATAAGTTGCGGAAAGAAGATAAACGAAGAGAGCGGGAGCAGAAGAGACTTAGTGAGCTCGCCGAACTTAGAGCGCAGATTGCTGAGAAAAGGTAACTTATTTTTCAGTTCATTGGTATGTTTAGTAGATACAGGATTAGGGTTGGCATGGGTCAGGGAAATTTGGATAAGTCAGGGAATTTCAAAAATAGCAAATTTAGAAATTGACCAAGGAAAAGTTACTGTATTTAAAAAATAGACTAATAGATCAGGGAGTTTAAAAATTGGACTGGAAAGATCAGGGAATTTGGAAAATGTACTGGAAAGATCAGGGAATTTGACAATCAGGCAGGAAAGATCAGGGAATTTGACAATCAGGGTGGAAAGATCAGGGAATTTGACCATCAGGCTGGAAAGATCAGGGAATTTGACCATCAGGCTGGAAAGATCAGGGAATTTGACCATCAGGCTGGAAAGATCAGGGAATTTGACCATCAGGCTGGAAAGATCAGGGAATTTGACCATCAGGCTGGAAAGATCAGGGAATTTGACCATCAGGCTGGAAAGATCAGGGAATTTGACCATCAGGCTGGAAAGATCAGGGAATTTGAAAATCAGGCTGGAAAGATCAGGGAATTTGGCAATCAGGCTGGAAAGATCAGGGAATTTGGCAATCAGGCTGGAAAGATCAGGGAATTTGGCAATCAGGCTGGAAAGATCAGGGAATTTGGCAATCAGGCTGGAAAGTCTGGGAATTTGACAATCAGGCTGGAAAGTCTGGGAATTTGACAATCAGGCTGGAAAGATCAGGGAATTTGAACATCAGGCTGGAAAGATCAGGGAATTTGAACATCAGGCTGGAAAGATCAGGGAATTTGAAGATCAGGGAATTTGACCATCAGGCTGGAAAGATCAGGGAATTTGACCATCAGGCTGGAAAGATCAGGGAATTTGGCAATCAGGCTGGAAAGTCTGGGAATTTGACAATCAGGCTGGAAAGATCAGGGAATTTGGCAATCAGGCTGGAAAGTCTGGGAATTTGACAATCAGGCTGGAAAGATCAGGGAATTTGGCAATCAGGCTGGAAAGATCAGGGAATTTGACCATCAGGCTGGAAAGATCAGGGAATTTGTCAATCGGGCTGGAAATTCAGGGAACATGAAAATTATGCTGATATTATTTTGTTATGTTCGTTTCTAGGGGACCTTTAGAAATGGGTACTGGCGAGAAGTTTATCCGCGGTGGTGGCTTTCAAGAAATAGGATCACAAAGCCAACCATCGGATGTAAGTCAAACGACAAACGATTCCAATGATGATATGGATCTATCAGATTCCGATAGCTCTTCAAAGAAGTCATTTTACTCTCGAGACTGTGAAAAGAATCCAGATTCTTCGGATAGTTTTTTGACAATGGTTGATATTCCATTACCCCCATCGGTAAAGGATGTTGAAGAACGCAAAACGGTGTTATATCCACCTCCACCTCCTCCTTTACCGGCAGTTCCTCCACCTCCACCACCACCTCCAATTTTACCACCTGGAGAGCAGCCGGTAAGTCCTTCAAGGCCTCAATGTACGGCGACGGAAACTTCACCTCCAATTGTACCTGAGGTTTCTAATATATCTGTATTCGTGCCTCCACCTCCGCCGCCTCAAACATCGGAAGAAATTCCTATTCCACCTCCTCCAGAACTTAATTTCGCTCCACCACTTCCTCCGATAGAACCAAATCCGTACGTAACTCCTGAAATTCAAACCACACCACCACCTCCACCACCATCCGTAATGGTTACAGAAACTCCTACGTCGCTATCGAGTGAAACTTTATGCGCTCCACCACCATCATCATCCGTGACGGTTACAGAAACTCCTCCATCGATTTTATCCAGTCAAATATTATGCGCTCCACCACCACCTCCTCCTCCACCGCCACCACCTCCCGAAGTTCCGGTAAATGAAGCGATGATGTCCTCAACAAATATTCCATTGAGTTTCTTGATGAACGTACCACCACCTCCACCTCCCTTAGATTCTACCATTGATATTGAAACATTCAACGCAGACTTTCGCATGAAATTTGAAGAGTTAACTCGACCAATTCGTAACGAAACTCAGATGACGCAACCAGATATCATACCGATTGAGTCGCCTCAAACCTTTATTAAACTTCCCGATGGTCAGATACTTACGACGCAACCAAATATGACTCCGTTAGTCGAAATTCAATCAAATATCTCGATACAACCAGAACCAAATCCTTTCGAGATTCACGAACCCTTTTTCTATCCACATCCGCATCCTCCTCCTGAAGGAGGACTCGATCCGATGGTTGAAATGATGCCGGATCATTATCCTCCACCTCCAACAATTGAAATGATGATGATGGATCCCGTTATGTATCCACCGCCGTATCTAATGCCAATGAATCCTTCCGTTCCTTACGGTTTTGGACCACCTCTACCTGCGGGTCATCCGGGTGGTTATCCTTATCCAATGTATTATCCGTACGTTAATCGACAACCGAATCTAATTGACGAAGATCTACCCAAAAAACCTCCAAAACCGGATCCGGAAGCTAAAGCTGCTCTATCAAAAGCTTTAGCTAAGAAAAGATTGTCGGCTTTTAAACAGACTTTAGCTTTACAAAAAGAAGCTAAAGCCGCTAAAGAAAGCGGTGAAATTAAACCACCACCTCCGGTTAAAAAACCAGCAACCCCAAAACCATCTAAAGAATCGTCGTTGTCTAAAATTGCCAAACTTGAAAAAGAAAAAAAAAGAGAATCTTCAGCTAGGTACGATAATTATCACTCTAGTAGAGATCATAGAACGGAACCTGGCAAGTATTCTTCATCCAGACACGGATCCAGTAAAAATAGAGACGATCATAAATATCGAGACTCTAGGGACTCTAGAGACTTTAGGGATTCGAGAGACTCTAAGGATGCCAGGGAATCTAAGGATTCGAGAGACTCTAAGGATGCCAGGGAATCTAAGGATTCGAGAGACTCTAAGGATGCCAGGGAATCAAAGGATGCTAGGGAATCTAAGGATGCCAGGGAATCTAAGGAATCGAGGGAATCTACAAAGGATTCGAGGGAATCTAAGGATGCGAGGGAATCTAGAGATAAAGAATCTAGAAAGCACAAGGATGATCATAAATCTCACCGCGATGAACGAAAACGTCCGGTAGATCTTAAAACTACGGAAGAAGTTAAAAGTTTAGATGAATTTAAAAGTTTAGAAGATTTTTTGAAATACGAAGAAATTAAAAGAAATTTAAGTAAAGTTACGGAAACAGCAGTTATTAAAGAACCAATCAAACTGAACGAAAAAGAGATTGTAGCTTCCGAAGAAACTATTTATCCAATAAAACCTCCTGAAAATATTGCTTCTAAACCTAAATTTGATTTCGTAAAATTTGTTAAAAGCGAAGTTTTGGATCAGAAGACGTCGTCGGAAACGGTTAATCTAGCTGATCTTGTTTCCAATAAAGTCTTAGATGAAATAAAACTGAAAGATATTGATTCGAAATATGATTATAATATCAGTAATAAATTAAATCAAATCACATTGCCTACTGATATTCATTTACCACCAATCAAAAGACACGATTCTTCATCTCCAACTAGAAAAAGCTCTACTTCTTCTATGAAATTTGGAAATAAAGTATTTTCGTATCCGTATAAAGATAAATACGTTGCGTCCGAACATTCACCCACATCTAGTCAAGATAAAAAAAAATCACTCGGATCTAAGGACGATTCTCCGATACACAGTAAACGAGATAAATCTCCAAGTAGCGTTAATCGTAGAAGCCTTTCATCACCAGTTAATCGAAGATCCAATTCTCCGTATTCTAGATTAAGAATTGATTCAGAAAATCCTAATAAACGACGTAGAAGTCCATCAGAGTCCGATAGTTCTCGAAATAAATCTAGAAGAAGAGATTCTCACGAAGATAGGGATAGATATTCTCGGCACAAACGAAATAGAAGTAACGAAAGAGAAGATACCAAACTCTGCACGCAAAAAAATAACCAAGAAGACAATGTTTCCCGCAAAAATAATCAAACGGAAGAAACGGAAACTATTCCGTTGGGTTTAAAAGATATATTCAAAGGTTTACCATTTTTCAAAACTAGTAGGATTGACGAAGATCCGTTAGAAAATTCGCAGCTAATCTGTAATCCAGAAAAGGTTATTGATATTGATAGTTTTGACGATTCGAGATTTCCAAGTCACCGTAGAAATTATGAAAGTGAATTTGATGAATTATCATCTTTAAGAAAAGAAGAATCTTTAGGGCTTTTTGAAAATGATGACGTATTAATTCGTCCCGGTGAAAGTTTCCAACTTAATGCGCCTAATTTTACTTTCGAAGATGAGGTACAGTTACCTACGATTGCGCAATCAGAACTTCTTGAGGAACCAATTATTCATAGTTCTGAAGCTTTAGAAGAGCCGGATATTAGTAACATAGACGAAGAAGATACTGAACTTCCCAAAACAAGATTAGGCACTTGGGTTGAGATAGAGAATCCCATGTTTATCAAAGATGATAATTTTGTAGAAAAAAAAGACGTTAAAACTACTGAAAATATCGAAAAAGGGGCAGAAGCCAAAGAATTTGTTAAAGATACGCCTCTACAGAACCTAGATGATTGCATTTTTGTCAGAGGAAAAAATGAAAAGGAATCCGTTAAATGGCCACGACACTTACTGAAATACACGATTGTTAAACCTTCCTTATCATTTAGCGCCAGAATTGATTGTCAAATTGATATTCCGGTCAAAAAAGTTAAAAGTAAATCATCTAAGAAACGTCGAAAAAGATCTAAAAGAGATGAAAAAGTAACCACCAAATCAAGAAAATCTTCGAAACAACGTAAGAAGAAGTCCAAAAGGAGCAAACATTCGTCTGAAGCTGAAGTTAAAGCGCGGGCTGAAAATCAGAAAGTCCTGGATAAAGATATTCCCGCTGAATCTCCAGAAAAAGAATCCAGAAAGTTGGAAAAAAATTCTGCTAAGCAAGAAAATGAATCTGGAATGCAGGAAAAAGATTCTAGGAAACAAGAAAAAGATTCTAGGAAACAAGAATCTGAAATACAGGAAAAAGATTCTAGGAAACAGGAAAAAGAATCAGAAAAACAGGAAAAGGAATCAGAAAAACAGGAAAAAGAATCAGAAAAACAGGAAAAAGAATCAGAAAAACAGGAAAAGGAATCAGAAAAACAGGAAAAAGAATCAGAAAAACAGGAAAAAGAATTTGGAATACATGAAAAAGAATTTGGAATGCATGAAAAAGAATTCAGATTAATGGAAAAAGACCCCAGAATGTTGGAAAAGGAACCCAGAATGTTGGAAAAGGAACCCAGAATGCCTGAAAGGGAACCCAGAATGTTGGAAAAGGAATCCAGAATGTTGGAAAAGGAACCCAGAATGCCTGAAAGGGAACCCAGAATGTTGGAAAAGGAACCCAGAGTGCCTGAAAGGGAACCCAGAATATCGGAAAAGGAACCCAGAATGCCTGAAAGGGAACCCAGAATGCCTGAAAAGGAACCCAGAGTGCCTGAAAGGGAACCCAGAATATCGGAAAATGAACCCAGAATGCCTGAAAGGGAACCCAGAATGCCTGAAAGGGAACCCAGAATGCCTGAAAGGGAACCGAGATTGCTTGAAAGGGAACCGAGATTGCTTGAAAGGGAACCGAGATTGCCTGAAAGGGAACCGAGATTGCCTGAAAGGGAACCGAGATTGCCTGAAAGGGAACCGAGATTGCCTGAAAGGGAACCGAGATTGCCTGAAAGGGAACCGAGATTGCCTGAAAGGGAACCGAGATTGCCTGAAAGGGAACCGAGATTGCCTGAAAGGGAACCGAGATTGCCTGAAAGGGAACCGAGATTGCCTGAAAGGGAACCGAGAATGCCTGAAAGGGAACCGAGAATGCCTGAAAGGGAACCGAGAATGCCTGAAAGGGAACCGAGAATGCCTGAAAGGGAACCGAGAATGCCTGAAAGGGAACCGAGAATGCCTGAAAGGGAACCGAGAATGCCTGAAAGGGAACCGAGAATGCCTGAAAGGGAACCGAGAATGCCTGAAAGGGAACCGAGAATGCCTGAAAGGGAACCGAGAATGCCTGAAAGGGAACCGAGAATGCCTGAAAGGGAACCGAGAATGCCTGAAAGGGAACCGAGAGTGTTGGAAAAGGAACTCAGAATGCCTGAAAGGGAACCCAGATTGCCTGAAAGGGAACCGAGATTGCCTGAAAGGGAACCGAGATTGCCTGAAAGGGAACCGAGATTGCCTGAAAGGGAACCGAGATTGCCTGAAAGGGAACCGAGAATGCCTGAAAGGGAACCGAGAATGCCTGAAAGGGAACCGAGAATGTTGGAAAAGGAACTCAGAATGCCTGAAAGGGAACCCAGAAAGTTGGAAAAGGAACTCACAATGTCGGAAAAGGAACCCAGAATGCTTGAAAGGGAACCCAGAATGCTTGAAAGGGAACCCAGAATGCTTGAAAGGGAACCCAGAATATCGGAAAAGGAACCCAGAATGCTTGAAAGAGATACCCGAATGCCAGAAAGAGATCCCAGAATGTCAGAAAGGTCGGAAAGAGATCCCAGAATGTTGGGAAGAGATCCCAGAATGTTGGAAAGAGATCCCAGAATGTTGGAAAGAGATCCCAGAATGTTGGAAAGAGATCCCAGAATGTTGGAAAGAGATCCCAGAATGTTGGAAGGAGATCCCAGAATGTTGGAAAGAGATCCCAGAATGTTGGAAAGAGATCCCAGAATGTTGGAAAGAGATCCCAGAATGTTGGAAAGAGATCCCAGGATGTCGGAAAGAGATCCCAGAATGTCGGAAAGGTCGGAAAGAGATGCCAGAATGTTAGAAAGAGATCCCAGAATGTCGGAAAGGTCGGAAAGAGATCCCAGGATGTCGGAAAGGTCGGAAAGAGATCCCAGAATGTCGGAAAGAGATCCCAGAATGTCGGAAAGAGACCCCAGAATGTCGGAAAGAGATCCTAGAATGTCGGAAAGGTCGGAAAGAGATCCCAGAATGTTGGAAAGAGATTCCAGAATGTCGGAAAGAGATCATAAAATATCAGAGAAAGACCCTAGAAAGTCTGATAAAGAATCTAAGAAACCAGAAAAACAATCAAGAACACTGGAAATAGATCCTAGAATGTCGGAAAAAGATACCAGCAGATTTTCGGAAAAAGATACCAGAATATCAGAAAAAGACCCCAGAATGTTGGAAAAAGAATCACGAACGTCCGAAAAAGAAACGAGTACACCTGAAAAAGAATCCAGTGTGTTGGAAAAAGAAATCAAGAAATCGGAAAAGGAAGATGTAACAACAATGAAACTAAAGGACAATGAAACAAGACCAGAGCTTTTGAAGGATGAATTTGATTGTCTACCCACTTCAGAACTTCCTTCTTTACCTAATCAAGGAAATACTTTTGACGTCATCAATTTACGTACAGAAAATGAGGTAAAGACCAAAAATGAAACTTCATTAACAATCAAGAAAGAGATAATGATCGCCGAAGAAACTGATGGCTATACGGAAACTAGTACAAGTCAAACTGTTACATCAAATAATGAAAATCCTCATCCACCTCAAACTGAATCAACTCATGAGGTTTTAAATTTACAAAATGGCTCTTATTCAGTTGCTCAGATAGATTCTCGAACTGACACAACGTCGTCTATTCCAGTCGCATCTTCGGATTATATCTATTACGGAAACTACGTAGTTCCAGATTCAATGAATCCTGACTTATCAAAGCCATATTTAATATCATACCCAGTTTCATCTTATAAAAGCTCAGTTGGTCTTAATTACTCGTCTCAAATGCCTATGGGAACTGTACATCCTCAATATTCCAGCGTCATGTCTGGGCAATCCTTCGAGGAAAATAAATTGGAATTCCAAACTCAAAATGCCGCAGTTTGCGCCACAACGATAGTTGCTTGGAAACCGAGTGAAGAAGCCATATTTCAAATGAGTTACCAAACAACCACTTCTACTACTTCTTCGACTCGATCTGAAACAATTTCGAACCATTACAACGAAGTGGCCTCTACTTCTGGAGGAAATCTTAGTTCAAATGAACTTGAAACTGACGTAATCAATGACGGAGTTAAGAAAACAGCTAAGGAACTCTTGGAAAAAGTTAAGAAGAAAAAATCATCAGCCGGAAGTTCTTTGGCTGTTAATGAATCTGAAACACCAACCTTACTGATTGTAACTCCATCGGCGCCTGGAATCAAATTGAAAAATCCTCCGGAAGGTTATTTTGGACCAAAACTTCCTCCAGATTTAGAAAATAAAGCGGTTATTCCCATAATTGGAAAGAATCCCGCCATTAGCAAAAAGTCAAAAAAAGAATTTGACGAGAAGAAAGAAGAAAAACAACCGATCGAGAATCAGCCAGAACCTTCCGAGATAAGCGAGAATATATTGTCACTTTCACTCGAGGATTGGAAAGAGATTATATCCAATCAGTTGGAAAGAGAAGATCCTCCAGTTCCTGGTGAAGAAACTTTCGCGTCCGTAGCGAGCTTAGTTAGAGAAACATTGGGAAAGAAAACCAACACCAGTAACGAAGTTGGAAAAGCCCTTATACCCGTGCTCTTACAAACTTTGAATTCGGCATTGACCCTAGCATCATCTTCAAATAAGAACCAAACGATCAAAGAAAAATTATCAGCGGAAAAGCAAGCCGTGTCATCATCAACTTCAAGGCGAGATGATTCTGCGAAGAAGCAACTAGATTTGTCTGACAACAGAGTTTCCACTTCTGGAATACCGCAAGATCAAACTGTCAGAAGCGCAACCCGCAATGAAGAATCTGAGGTTTCCACACATTTTTTTAGTGAAGAACGTACCTTATGTACGTATCAAGCTGCTCCAGAAATTTTCTCACCTTTATCCGATGACGCACCACCAGGAACAAAGCCAGTTACTTTGCCTTTACCTCCACCAAAAGTGGGAATACTTTTGCAAGGAAATAGAGACATTGAAAATTTTCTGAGACCCAAGAAGTCTGTTATGTTTGCTGATGGTAAGATGTTTTAATTTTTGTTACACTGGATTCGTAGCTATGACAATTCAGGCCCACAAATTTGAAAATTATCCGAAAGGTACGCTTATACCATATTATATCACGAAAAAGGAACATATCAGTGTGATTTGGAGTCCGGGAAAATGATCTTAGATTAGCAGGGAAAAGGCTAATTTGTGGCTAACATGAGTTGACTTCTTTTGTAGCTAATTTGTCACAAAATATTTTGTCTTAAGGTATACCTCCTGGTAAAGATCCTACTTTAGTGGCTGGAGATTCTCCGCCACCTCCTCCTCCACCGCCTCAAAAAGAGCGTAGACGAGTGAAAGTGAAACACATTCGTCCAGTTATAGAAACAGAATCTTCGGATTCCCCACCACCTCCTCCTCCTCCACCCAGATCACCACCTCCCCCACCACCACCTCCGAAGAAAATCGTTACAAACGCTCCTGGAAGCGGAATACCGAGCGGAGCAACCGCCATTTACACTGGCTCAGACCAAGGTGAACAGTTTCCATTTCAATTAGCTCAACATCAGTTGGTGCCACAATACAGTTCCGTTCCCGGTTATCCAATCACGTACACTTATCCCGGATATACTTTACCTAGTGGATACGTTTACGCAACAACTTCACAAATGTACGTTGGCACGGTACCTGGATATCAATTTCCACCGGAAACGCAAACTTCACCAAATTCAACCGTAACACCCACAACTAAAACATAAACTTTTTTATATATATTTCGCAATTATAAGTAGCGTTATGGACCATAACTGATCTGTTTCAGTTCACAATTTCAAGGTTTTTACTAAAAATAATGGTTTTTATCATTAAACGATGTTTTTCGGAGAAAATAGATGGCGCTTAAAACATTCATTTTTGGCGGGAAAGCTTGTAACTTATTTCTCGCTAAAATATTTACTATTTCAAATTTTCGCCCAAAATTGTAGAAAAATGACTTCAAATGTCGATAAATATTGGTAAAAATCACTCAATTTTGAGGTTTTTATGTCAAAAAATCAATCTTTACCGGTACTGATTTTCTGAGGAGATAGATGGGTGCTTACAACGTACTTTTTTGGCGGGAAATTAGTAAATTTTAAACTTTCGCGATATAGTTTTTCAAATTGGTGGTAAAATCTCGCCAGAAAAGTTTAAACCAAAAATGCAATGTCTTCAGAAATGTAAATGTCGGTAAAAATTGATTTATATATAACTTTTTATCGATGGTGCTTACAACATACTTTTTGGCGGGAAATTAAGTTTTCGCGCCAAAATCTTTAAAGATAAGTTGGAACCAAAAAGTGCATTGTCATCATGATTAAAAATATCACTATAAAATAAGTTTTACGTCAAAAATCAATCTTTACCGACACTTCCAGAGCAAAATTGATATGAAAACCATAAATATTGGATTAACCTTGTTATTGTGGCCAACACTAACTCTAAGCTTAAAGAAATTGGACAATGTAAGCCTAGAGTATAGCTTAGTTGTAAAAAAAGTGTGAAATCGTAAATTTTGATTATCGGTCATAACGATTTTATTTAAAAACTAATTTACGGGGTAAAATTTTAAATAAATATGACACTAGGAATTGAGTTGACAATGACTTTATCAATTTATTAAATTGGCTAAATGCGTTTCATGTTAAATTACAAATCAGTTGCGTAAAATGAAAGTTACAGCGTCACTTTCTACGTCTAAATAAAAATATTTATACTGTAAGACTATACTTTTTTCTTTTAATTTTAAGGCTATTTTATCTATTTGAAGAAGCGTAGAAAAGAAGCTTGTCGGCATCCTGGATCATATCGCAATAATGAATGAAATCTAGTAGTGTTTTTGGCAATGGCAACAAAGGAATAAATTTAAGTTTCTGTCGACCAAGGTAACTTCGAATTTGTATTCGGCACAGTGAACGCAGAGTAAGTGGAACTCCTAGAAATTTACATTCAATCTCTAGTTTGCAGAGCAAGAAACGGGTCAATAGAGCCGCATTTACACTAGAGACTTCGAAACTATTAAGGAGAGGTCAAAATTGAACATTTAGGGCTTAAATTAAGAGATTCTTTGTCAAAAAATTGTTCTTTTGCTTGAAAATTCAAAACTTTCAAAGTGTCTAGTGTGGATGTAGCTTGAGTTTCCACCCTGGTGGCTTTCTTAACCTCAGACGATCAGAATTAGTACATAACCCCTTCAAAATTTTATACCCAGATGGGGCAAGTATAGTGTTTTTGGAATTTTCAGAATTTTCTCCAAATAGAGTTAAGCCTAATTCGGGCCTACTTAAGAAATACAAGGTTAAAGTAGTGGTTTTGAAATTTTACCCAAAAAGTGTTAAGCCTAAATTCTTAACTATGATAATTAACTGTGAATTAAAGGGAAACTTGAGTTATCAAGAGGCTTTAGCCATCACTTGGTTGATTTTAAGCTAAGCCTAATTCGGGCCTAATTAAGAAATTTTCAAAGCCAGCTTTTTGGCGGGAAGGTTGCCATGGTTACACTGATGGAGGAAGTGGGTAGAATTCAGGGGAATCTTTGATTGGCTGCAAGCTTTGTTTTAATGGTGATTAGGCATTGAAATTTAACTAATTTTGATTTTGAACTAACATGATCTAAGTAAATTGAAGTATTATTAACTTACCTAATTTTTGTTTAAAAAATAGTTTAATGCCGCAATCTTGGGCGAGTTCTGTGGATAAAAGTTTGTTTTTATCTTGCTGCCAGAGATTTCCTCCAAATTCGATGAAAAGTTTGCCAAACTGGATGGAGCATCGATGTTTCACTAACGTATGAGAAAGGGACAAAAGGCATATCACATTGCTTGGAAGCGGTGTTTGGCTTTTTCTCAGATCACTTAATGCCCCTCCGAGAAGAAGAGCCGCGTAACAATCAAAATGGTGGTATATTGCGGCTGTATGAAGAGGTAGACCAGGTACGATTCCTAGTAAGCGGTCCTCTAACTCTGGATCCGCGTCGTAACTAAGAAGAAGCTTTTAAAAAGGTATTAAACACATTTTAATATTAAATTTTAAGAGGATTTCAAGACTGAACTTACCTTTATTCCTTCTAAAAAACCATCTTTCGCTGCTACGTATAAAGTTGAACAGCGATTGCCTGAATTGAAAAATTAATTATAAATTTATTTCTTGGTAAAATAGACTCCACAACCTCTAAAGATAGGTAATATAACAGATTATATCTTACCTATATCACCATTAGCATTGGCACCAGCTTCGAGTAATAGCTTGGCACAGGCAAAGTTTTGTTTTTGCATAGCGATGAATAACGGAGTTTGCGCTTTGAAGTCTACCATATCGACTAATGCCCCATTGTTTAAGAGAAACTCTACGCATTCTGGATGATTATCTATTTTAATCATTCATAGTTAGTTTAATTGAAAAAAATAATTAAAGGTTAGGTTAGCTTACTGGTAGCAGCGAGACGCAAAGGAGTTGAACCAAAGGGTCTCACTCTTCTATTTACTTCCTTACGGTAATGAGAGATCAAATTTTGAATTAAATTTAAATCGCCATTATAAGCGGCGATGTGAAGCTTGACATCTCCGTCATTTTCATCAATAATGAATTGTTCAAGATCAGAAATTGGAATAGGTGTAGAATTTGGTCTTCTTCTGGGTCTAGTTTGACAAGCCCCGTCCATTGAACAGTCCACATTTATTTTCAGCTTCTGAAAGTGGAAAACATTCGCAACTTCGTCATTTATACTTCAATTAGTTAAGTAATAAATATAATTAAAATATTTAAGTCGGGCGTCGTAAACATTTAATGAGTTAAATCATCTAACTTTCAATCTGTAGAACTGTAGTGTCGTCTGCTTTTTTATCATCATAGTTGAGGTGAGAGGTCACAGGTCAGGCTCATAGCCCCAAAAGCGCCATCTAATAATTATATTTTATTTAAATTAAATAAAGATACTCTAGACGTAGTTCAGAATTACATGTTTATTTTTAAATCGGACGTTATTAATGAATTTACATTGGGTGTTTATTTATAAAGACATTAATGATTAACTCTCTAGAAATTCAACGATATTTATTTTTAACTCTTTATATTTAAAATGCGATTTAAATACGCGCAGTCGCTTCGTATTGTTGTGATCATTTCAAAATGGCGGTGTTTTTCTTAAATACTTGCAAATTTGGATCTTGCGGAATCACTTTCCCGACTTTGCAACAATTAATCAGGCATATTGAAGAGACTCATATAGGTAAATATTAGTTGGTTTCTTTACTATTAATTTCCTACAAAAGCTGGCAGATAACTTTAGAAGGTAAGGGTTGTTTGTTTCCAAGGTAACGCACTCTGTTAGCTTCTGGGTTAATCATATGATTTTATATATTTTTCTACAAGTATATTAGAAATTAGTATTCGTATTTCCTTACAAATAAATAATTAGAGCGAAAATATTTCTGTGAACAACGCTTGACCAAAGCTTTCTATTATTGCTTACGCTAGAGAAAATATAAAGCTTGTTAAAAATAACCATTTTTGTAAATATTAAGCTTATTTAATATCCTTGGGGGTTAGGGGTACTGACCCCATGAGTAAATTGAGCACCGATTAGGGGTGCGGTGGAAGTCTTTCATTAACTTTGGTTAACCGAAGAATCCACAGCTTAAAGAAAGCTACACTTTTGTATTACTAGCTGTCATGTTTAAATCATCAACCGTCTCGCTGTTCCCCTGATTCTTTCGGTTTGGAGTGTTTTTTTTTTGACCCAAACAGAAAATAAGTGTTATCACGTAAGCAAATATTAATTGTTCGTTAGATTAAAGAATGAAATGTCTGAAAACGTTACTAATGAAAAAATATACCCATTACTTGGCTCAAGTTAACGTTTTATTAAGCATTGACCTTTACAAGCTGCTACCTATAATTAGAAATAACGCAGGTCAGGGACATAGGGAAGGAAAACCTTTGCAAGCCACTCTCACTTGTCAAATCTGAACGCGGCCAAATAGAGTTAATTAAGATTGGATTTCTTGGTCTATTTAATTTTTTACACAACCACCAAGTTAATGATTCATCGTGATTATGCAAAGTCATTTTTCAATCAACACTAATTTGATTTAATATTTATTAAATTTAACTTTAATTAACTTTAAATTGTAGTTTAGGATCTCCTCTTTCTCGTCATGTGTTAGAATTTTAACCAATTTGGCCTATTTTGGTCCATTTTAATTTTTTAAACAACCACCAAGATAATGATTTATCATGATTATGCAAAGTCATTTTTCAATCAGCTCTAATTTTATTTAATATTCATTAAATTTAACTTTCATTAACTTTAAATTGTAGTTTAGGATCTCCTCTTTCTCGTCATGTGTTAGAATTTTCAACCAATTTGGCCTATTTTAGTCCATTTAATTTTTTAAACAACCACCAAGTTATTGATTTATCGTGATTATGCAAAGTCATTTTTCAATCAACACTAATTTGATTTAATAGTTATTAAATTTAACTTTCATTAACTTTAAATTGTAGTTTAGGATCTCCTCTTTCTCGTCATGTGTTAGAATTTTCAACCAATTTGGCATATTTTGGTCCATTTAATTTCATTGGCTTGCTGTTGTTCTTCTAATGTTTCTACCGTATTTTAGTGTCAATGACAAACGTAGCTTAAACAATAAGCAAATACAAATGGAAGGGGCCTATTACGAATGAATTGAACAAAAGTTTTTGGTGTTTCTTTTTATTCGTAGATTTTGATCCTCATATCGTCGAAAAATATGAATCGCAGCAGCCTTCTTCTTTACCTTTGAGCTATGTCTTGAGGTAAAAACTAAAGGCTTAAATTTTTTTGAGAGCTATAAAATTGTAAATATCTTAGTCTTATTTATTGAAATATTATTATTGTTACATAAATTTTGCGTGCGAGACAATAGTCAGCTGTCGTATTTGCAGGGTATTTAAAGAATCCTCAAAGAAAAATGGAGATTTATCGAAGAAAGCTAGATCTCATTCACCAGCGTCTTCCGTTTGTAGCACTGGAAATACCCCAACTGGTAAGAATCCAGCAATTAATCCGATATTTTGAAATAGTGTAACAGAGGGAAGAGATACTTGGCTCTGGAAAAAGTTATTTTGAGTCGATTTAGACTTAAAACTTGCCTTAAAATATTATTAAAACTCGCAACAAGTTCCAAGTAGTGGTTAATTGTTAAAGTTTAAAAGTTATGCTCCAAGGAAAGTCTGATTTTATTTCGAAGGAGTCAATTGCTGATGACAATGAGAGTTAGTCTCTGAAATTGGTTTGTTAGAAATAAATAATGGCCTTCTAATAACTAAAATTTATTCGAATGGATTTAGGCTTAGCGTAATTTATTAACTGTAAATTACTTTGAGCCCTTTTGCGAGTTTTTATTCATTTTTTACGCATATTATAACACTCTAAATCGTTTAAAAATAACTTATACGAGTCTAGTATCCTTTAAACGACAAGGAATGAAGTCGCATTCTTCCTTTAATCATTTTTACTTGTTTTTTTTATGTAGGTAGCGAATTGGAAGATGATTATCCGAGTGATTCGGACGATAGTTGCGATTCCTGGAAATCAAAAGATGATTATAACTCTGAGATTGTCTTGAGGATGCTCAACGCGTCGGATAGTCGCGATAACAAACCTTTTGCCTGTCCCGTACCTGGTTGTAAAAAACGTTACAAGAATGTTAGCGGAATAAAATATCACACCAAAAATGGACACAACAAAGAAACAAAGTAAGATTGGGTGAATATGGGGAACGATTCTCTTAGAATTTCTCGATTTCGTGGTTTTGATTGAGACAAAAACCCGATTATATCCCAATAGGGTTGTTAAAGGTTTCAAATGTCACTGTGGGAAAAGCTACAAAACTTCTCACGGACTTAAAACTCACGTGGCGACTCAACACTGCCAAGGGTTATTAGGGAAACAAAGTAACAACAATTGTAACAATACTGGCAGTAAGAGTCAAGCGGAAACGTTACTAGCGTTGGCCGTTAATGACACTCATTCGTACGTCCAAAGCCCTTCTCAAAAAACCGGCGTAACTTTGTCACAAAATCAAAGCGTTATAGCCGTAAAGAGTAAAGCCACTTTTACCGATGATAAGATTATTCAAAGCTGTTCTTTTAGCGATAATACGCTCGATCGGAAATTGATTAAACCTCCGCCGTTATCACCTATTTTACAGCAACACCTTTTAAGCCCCGTTTTACCCAAGAAAACTTCTCCTACGAAAGATTTCGGGGATCATCTATATCCCCAATGAGTTAGTCAATTATAGAATTAAAATTTAACTATCAGTTTAATGTTCTTGAAAATATATATTAGGAATTTTTGCTAGAGAAAGTTAACCTTCATCGGAAAGGTCAAAACTGCATTTCAAATATTCTAATTTAGTCGGTTTCTACTTAACTTGGTTAGGAATTAAAAAAACCTTGCGCCAAATAGAAAATGCTTTGGAAGCTAGTAAAATTCTAATAGATGTTTTGAACTATTTATAACAAAAGTTCATAACATATTCTACAAAATTAATTGACAAACAGTTAGGTTGGAGTATATCCATCGGATATGGTAGCACGATCATTATGCGGCTTCCGCTTGCAATTAAAAACCAAATCCAGTCAAAATATAATTGAACAGGAATCTCGAGATTTGAAAAACAGACTTTCAAAAAGATGTAGCCATTTAAATAATTATGTTTGAGGTTTTTTTGACATGGCTCTATCTAATTTGCCCCCCGCCCAAGTGACCAATGAAAAGTAAAAGAAGGTTTCAAGGATTATTTAGGATTGCAAAACGCACACGACTACGAAACCAATGTTTCATATCAGGCAACGCTTTGTTAGCGGGGGAGACAAGAATCCCATTTCTGCTTGATTAGTAATGGCGACTCTCTTGCCTCCCCCACGAATTAGGCGCCATCTGCTGATAAAACTGATATTAGGGTTCGAGAACGGGTCTGGGACGCCAGACCTCCTGGTTATGTAGTGTTTCGGAGCCCTTAAAAGATTTTAAGGAAAGTTTAAGCCTTGCCAAGATATTTTAAAAAAACTAACTCATTATTTCCCCCTTGAACTGGATAAACAAGTAAATCACCTCCGGTACAAATTTAAGAAGTATACTCACGTACCATTCACAGAAAACCCTAAAATTTGATTAGTTTAAACCTAACTGGAGCGATGATCCCTGTCATATTCAATAAGTAGCCAAAGATTTCATCCAAGAAACTAGTGCGAGAGAATTTATAGAAACTATTGTACACCTATCGAAATAGATAAATATAACAAAACCTGGCGTCCATAAACGTCCTCTTATGGCAAATAGTGCAGACAAAAGTTAGGTCTAACAAAAATAAAAAGGGTCTGTCTATTCTTTATCCATAGCAGCAACTCGTGAGGTTTTGAAATACTTTTGCATGCGCTGTTTGCCATTAGGGGGCGCTTATGAACGCCAGATTTTGATATTCAACTTTATTTATTAAGATAGGTGTCCAGTAGTGTCCTAGATAGAATCAGCTAGATTGTCAGGCGCGTTAGAACTTGTTCAATTTGGCGCCCCGTGGCGTTTGTTGCGTTCACGCTACAGACTTTGAAATCATTTTGAACCGTTTTGGAAAGGTCAAATCATAAAATTTTGGGGTCACAAGTGTAGACCTTTGATCAAGAAACGAAATTATTATCTTAGAACGATTTGAACGTACGAAACGGTTTGAAAATGGCGCCAAAGGTCAATTGTGAACGTAGCTGTTGATAGTCTCTTACCTTTCCAAGATTTTTAGAGTGATACGTTGTTTCTACGCAACTTAACGTTGAATAAACCTTTTAGTTCGTATTTTCTCTCAAAATTAAAGCCAAAAACGGCTGCAATGGGTCGCTATACCAACTTTTTAAGTATTTGGAAGAAATCACTGGCATAATTGAATTACACTAACTAATAATTAACTAATTTATGGTATAAATGAACGGAGAACAAGCAATAAATTTGCGAAATTATTTTAAAAGTAAGGACTAGAGGTATTGAAATGAAACTAGGTTTTTTAATAGATCATTTCACGTTGTTTTAACCTTTTAAAAAATGGTTCTGCTCAAATTTTACTTACGTAAGGTGTTTATATAAATGGTTCCTAGGTGTGTGTGTGTTTTAAGCGTTAGAATAATATGGACAAACTATTTAAAAGTTTTGAAGGAGCATGATTATTAATTTTAATTGTACAGTGTAAAAAAAAATCTAGTCTTAATCAAAATGCTAAAATCAGTGCAATCAATAAAAGAACATTTGTAAAAAGCGCAAAATAATAGCACTTAAGATTTCAGCCTTCAAATTACGTTATAATTTGAACGTGAATTTTTGTTTTAATTTGGAGAGAGCTCTATAGTTAATTTTTATTTAGTTTGTGTGGGTAACAAATTTACAATATAATTTTATTTATCTTTATTCCAATTAAAGTAACTTGTTCGCAACAAATTTGTACAAATTTCTCCAATCTTTTTAAATGGCAAACGTGCCAGACAAGGCAAAGAACTTCGATTGGTCTTTAATTATTAGAGAAAAAGGGATCCTCGTGTTACTACTGAGTCCTTTCGTCAATGACAAGACAAACTAAATCGTAGGGGGTGCCGAGCTCTGAGTTTCTTATCGAGCTTTTAGGGGTACGCAAAATTTAGGTTTCGAGTCCTTATCGAGCCTCAATATTCTGGTTTCGAGTCCTTATCGAGCCTCAATATTCTGGTTTCGAGTCCTTATCGAGCCTCAATATTCTGGTTTCGAGCCCTTATCGAGCCTATATATTCTGGTTTCGAGCCCTTATCGAGCCTCAATATTCTGGTTTTGCAAGCTTTAGAGAGTATGTGTAATTTTTTATGGATATATCAAGAATATATCTAAACCTTACAAGAATAATATATAGCTAAAGTGTCCCGCTAGATTGAAAAGGAACTTGTTAGCATATATGTAACATTTACACCCTATCACGAGACGGGTGACGTCTTGAAAGAGATTTGGTTTTAAAGATATGATTTTTAGCTTATTGGATACGAGTTGAAAGTTGATTTGGTTCGTAAAAAAAAAAGTTGAAATGCTTTTGAACATCTCAACCTGCTGACGGGTTCTACGTCTATCGTAGAAAACTGCTTAAGGGTCATAGAATCTGCCCAATTGGGACTAGCTTGTTCATTATTCTTGTATAGTTTAGATCTATTCTTGATATAACCCTTACCAAAAAAAGTTTAGTCTTAAGAGGTCTCGGCGAAGTCTTTCAGGTGTCTTAAGAGGTCTTGGGGAAGTCTTCTATTACGTCAATAAGTCTTGGGGAAGTTTAAAAGACTTCCTCAAGACCTTTGTAGTGTTCTTGAAGACCTCTTCAGATCAGACTAACTTTTTTCCGTAAGGGATACTTTTAATTATAACATATTGCCCAGTAAATAATTACACGTAAACCATAATTATAAATATTAAAAGTAAAGTTTTAATTTCTTACAGACTGTTGTACCTTATGTTTTAGCAACCTTAATAGTATCTCCAATACAAAATACGAATGTTATTATCATTCCAAAACTTTTAACTTAAAATGTTCAAATGTCAGTAATAATTAGTTTGATCTACATTAACTTAGTATAAGGGTTTAGGGTTAGGGTGAAACAATTTAATTTAATTTACATGTTTAGGGCCCAGAGATCGAGTAAGTTTTGTCAAGAAGGATCAGATAAGGAGAGGAAATGTGGGGCTGCGTTGAGTTAGAGAGAGAAGAGCCAACCTCCCACTCGGGTGGAAAGGGGGGATAGGAAATTCTCGAGGTAAACTGTTGTCACGTGGTCGCTAGCTAGCGCGTCTCAAAGGATTCGTTTTACCCACGTGACAACAATTTACCACGAAGCATCTCACCCCCCGTCTGTCCCCCGTTCTCCCAGAGTGGGAGTTTAAGCCGACGCAGTAGGAGCCGCGCCGTTCCCACTTTTCCTCTCCTTATCTGATCCTTCTTGGTTTTGTCTGCCTAAGCCAGTCTTTTTCCCCGTACTCTTAAACAGAGGCGCCATCTTTTGAGTCTTATGCTTCTCATAACTTGTATTACTTTTTCTTATTTTTTAAATTCGCGTTTAGCATGGTTAGTTGCTCAACATGCTCTGATAAAAGTAAGGAACGTTTTTCGATCGCGATATTAGCACCGGAAGAGAAGAGTCGCTCGCTGGAAGCGGATGAAGCTGGTATTATTAATAATTTTTTCGCCAATTTGGCAAGATGAGGAAAGTCGGGAGCTTTTAATTTCCAATAGTCGAAAACATTACAATCAGGGTCTTCATTAGGTCCATTTAGATAAATATTTACTTCCTCGCTTAGCAACAAATTTTTCTTCTTAGTTTCTTTATTCGCCTTGGATTCTTTTTCAACCTGTTTCCATAGTCCTTTACGTTTACGGGTTTTGGTTTTTTCATTCAAGATTTCAACTGAAATTAATTCGTTTACTGCGTACATTTTGTCTAATTCTATTTTCAGAAGCTGCATTGCGTATTCCTTTTCAGATTGGTCAAGCAACACGTTTTTTATTCTAGGATCAAGCAGCGTGCTTAAAAGGTACAATGATTCCTTGCGATAATCGGGAAATCTTGAATGTAGATTCCTTAGAAAAACTCCGGAAATCTCAACTTCTAAATGATTCGTTGAAGATTTTGACTTTCTAAGATTCTTTTCGATATAATCCAGTGCTGGGAAGATCATGTTCAATGTTGGGTATCTGTCCCCTTCCAGATCTTTTGATGCGACAGCGAATGGTTCTAAGATATCGAGTAGGGTCTTCACAATATCCCATTCCGTCTTCAAGAGGTTGTCAATATTTTTAATTTCAAGAAGGGCGTGCGTTATAGGTTGACGCAACTCTTGTAGACGAAGCAACATGTAATATTCGCTATTCCAACGAGTAACAACATCCGAAATGAGCTGTTTAGTATCATTTTCAGAAATTCCAAACAAATTAACTTGACTGTTGCGAAGAAGTTTATCCGCATGAGCATTCGTTTTAAAATATTTGACAATTGCTCGTACTTTAGTCAAGATTTTAGTTACTGAGGTATTTTCCAATCTCAATTGCTCGAAGCTATCGTAAATTGCCAGTTGTAAAGTATGACAAAAACACGGCATTTGCGTCCAATCTAAGATATCGATCGTCTTGGTAATGTTCGTAACTTTGTCCGTAACTTCGTATATTGGAACACTTTCGTGACGTTCCTCTGGTATTATAGATAGAACAATTTTCTCGAGAGCCTTTTTTACATCTTCCTCGTTATGGCTTTCAGCGAAAGGAAGGCAAGCGATGGTGTAGATTTTTGGCTCAAAATTCTTAGTTGCAAAATGACAAGTAACTTCGAGGAAACAATCGTTAGATTGATTTTTCCAAAAATCGGTTGTTAGGGAAAGAGATTGCGCAATTTCTTCTTTAAAAGCTTCGGTGATATCAACTTTTATCTCTTCTTTGAGTTGGTTGTATAAGTTTGGTACGATCGAAGAAGAAAACGTTGTTTGGCTCGGTAACTGGTACCTTGGCTCGCATTCTTGAATAACTTGTTTAAATCCTTGATTCTCCACAATGCTATAGGGTTGAAAATCTAATGCGATCATTCGACCAATTGAGTTCGTTATCTTTATGGCTGTAGGGTGATCAGATGGAAACTGGGTTTCCTCCTCAACGTACGATTGTTTCTTTGACGGTCTTTCCTTTTCAGCAAGTTGAATATTTTCGCAGGTGTGCTTGGCTTGAATGTGTTTTCTCATACTTGTAGTATTTCCACTATTACTATTTATTCGGTTGTGGCATAATTTGCACGTACAATATCCATCTGTCGCGAGGTTGAAGTAATCCCATATTTTACTCCTACGATGCCGTTTTCTAGGAGCTACCCCTTCAATCTCAGTATCCGCAGTTTCTACACTTTCATATTGATATGTGTCTTCGTCTTTGGTGTTAACGGTAACTAATTGACTATTTTCTTCGAGACTTTGGCTATTGGTTCTCTGTGATACGCGTAATCTTTGCTTTATAGCGAGAGAGTCGCAGAAACTGCATCTTTCCTGGCCTCTAAATAATCCTTGACAATTGTTTGAATGAAAGGCATTTGTGTAAGGATTAAAAAAGTGTGATTTATCTCCAGAGAATTCTTCAAACCTTTTATCTTTATTTCCAACACAAATTTTAAACGTGTCTACGTACGCGAAGAAAAAGAGAAGGTCGTTCATATTCATTAAAGTATTAGGAAAGGATTCGTCGTTTAAAAGTTCATTATTTTCGGGAAGTGTTCTACCAAATACTTCTATCAGTACTTGGAAATCTTTGTTCATTTGAACGGATAAAACGCCAATCTTCTTTTTGGTATTATAAAAACTTATAGAATCAACACTCACATTTCTGGAAATTATCCAACTCTCAGGGGAAGCGGTATTTTTGACTTGAAACTCGTGAAACTTATCAAAAACATCTTGTAAATTGATGAAGTTATTTTCATTCGTTTGAACCAAAGGAGATAAATTGGAGTTGGTATTGTTGGGGTCGATTAAACTTGATTCAAAAAAATCCACAGGGTATATATCTTGAGGTTTTTCAGTTTCTTGAAAAGAGTCGCTACTTTCGCTCGTATTCTCACGGGAAGAAGTGTCATCGACATCTTCAGGATTAGTCCCAATCTTCTCAGCTTTAATTATTTCAGATATATCAAAAACTTTTGGATTAATTCCAAGCTGTTCAGCTGTAACTGTTTCAGATACATCAAAGTCTTCGGGATTTGTTCTAACCGGTTCAAAGTTAACTGTTTTAGATCCTTGACAATCTTCAGAATTCATCCTTTGTGGTTCGTCTAGTTCTGATTCCCGTAACTGGTTAAAAATTAGCGTTGTTTGGTTGTTTCTGCTGTAGGAATGATCGCTCGCCATGGATTCGCTTCTTTGATCCTAAATTGTAATAGATTTTGGAATTACATGCTGGATACCATTAAACACATTAAATACTTACAATCGTATATATTATTATATTGCATAGGATCTGGAAACTTTATCGATGGTCCAGCAAACTAACAGATTATTAGTTATATTTTCAACTTTCAAAATCTGACATGCCAGAAGTATTAATCCAGCTTTTTTTTCTTTGATCAGACCTTTAAGCAGACGGAACTTCATAGGATATTTGGAACGAGGTCACGAGGTCACGACCCTTACGGGTTCCCTTGATGAGCAGGCCTATATTTTATAAATAACTTTATTAAATTCGTGGACCAGGTTTTTTAATTAAAAACCTAAGGATCACTTGCCCCAGGGACTAGTTTATTATTTGAAACTTTCTATAAATATATAATCAGAATTGTTTAGTAGATCGGACCTATCGCCAACGACGAGCCTTCGAAAAGCGTTGCTTATTTCTCTTCCTTGTTGTTACCGGATTTCGCTTGGCCTTCCTCGTCTGCATAGCCTTCTTCTAGTTATAACCTTGTCACGAACAATTACTCTTCACGTTTTATATCAATTATACATTTTTTAATGTTAGTTTAATCATGTAAGTCTTGTATTTTGCGTATGGAATCTTGGAAAACGCATTGTGTTCCAAATTATTTAATACACCGGAGCAAAAAATAACAAATATCCAATTCAATGCGAAAACAGTGTTCAATTTTAAACCGGCCTTGATTTTCTTCGCCACATGTAACTACTGATCAGTTTAATAATCAATCATGATATGGCCATCTTTTTTCGTACTCCATCCAAACGTTCTCAATACCGAAAGGGTCATGCCAAAAGCAGTGGAAGATTCGACTCTCAAGAATTTGTTTTTGACATTTCGGACGATGAATTAACTACTAGCGATCAAAATATTGAACTTAAAGGTTCTCGATCGAGGTTTCCAAATAATGGTGGTGATCAGAAAAAAGAGAAAACTGCCCAATATGTTATTCAACCGGAGGACAGTCTACAAAGTGTCGCACTCAAATTTGGCTGTCAGGTATGTGTTCAAAAACCATTTTTTATCATAAATCCACAATATCATAGTAACTTTAAGAGTATTTCCATAAAATCATTAAGTAATTGTATGAACTATCTATATACACATCTAACCTCACTCAAAAATTCTCTACCAAAGCATGTGAAAGCTTATTTTCTTACATAATTTGCACGGAGAACATTTCTTACACATAGAGGCAGTAATTTCAAGCTATACCTTCCACCTTCCTTGGGCCAGAGCTTTAATTATACTCCCTTTAAAAAAAGTCTCGTTGGTGCATGATCATTGTGAAAGTTGTAAGGAAGGCTCTGACAATCGCTTCTGTTTTTTTCTTCATGTAGTTACGGGTATTAAGTTGAAATCATGATCATCGCGTTTATGTTATCTTATTATCATGTTTAAGATAGATAAATTTATTTGATAACATTCAGAGATCTCCGAGCGCAAAGTTAGACTTTGCCTCGCGTAATTTATGCTCTTGATTGGTTTGAAACTGGGGTTTATCAAATGTTGACAGGTGGCTGAATTAAAAAGGGTTAATCATTTACTGAACGATAAAGAATTCTACGCCCTTTGGAAACTAAAGATACCCACTAGAGATCACAGCCTATTATCTGAAATTTTATGTTCTTCGAACCAAGATGAGGAACCATCTGACGGAAGCGTTACTCCTTCGCGTAAAACGTTTCACGTCAGTATCAGTCACATGTTACAGGAAGAAGGTTCGAAAGAATCAAAATCTTTCCTTCAAGAAATGGATCGTGATATTCAACGCATTGTTGAAAAAACTCAAAGTAAACAAACAGCCATCGAAGAAGAATTAAATTTAAATTCTCCTCGTATTCAACCGCTTCGCGAAAAGAAAAAAAGTTTCGACGGCGCTAGTTGGGGTATTTCTTGGTGTAGCTTGCTCGTAGCCATTGTGATTTTGGGGGTTTTAGCTCCGACTTTGTACGGGATTTACATATTGACTTATTTATCGCATACAACGGAAGATAATTTGGAAAAAGTTTCTCCGTCTAGTTATAGTTGAATAAAATAAAATATAGGGTAAACTTTTTAACATTTTAAAAGACATTTCTCATTTAAATTGACGTTTTTAGATTTTAGATTCTCCCCTATTTGAATACGCTTTGATTTTAGGTATGCCAAACCCTCGATAGCGTCCAGCTAGAAACCCATTTCCTTATCTAAATCAAATACAAATCATTCGGATTTCCTATAGACCTCTTTATCGAAATACATTTAAAGTAGATAAGCACCTGTTACTCGATTTGGGACTCGTCAAATTGATCTAGATTGCCCCTTTATCAATTGAAAATATTCGGGATACTGTTTTTACATGCGTCAACTGACGCATATTTAAAAACCTCATCATGTAATTAAATTCGCATGCTTGACAAGGCCCGAATCTTTGCAGATTGCGTGTCTACGTTAAATTAAAACGTCATTTTAAATGAGAACTGTCTTTTAATCATTTTTATTATAACTAAATATTTCTATAATGACGAGAGAAAAGTTTATAAGTTTGTGAAAATTTGACAAAATATTTTATTATTCATGTACCGATACATTGTTTATAAAATTCAAGTTTATTAAACAATGACTAATCATTTTTTTAAAGGTTTAATATGTGGGACCATCGTCTAAGTTGTCTTCTTCTTCATCTAAATAATTTTCACCGTTATCGAAGTAATTTGAAGCGTAATCGGTTTCCTGAAATTAGAATGATATACTTTAAGCCTTGCCACTATGGAAGGTAATTAAGCCTTGCCACTACGGAAGGTAATTAAGCCTTGCCACTACGGAAGGTAATTAAGCCTTGCCACTAGGGAACGTAATTAAGCCTTGCCACTACGGAAGGTAATTAAGCCTTGCCACTACGGAAGGTAATTAAGCCTTGCCACTACGGAAGGTAATTAAGCCTTGCCACTACGGAAGGTAATTAAGCCTTGCCACTATGGAAGGTAATTAAGCCTTGCCACTACGGAAGGTTAATTAAGCCTTGCCACTACGGAAGGTTAATTAAGCCTTGCCACTACGGAAGGTTAATTAAGCCTTGCCACTACGGAAGGTAATTAACCCTTGCCACTACGGAAGGTAATTAAGCCTTGCCACTACGGAAGGTAATTAAGCCTTGCCACTACGGAAGGTAATTAAGCCTTGCCACTACGGAAGGTAATTAACCCTTGCCACTACGGAAGGTAATTAAGCCTTGCCACTACGGAAGGTAATTAAGCCTTGCCACTACGGAAGGTAATTAAGCCTTGCCACTACGGAAGGTAATTAAGCCTTGCCACTACGGAAGGTAATTAAGCCTTGCCACTACGGAAGGTAATTAAGCCTTGCCACTACGGAAGGTAATTAAGCCTTGCCACTACGGAAGGTAATTAAGCCTTGCCACTACGGAAGGTAATTAACCCTTGCCACTACGGAAGGTAAGGAAGCCTTGCCACTACGGAGGGTAATTAAGCCTTGCCACTAGGGAACGTAATTAAGCCTTGCCACTACGGAAGGTAATTAAGCCTTGCCAGTAGGGAACGTAATTAAGCCTTGCCACTATGGAACGTAATTAAGCCTATTCCTATTTAGTAATTAACCCTAATTACCTCTTCCTGTAAGTCTTCATCTTCCTCAAGTTCTTCCTCTAGTTCATTTTCGTCTTCTTCGTTTTCTTTGCTATTATCTTTATTTTCAGAGTCACTTTCAATTTTTTCCGTCGCTTCTAAATTCTATTGAATATAAAATTTTCAAGAACGGTTAATTGATCTTCCCTTTTCTTAGAAGCCCAATATTAATATAAGTTTTACTTCAAGTTTTTTCGTGATGTCGATAGATTTTTTAACGACTTTCTTTACTTTTAGTTTTGGTTTAAATGTCTTTTTTCGTTCAACGATTAATTCTTTAGGAAAGTAGTTTAAATCTTGGAAGAAAAATTAGCATTTTAACATTTAGGAAACACCTAATTACAATTATTTAACGATACTCACCATAATTAGCGTTCCTTCCACTAACAGACTGTCGAAACTTGTCAGAATATCTATCAATATCCCTTTTTTTCGATTGTTTTACGAGACAAAATTCTGAAGTTTCAAAACCTTGAATCAATTCTTCCTTTAGAGCGACTAAATAATCAGTTTCGGTTCCTGATACCAATGGAGCTGGTTTATATTCCAAAGGCTTGAATATAAAACAATTATTAAATAAAATCAGATTTACCAACATTAAAACTTACGGGGTAATTTGGTGGGGGTTGAGCTGTAGGAGCTGGTAAAGCTTCACCACGGCCAAATCCTAATAATTCTACATTAAATGATAATCCAGATCCACCCCTGCCTCTTCCTCTACCACGACCAGCCATAGGTTTAGACAATTATCATTTTTCAATCTGTAATAACCACAATTACACACGATGGAAAGAACTCCGCTACATGAGGTCTCTATCAGTTAGTTCTGACCAAGAACTCATGTGCACGGGAACCTGAGAATATAGCATCAGCCTCTGGTACCATCTTAGCATACTTTGTAGTTATAATTTGTCAGATATTCACTCACTTTCGCCTATAAAAGGTTCCATTCCTCTCCTGAGGCTAATTCCCTTTGCAGTTTAATTACAATTACAATAGTTTAGGGTTTTGCTGTAATAATTTTAATTTGAAATTATCACCATTCAATAGTAAGTATGCGAGGATGGGTTATGAATATCTTATTCTTTTCTCACAGGTTCTTAGGCATATAAATGAGTTCTTGGTGGCACTATGTTGTTTGACCCTACTTCATAGGTGATTTCTTTAAAATAAAATCAAAAATAGATGTAATACCATACTGAAAAAATTAACCGAATAAATTTGATAGATTTATGAACTATCTTTACAGTTTGATGCTAATTAACCATTCCAGGGAATTAATAAACAATTAAATTATAATTAGGAATTAGGGTAGCAAAAACACTAGACATTCTATAAGCAGACCACATACTTTGTGGTGCCCTTTTAAGCAGCGTCTGCTTAAAAGGTCACCTGCGGAAATTTGTGGGAAATAGGGCTTTTTTTTTTTTTTAACGGATCAAGAATTATTATTATTAATTTTCCTAGTTTGTATCGTGAAAGGAATTATTACAATATGGTTTTGATCTCGAAAACTATCCAGTTTAAAAATTAAAAAAAAGTTTATTTCTATACCAGTTATTTGATTTTGTTTAGTCTGATATAGTCTGCTAGTGTTTCTACATTAATAAAGCCAGAGGCAGAGTACGTCGATTTAATTTCGGTTGTCAATTTTTGAGATCTCTACTTTCAATTAAAATGGCTTCGGATGATAAAATCGCGCATTTACAAGAAGAAGCTGATAAAAGAAAAGCAAGATTAAGAGAATTGAAAAGGACAGCCTCAAATGAAAGGTCCGAAGCTAAGGACAGAAAACTTCCAACGTAAGACATTGAGTACTGATTATATCAACTTTGAATTTAAGGAGAACTATCACTTTTAGGCCACAGTTTCGTAGTTACCGCCCACAAGATGAGAAACTTAAAGAAAAGGCTTTAACTCCTTCTAAAATTGAATCCAGTAAGACTTTACGTTGATTCAAATTGAAACTTTCTAAACGACCAACAACTTAAGCGCGTTGTTTTCTTAAATAGTTGAGACCTTGATTGAAGATCATATGGATTTATCAGCACCTACTCCAATTATACAAGAAATAGTAATTATGAAAAACTTAAATATATAATTCAGGTTAAATACCGAAACTTGTTTTTAAGGATTTAGCGACCTTAGCTCCCCGAAAACCAGATTGGGACCTAAAAAGAGATGTTGCAAAGAAATTGGAGAAATTAGAAAAAAGAACGCAAAGAGCTATTGCTGAATTAATCCGTAAGAATGAATCATTTTAGTTAAAATAGATTATATTTTATAACCCTTACGGATTTTCCGAAAGGCGAACGTTTACAAGCCAATGCTGGTGAAGATTTATCACTTATTGTTGGTGGCAATGATGTCCAAGATAAACCTCCAGATTCTGATGAAGATTAAGAAATGTTCCAATTCAATGATTTTATTTTAAATAAAGTGTTTTGACTAATTCAGTTTTGGTTTTTTTTTCGTTGTTTCGGCTCTCATTTCGTTTCTAGCGGGAAAATTGATTCATAAAATTTAATTTTATATGAAATGTCTTCTAAATTAGACTAGGAATAGGCCAAATATGAAAATATCTTCTAAATTGGACATCAGAGGGACTGTCCAATTTCAAAAATCTCTTTAAAATATGAAAATATCTTCTAAATTGGACATCAGAAGGACTGTCCAATTTCAAAAATCTCTTTAAAATATGAAAATAGTCGAAATTAATCTTCTAAACTTAACAAAATTGAGCCAAATACAAATTTAATTCTATATTTAATTGCATTTATTAATTATAGTAACATTTTTAATTGTGCATAGACATTATAACTATTGCATTGTTTTTTATATAGATTCTTACAGAGCTAAGTACATGATAACATTAACTAAGTAGGTTAATTTATTCTACATTTATTCTTCAGCTTTAAATCCGAAAACGTCAACTTCAGCCAACTGCAAAACGTTCATACTATTTTCGGCACATTTCGCGCAAAAACGAACAATTTGAATGCTGACATATCTTCCTCTAACTGGACACGGATGACATTGAAATTTGACCGTCTCGTTGTCCGCTATTCCGGCTCCCAGATGTTCAGCGCATAAAACATTATCCGTAAAATGTTTGTCTCGAAAAATTGGAGTTAGGCGTTGATTTCCAACTCGAATTTCGAAATCGTGCAGTCTTTCAGCTATTTGTATTGGAAAACAAGTTTTCTGAAGTTCTTTCAAAATTATAGGCCTTTTTTTAATTGGAAAGTAGGTTAAAATTATTATATGTTCGCCCAAAAACGCTCCTACACATTATGCCACTTCAAAGCGTTGCATTGCGTAAGGCCAATTGTTTTGGCGCGACTGTTTAAAGGTAAATCACGTGATCTCTTATCAGCTTGCGCATTGCAACGCTTCAAAACCAGACTCTGTCCAGCCACGTGACTGAAATCCGGGCTTGATTTCCAGAGCGCGGCCATTTTAAGTTCCAGTGTTTTTAATGTTTTTTTTACCCCAAAGTTTTCTGTTTAAGACATTGACACCAGTTATGACGTGCTCTTCTTTTAAATCAACTTGCCACCATGGGAAACGATTTGCTTTTACGTTAGAATCGTCAGTGTGGGCGAAATATGGTTTGGTAAAACCATCGACATGGCGAAAACCTGAAAAAGAGGCCTCAATTTAGTCTTAGTTCCTGCACTGACGCTAAGAAATTAATAACTTGCCATCAACTGCTTTGTCTGCGGAATATTTAACGTCTTTCAACTCATACACCGAACTTTGATGAGCAGGTTTCCTCAAAGCAATTGATTCTACGAAATAAAATGTTTGAGGCTCTGGGCTGGCACTAATTCCTCCAAAGTTTTATTTTTAGTTCGAGCATACTCTTACCTTTGCCCAGCGTATCCTTATATCGATCCTATAAACATAATTTATTTTAAAAATATTCTAGTTTAATAGTTTAAAATGTAATTCAGTGAGCTACATAATATAGTAGATCAAATTTGGACAACTTGTCAGAACCATTCGTTCGAAAGCTTATTTCCAGTCTATTATTTTTAAAGGGAAGAAATATATAGCAGACGACAGATTAAAGTAGTAACGGTCGGCGGTCGCTTCGTCAAGGGCTTCGTAAGTGATATTGATAAGGTGTTCGCCTTTTTTTAAGCGTAGATTAGTGATTTTTCTATTCAAAGTTCGGCCATTCTTCCTTTTGTCGTTTTAAAAAAACTTCAAAATTAACTACGGAACGTCTCGAAGTTGGATTTATCATTTTTTATAATTGGTGATTTTCCATCGGACGCCAATGAACGTAAGCGCGCCAAAATTATCAACCCCACGGGCCCACTCTAGTCGTGTCTTTCCCTACGTCACACGCGACCGAGGAAGCTTAATGACGGTGGAAATTGAAAGGAATCGGAGTTAATTCGGAATTAAATTAAAATTTCATCTCTTAATAAGAAGAATTGTGCGCGTTTCGAAGTTTACACGAGCGAGAAACGTCAATCAACCCCACACCGGATGTACTGATTATAATGGGTTCGTAATTTCGCCTTGAGAAGTTGAAATGGCGCACAGAGCGGAGCGCCACAAAATCCCCGGAAGCGGCGGAAGAGAATTCCACAGGTGGATAACAAGTCTAATGTGCATTATCGGTGAGCCAGTTAACTGACTTAAGAAATTAAAACGATGACCTGTTAGGAGCCAGCCTTAAGTGTACTTGAAATTGTGCAACAACCATGGAACTAATTAACCAACGGTAATTATAATTCCGAACTTTCAACCCGTCTGGACTCTAGATTTATTTCGTTCGTCGCGCTAAGCCTCGGCTCTTGAAGTGATCTTAACCGTATCGGACCTTCATCAACCCCTTCCTTGTTGCCACAGATTTACAGTAAGTGAATTTTTAATTCCATCTGTTATTTTGTATTTTGAAATAGTTAACTCTTTGATTAATGCCAGGGGTTAAGTAATAAACCTCCCTTGACGGGGAAAATAGACCTACACGAAGTTTTAATTGAGCTTTGTCCCTATTTGAGGGGAAAAAAGATTGAAAGATTCAATCAACAAATTGGTAGCATAGAAGCGATTAAAAATGCTTCATAAATTTTATCTAGCTAATTATAGGTTTGGACCGTACTAAGTTTCCTTGCCTATATGTTAATCAGTCTCGTTGAGGGACCGAAGCTTTAAGATTCAATCAAAGTTGCGTGTAAAATTAGAATTATTAATTGTAGGAACTAATTGTTATAATTTCCGAATTTGTATGCTCGTTCAGTGAGTCTCTGAGTTCGGGTTTAGGATAAGATAATTCTAATGGATTTTTAATTTATCTTTATTAATAATTTTTAATTATCCACGGGAAATATTAATGATTAACTGATTAACCAAATATTTGTGGATTATCTTGTCCAAACCCCGACTTCTAGTCGCTGAAGACCTTAAGTACTCCTATTTTATTATACTAATTAAGTACATGATATACTTACAAAGGCATAGTAGACATATCCAGATTTATTATAGGTATTAATGTCAATTTGGTTGTTAAAATTTTCACACGTGCTAAATTGGGATTCCGTCGAGACTCTAGGACCAAATTAATTTTAATTTTTTAGTTCAGGTATGAAAGAAATAAGATTAAGAAAAATGCTTAATTTAAAGGGATAATGCAGCCTAAAAACAATTATTTTTATTTTTATTTTAAATAGACCTAGGCCTACTAGAAATAAATTAAAAACCATCAAAGTAGGCTTAGCTGGATTCATGGAGATCTGATATGCAGGCTGTTATATAGGGTATACAGGACCTCCATGATCAATGGTCATAGGATATAATGAATCCAGCTAAGCCTATTTTGATGTTAAGTTTTAAATTTATTTCCAGTTAATTTGTTTGTAATTTTGTTTAATAGTAGATTAGGCCTATTTAATTAATCGATAAAAAATAACTTTGTGTTAGGTTGAATTCTCCCTTTAATCAGGGTTGCCACAGACCTGGAAAACCTAGAAAAATCAGGGAATTTCAAAATTGGTCTAAAAAGTCGGGGAATTTTAAAATTGTTCAAAGGTCTGAAGGTCAGGGAATTTTCATATTATCAGAAGCCGATGAAACCCTCCTTTGAAATCTATTACTCTAATGTTCGATATAGCGCTCCTCTCTGTATGGGTAAAATTCACAATTTTCCGAGATCAGAGGGGTCCTACTTCATACCCCCCTGTCTACGGAAAATTGGAAATTCTCTCTCTCCACATACGACGACGTTTGGTTGACGAACTCCAAGGTTGCTAGAGATATTCGGTGGACGAACTCCCGCTCCGAAAATATCTACCGTTAGGAGGCGTACGAATCGCGCTTTTTGAAACTAACCCATACAGAGAGGGGTAGACAAGACCAGGGATTAATAGACTTCAAAGGAGGGTTTCATCGGCTTCTGATATTATCCAAAAATAAAGTTGTAGAATCTCAAAGACCAGGGAAGCTTCCATAAATATGCGTAAAAATTTATTATATTGGATCAGAGCCTTCAAAACATTTATGGAAAGCCCCTATTGATAAAATCAGGTTTTTTTATGAATACTTTCTCACTGTATACTGTCTAAACAGAACAGCAATTTTTGGGGGGGCTCAGACGCGAATCTTTAGCAACCTTGGACTTCCCATACAACACAATAAGGGGTTTATTTGGACAGTTATTGAAGAATAAAAAATATTTTGCACTTGAAATTACATATTTAAAGCTTTAAATTGGTCAGGGAAAACCTGGAAAAGTCTGGGATTTTTGTTATGAATAATCTGTGGCAACCCTGTTAATGGAATCCGAAGCCGATGAAACCCTCCTTTGAAGTATATTACTCCCTGGTCTTGTCTACCCCTCTCTGTATGGGTTAGTTTCAAAAAGCGCGATTCGTACGCCTCCTAACGGTAGATATTTTCGGAGCGGGAGTTCGTCCAGCGAATATCTCTAGCAGCCTCGGAGTTCGTCCAAAAAACGTCGTCGTTTGTGGAGAGAGAGAATTTCCAATTTTCCGTAGACAGGGGGGGATGAAGTAGGACCCCTCTGATCTCGTAAAATTGTGAATTTTACCCATACAGAGAGGAGCGCTATATCGAACATTAGAGTAATAGACTTCAAAGGAGGGTTTCATCTACTTCTGGTGGAATCTAATGAATTGATATAATAATATTGTTAAAAATAAGACCTGGTTGCGTAGTAAAAGAGTGTTGCATTCGAACAATATTTCTTACCTACTACAGTAGCAATCCTGTTTTATTTCGCATTTGGATAAGCAATCAATAATAAAACATCTTTCCGGGTAACGGGTATTATCTTCCATTTGAATAATGTCCCCATACGTTTTGGTAAAAGTTACTCGACCTAAAGCTTTCTAAGAAAAAAAAAAAAAAAAAAAAAAATCAAGGGGGTATAGAGCTCGGAATTCGTATAATTTTTATTAATTGGATAAAATCTACTAAATTCTGATCTATATTATATGTTTGATTAAAAATAGACTTCATTCGAGTTAACTTATTCCAAGATAAAGTAAAAAAAAAACCTAATCCATATCCGTTTTTATTATCCAACAAAAATGGCCTTCTTAGAATATTATCCGCGTTATACGTTCGGATAAAAAACATTCAAAATTAATTTTCCGTGAAAAATAACGAATAAAAAGATGATTTAAAATCTTAGTTTCGTCGTTTTATTTATATTCTTCGAATTAAAAGTCAATTTGAAATTTTTTCTTATATTTTAGACTCTGGAAACGCGAATTATCCATCGTTATACGTGTTGAAAACGAGTAATTTGTAGGTAGATAAAGCGGCGAAGGCTTATCTTCGGGTAAACCATTTAACAATTATACGAATATAGAAATTTCATTGTTTTAGTTACGAATAATTTATCCGAAAATAAAATATTTGAAAATATACGAATAACAGATATTATCTGATAGTTGACTAATCTATCAGTTTTATCTGTTGTCCGTAGTTAGGAGCACTCTATCAGATAATCTAAGAAACACTTACCGCAATATTAAGCACCAATACGAAAAATATGATACTACAAGTTGATATTTCAGACATAACCCAAAATCAAACAAGTAGTTTTTTGATGTAATATTTAATTTATTATTGATAAGTATTGACTGATAATTGATGAAAAAAGAGGTTATCGATATATCAGAACTCTAGTTATTCCGCAAAAAGTCGTTGATGTGTCTCAGTAAAAATGTTAAACCAACTATGAAAAGGGTATCTGAATAAATTGGTTGAAGTCCCAAAATGGGAGGGGTTGTTTTTACTCGTGCGTAGACAATAATAACGGGAGTGGTAAGGCAATTAGGCTAATAGCGATGAATATGGGTGTTGAACTGGTTGGGTTATATCAGAAGCCGATGAAACCCTCCTTTGAAGTCTATTACTCCCTGGGGTCTTGTCTACCCCTCTCTGTATGGGTTAGTTTCAAAAAGCGCGATTCGTACGCCTCCTAACGGTAGATATTTTCGGAGCGGGAATTCGTCCACCGAATATCTCTAGCAGCCTCGGAGTTCGTCAACAAAAACGTCGTCGTTTGTGGAGAGAGAGAATTTCCAATTTTCCGTAGACAGGGGGGGTATGAAGTAGGACCCTTCCGATCTCGAAAAATTGGGAATTTTACCCATACAGAGAGGAGCGCTATATCGAACATTAGAGTAGTAGACTTCAAAGGAGGGTTTCATCGGCTTCTGGTTATATCAAGGCACAATCCTTTTTTACTTTTCATTACCTGACTATAAATTTGCCTCTTTCTAATTTTATAACCTTAAAGGTATACTTAAATTAAACATCAATTATCTTCCGTTATTCGTATATTTTCAGATATTTTTATTTTCGGTTAAATTGTTCTTAACTAAAACAATGAAATTTCTATATTCGAATAATTGTTAAATGGTTTACCCCGAAGATAAGCCTTCGCCGCTTTATCTACCTACAAATTACTCGTTTTCAAACGTATAACGATGGATAATTCGCGTTTCCAGAGTCTAAAATATAAGAAAAAATTTCAAAATTGACTTTTAATTCGAAGAATATAAATAAAACGACGAAACTAAGATTTTAAACCATCTTTTTATTCGTTATTTTTCATGGAAAATCAATTTTGAATGTTTTTTATCCGAACGTATAACGTGGATAATATTCTAAGATAAGTTGCCATTTTTGTTGGATAATAAAAACGGATATGGATTAAGTTTTGTTACTATATCTTGGAATAAGTTAACTCGAATGAAGTCTATTTTTAATCAAAGGGATAAAACACTTTTAAGTATCACTTTAAGTAGCATTTTCATGCTTAGTTGCTTAGGCGTATAACAAGAGATAGGCGGATCTTCAGTCGTAAAAAATCCGACTCTTTATTTTATTTGACCCTGTCACTATTTTTGTCCAAAGGCCTAGCTGAAGATTTAAACGGTATAGCCCCTAGGGGAGGTTAGAGAGGGGGGGGGGGGGCAAAAAGCCAGCGTAGTTAGAAAGATCACATTTCCTTTATTTTAAGTGTGTTCCTATAAGTTCCTATATTTACCTATTTTTCAAAATTTCTTTCATAAATTTCGAATATTTTTCTAATCGAGCAAAAATCCAAAAATGACCCCTATCTTAAAATGGCCGTAACTTTTTTCTACGACCTCCTAGGCATAAACCGATTGCACCATTAGAAAGAAGACATTCCCTAGATTAATTTAAAACAATAAAATTAACATGAGCCACTCGTTAAAGATTATTCCGCCACTGATAGATAACCAGCAAAAAATCCAAAAATTACCCCTATCTTAAAATGACCCTAACTTTTTTATTTTACCACGTAGGGGTAAACCGATTGCACCATTAGAAAGAAGACATTCCCTAGATTAGTTTAAAACAATAAAATTGACATGAGCCACAAAAAATGCTACTGTATCATAATAATTTCTTATATACCTTAAATCAGAAGTAGATGAAACCCTCCTTTGAAGTCTACTACTCTAATGTTCCATATAGCGCTCCTCTCTGTCAAGGAGGATCAGAGAAGGAGAGGAAATGTGGGGCTGCGTTGAGTTAGAGAGAGAAGAGCCAACCTCCCACTCGGGTGGGAAGGGGGATAGGAAATTCTTGAGGTAAACTGTTGTCACGTGGTCGCTAGCTAGCGCGTCTCATAAAGGATTCGTTTTACCCACGTGACAACAATTTACCACGAAGCATCTCTACCCCCGTCTGTCCCCCGTTCTCCCAGAGTGGGAGTTTAGGCCGACGCAGTAGGAACCGCGCCGTCCCCACATTTCCTCTCCTTCTCTGATCCTCCTTGTCTCTGTATGGGTAAAATTCCCAATTTTCCGAGATCGGAGGGGTCCTACTTCATACCCCCCTGTCTATGCAAAATTGGAAATTCTCTCTCCACAAACGACGACGTTTTTTTGGCGAACTCCGAGGCTGCTAGAGATATTCGCTCGACGAACTCCCGCTCCGAAAATATCTACCGTTATGAGGCGTACGAATCGCGCTTTTTGAAACTAACCCATACAGAGAGGGGTAGACATGACCCGGGAGTAATAGACTTCAAAGGAGGGTTTCATCGGCTTCTGCTTAAATATAAGTGTTATAAAACAAAAGATACATCTATGAAAATACACTATTTTATATTTCGAAAATGGGCGATTATAAAATATTCGTTTTAATTTATTTAATAGGATATTGGATTTCGTTGAACTTCGTCTGATCTTCTCAAAAATCGGATATCTCGGATTATATTCTTCTGTAACAAACGTGTAAGTACCATGACAATTTTCTTGCCATTGTAGCATGGCTATTTTATTTTAAATTTTTGTGTTTGGTGGATCATTATTGTTATCGCGTGTTCGCGTCGGGAAAAAATAACAAGATGTCTAGAAGAATAATACGAACAGTAAAATTAATTTTAATTGGAAGAGTGAGAACTAATTTCACACTCCGTTGAAAGTATACAACCGCGAAAGAACTTTCCGTATCCATTCCGTCGAACGCGTTACCTCGAAAGAACTTTTCATAACCATTTCGTCGAACGCGTAACCTCGAAAGAACTTTTCCTAACCATTCCGTCGAAGGCGTAACCTCGAAAGAACTTTCCGTATCCATTCCGTCGAACGCGTAACCTCGAAAGAACTTTCCGTATCCATTCCGTCGAACGCGTAACCTCGAAAGAACTTTTCCTAACCATTCCGTCGAACGCGTAACCTCGAAAGAACTTTTCCAAATCATTCCGTCGAACGCGTAACCTCGAAAGAACTTTTCATAACCATTCCGTCGAACGCATAACCTCGAAAGAACTTTTCCTAACCATTCCGTCGAACGCGTAACATCTAAATAACTTTTCGTAACCATTCGGTCGAACGCGTAACATCGAAGGATCTTTATCTAACCATTCCGTCGAATGCGTATCATCGAAAGAACTTTTCATAACCATTCCGTCGAACGCGTAACCTCGAAAGAACTTTCCGTATCCATTCCGTCGAACGCGTAACCTCGAAAGAACTTTCCGTATCCATTCCGTCGAACGCGTAACCTCGAAAGAACTATTCATAGCCATTCCGTCGAAGGCGTAACATCGAAAGTACTTTTCCTAACCATTCCGTCGAACGCGTATCATCGAAAGAACTTTTCCTAACCATTCCGACGAACGCGTAACCCCGAAAGAACTTTTCATAACCATTTAGTCGAACGCGTAACCTGGCAACAACTTTTCGTTACCATTCCGTCGAAGGCGCAACCTCGAAAGAAGTTCCTATCTATTCCTACGAAAATGCAATCGGAAAAGCGTACAAAATCTACAATCGCGATTCGGTCAACAAGAAATAACCTAATCAAAGCCTATACTTACATTTTACTCGTAGTTAATGGCCTTATGCCAACACTCTTTTAATTACCAAACCCAAGCTATCGGGGTCAAACGAGCGCTACGAATCGATACGGGGTTAAAAGTCACGACCTCTTAACGCATTTCCGCTTCTTTGACCCTGATAATTTTATTTTACCTACAACCCTTCTGTGTTTTCAGCGGTATTAATTAATTTTAATCTAATTAACTCGCGCTTGCGCGTTACGAGTGCGGAGTTATTAGCCACGTTTGGGAAAGAACGTAGGTCATTCGGAAAGTTAGGCACTTGTGACCGACTCGAGCGTATCTTTCCCGATCGTAGGACCTTTGACCCTTAGAGAAATGTGGTTCATTAACTCTGCCGGGTCATCAAGGACCCCGTAATTTTAGCGATGCGCTGCTGGCGTCCGTTTCTGGGTTGGAGCTCGCGAAGAGTCACTTAGGGACTGTTAGGAGCCCGTGGGGTTTGGATTTGAGGTTAAGGATACTAGCTGACATACAACGCGTTGCGATTTCTGTAATTTTTCAGCTACTTGGAAGACCTGAAACGACTTGTTTTGGTCCTGGAAAGGAGAACTTTCACTTTGTTATCTCGATACTTCGTGTTTTTCTAATTTCACTCATCAAGTAATTGATGGTTGAACACGATTAAAATAATTTTTGTTATATCGTAAGAATTCGGGCAGGGGGTGATAAACTAATTGTAATGGAAATTGAGGAAAAAATCCAAAAACTACCCAAATCTTAAAATAGCCGTAACTTTACTTTACCTATCACCTAGGCATAAACCGATAGCACCATTAGAAAGAAGACATTCCCTAGATTAATCTAAAATAATAAAATAGCCAGACAACCAGTATATTAGTTACTATGAACAAGCTACCAACTTTATCATAATAATTATAATATTTTTATTATACCCTAAATATAAATGTTATAAAACAAGAAATACATCTATGAAAATATACTATTTTTCTTGTACTACAAATTATACAGATTATTGTCCGCTACGAACAGAAGCCGATGAAACCCTCCTTTGAAGTCTATTACTCCCGGGTCTTGTCTACCTCTCTCTGTATGGGTTAGTTTCAAAAAGCGCGATTCGTACGCCTCCTAACGGTAGATATTTTCGGAGCGGGAGTTCGTCCACCGAATATCTCTAGCAGCCTCGGAGTTCGTCAAAAAAACGTCGTCGTTTGTGGAGAGAGAGAATTTCCAATTTTCCGTAGACAGGGGGGATGAAGTAGGACCCCTCCGATCTCGTAAAATTGGGAATTTTACCCATACAGAGAGGAGCGCTATATGGAACATTGGACTAGTAGACTTCAAAGGAGGGTTTCATCGGCTTCTGACAATAATAATATACCTAAAATCTATGACGGAGAAAGTATCGAAGGAATTACCAGATGCGAGAAATTTTTGCTCGACGAACCAATGCCTCGTAAATTTATCAAAGCCAGTGCACCCGTAAAAAAAATAATTCCAAAGGGAGAAATTTAGTTCGCCAATTTTCCAATATAGAGGGCGCGATTAATCAAAGATTTTGTCAGTCGCGTCTCTCCCGTTACCGTGGCAACATGACGTAGTAACGTCTCCTAATCCTAGTTGCCACGGTAACGAGAGAGACGCGTCTGCAAAATTGCTGAATGATCCCGCCACCTATCGAGAAAAAAATGACAATCATATTCAAGATAAAAAATCCCCTTTAAAGTCGACTTATTTTTTTAGCTTAGCAGACGATGTTGACCGTAACAATTGTACAGTCAAAGCTAGGATGTGTGGATAAGTGAAGAGCATCTTAAAGGGGCAAATTACAGAGAAGATAAGGACTTTAAAGGGAGAAAGTTGGAACTAGCTGCTCTCCTTATGATACTTTCTCCGTGCCTACAACTTTTTGATTTTAATTGGTTGTAAGATCAACACGTGATGAGTTAAAGGAAGATGGTGTTGATGATCTGTACCCTTTGTTGACTTGACATTTTAATTGGAAGTAAGCTTTCTCCAATTGAATCATTTCCTAAATAGAAAGACATACTTATTTATTCTCGTAGTTATATTTACTTATGCGAGTAATATTAATTTTAATAATTAATTTTCCACAACGAGTGCAGTGTCTCCTTGTTGAAGGTTAATTATTAAAAGACATAGGAATAGGGGCAATTAGAGCTCGGAATTCGTATAATTTTTATTAATTGTATATTGTATATTATCTGTTTGATTAAAACATAGACTTCGAGTTAATTTATTCCAAGATAAAGTAAAAAAACCTAATCCATATCCGTTTTTATTATCCAACAAAAATGGCAACTTATCTTAGAATATTATCCGATGCGTTATACGTTCGGATAAAAAAACATTCAAAATTTATTTTCCGTGAAAAATAACGAATAAAAAGATGATTTAAAATCTTAGTTTCGTAGTTTTATTTATATTCTTCGAATTAAAAGTTAATTTGAAATTTTTTTCTTATATTTTAGACTCTGGAAACGCGAATTATCCATCGTTATACGTTTGAAAACGAGTAATTTGTAGGTAGATAAAGCGGCGAAGGCTTATCTTCGGGTAAACCATTTAACAATTATACGAATATAGAAATTTCATTGTTTTAGTTACAATTTATCCGAAAATAAAATATCTGAAAATATACAGAAGATAATGGATCGATCTAATTCCGAGCTCTACTGGCAATATGTCTAATATATGAAAAAATTGAGTATAATTACCTTTGTTTGTCCAGAAAGTGTTAATTGCAGTTTGTTCAGTTCAATTAGCTTCTGATTAAGTAGATAAGTCATGTGATCAGCTCTATTCTGGGCTTTGCGAAACGAATCTTCAGTTTCATGAAGTCTAAGTTGTAGTCGATAAATGGCTTCATCTTTGTCAGTGTCTTCAACTACTTCGTTGTCCTCACTTGATGCCTGTAGTTGTTTTTCATTTAGATCTATCGTAGAGTTAGAATCGTTGGGATTTTGATCAGTTTTGTTTTTGCGTTCTTCTAAACGCAAATTTTCAGGAACTTTTCCATCTTTCGTGTAATTTTGATCACTTTTAGGTAAAAATTTCTCATATATATGTTGTAAATGACTTCGAAGCTTTTGGTTTTCATCTTTAAGTAGGGAAATTTCTAAATTCTGTTCTTCTAATTTGTGTCGTTGCATTTTTAAACTTTCTAACGTATCCTAAAATTGGTTATAAAATTAACACTAAGTTCAGTCAAACCAGAAGCCGATGAAACCCTCCTTTGAAGTCTATTACTCCCGGGTCTTGTCTACCCCTCTCTGTATGGGTTATTCTCAAAAAGCGCGATTCGTACGCCTCCTAACGGTAGATGTTTTCGGAGCTGGAGTTCGTCGAGCCAATATCTCTAGCAGCCTCGGATTTCGTCAACAAAAACGTCGTCGTTTGTGGAGAGAGAGAATTTCCAATTTTCCGTAGACAGGGGGGTATGAAGTAGGACCCCTTCTAACTCGTAAAATTGTGAATTTTACCCATACAGAGAGGAGCGCTATATCGAACATTGGAGTAGTAGACTTCAAAGGAGGGTTTCATCGGCTTCTGGTCAAACCAAGAATCCATTCAGGTTCCATAAGAATATGGGAGGGCCGCGATTCAATAACCATCCTCCCAAACTTTGTAGCGAAAGTTCGTCCGCTTCGAATCGATTTTTCAAGTAAATCGCTCATGACATTATATTATTAACCCGCGCCACTAACGACCTTGACGTAATATTTTGGGTAATAAAAATGGAGCCGACCGAAAAAAGATCTAAGCGTACAATTGTTGCGAAAATTGCGGACGAACTTTTGTTACAAAGTTTGGGAGGATGGTATGCCAGAGGCTAAAGCTATGCTCCCATATTCTTATGGAACCTGAATAGATTCTTGGTCAAACCTAATTAGTTACCTGATCACAGTCTAATTTGTTTTGACCTTGACTAGGTTCATCCTTCTTAGATTGACTGATCTCTCCCTTCATTCGCAATTCTGCCAGTTCCTGAAATAGATAAATAGAAAATAAATTTATTTAAATATAATTAAATATTTTATCAATTATTTCTAAAAAAAATCAGGTCTTCACACTAACCAATCGAATGTTATTACAAATCTCGCCTTAAGGATAAGCTTTTCTTATTGGTTACTGACTCATCAATGTGAAAATAATCAGAATCTCCATGAATTTCGCTAAGCCTTTTTTTAATTTTAAATTTAAGTTTAATAACTGTTTGTAAAGTTTTTAATGGATTAGGGCTATTTAAACATAAGGTATCGTCAGAGGTATATAATAACCCCCTTCGGGGGGAAGTATGAAAGGTAGGCAAAATCGACGAACAACGAGTGCCCGGCGTAAATCGCGGCGGATCGACACACCGCTTTACTCCCAAAAAAATAGTTACACCATTTTGAACCTCACTAAATTTTCCCTACGCGCTTCCGGAACTCGCGAGCCGAAGTCAACCTTCGACTCCATTTTAACAGACAGCCTGACTCCCGAGACAGGAAGTTCTAAACGCAAATCGAGCCGTCTTGTTTATACAAAGACCATTTACTAGAGTAGCGACATTTAGAAGTCCAGCGCGAACTAGTGGCCTAGATAGTCAGCAGCGGGCTCTCGTTGTTCGTGATTTTTAGCATTGGTAGTATAGGGGCTTTCATACTTCCCCCCCGAAGGGGGTTATTATATACCTCTGGTATCGTTTAAAAAATAACTTGTTATTAGGTTGCATTATCCCTTTAACTATATAAACACCATAATATCTTACACCTCCCAGTTCAGTTCAAATCAAATCAATCACTGTGTTCTCCTATAATATCCAATAAAAAAAATCTGAACCGGTCTAGATAACAAAATCAATAAGATCAGAAATAGATGAACCGAAATTATCAACGAGCTATTCCTCTAACGCCACAGGCAAGTTCTCCGTTTCCCCTCTCTTAGACGACAGTTATAGCCCCCTCCCCCTCGGAATTTCGCCTAGCCGAGAAACGTTGAATGCGCCACCTGGCTTGGTTTGCAGCCGTCGCTACGTGGGGCGATCAGTTTCCCAAGATCCTCCTCGGTATTTCCTTGAGGCCGAGGAAACCCATTCCCCCAGTGCTTACCCTCCCCATTCACTCCAAATAAAATGCATTTCTCAATCTAAGCTCTCGTTGATAATTTCGGTTCATCTATTTCTGCTTACATTGTTACAAATAGCAAATTTACAAAAATACCTTTCTGATAATAGCTATCCTTGCGAACACAGTTTTTCTGCATAACTCGTTCGTTTTGTAGTAAGTGTAGTGTGGCCAATAATCTTCCATTACAAAAGAAACCCGACAAGTCTGTTCTACACCGATATGGCGGTCACTATAATCACATGTAGATGCTGTTAAAAATCAATAGATTGATTGCTTGAAGAACTCGCCACTATGTCCAAAACGAACTGACGCGTACAATTGTATGTAACACCGTAATCCCCAACATCAACTCGCCTTGAATCGCTGATTACATTTTTAGGAGGAAGTAGCGGTCGTATTTTTTCTTTCCTTGTACTTAATAATACCCACCCACTAACTACTACTACTACGTTTTAACTTCGTTATTTTTTTCCCTAGACAACACAACGCGATCTCTTACGCAAGAACACGTTTCGTTTTGCTAGAGAGATCTTCTACGTAATGATTTTTAAAACAACTTACACCTGCAACGTCATTATACCTCTGCCTATTTCGCTTTTTGATCAATATTCCTTTTCTTTTACGTTTTTCGCGCCAAAATATGAATGCAGCTATTGGTGCTTATAATGGCCATAACTTTTCTTTATTATCACCAAGGCTTAAACCGATAGCACCATTAGAAAGAAGACATTCCCTAGATTAATTTAAAACAATAAAATTGACATTATCCACTCGTTAAAGATTATTCCGCCACTGATAGAAATCCAGCAAAAACCCAAAAATGACCCCTATCTTAAAATGACCCTAACTGTTCTTTATTATCACCAAGGCTTAACCCGATTGCACCATTAGAAAGAAGACATTCCCTAGATTAATTTAAAATAATCAAATTAACATGAGCCACTCGTTAAAGATTATTCCGCCACTGATAGAAATCCAGCAAAAATCCAAAAATGACCCCCTGTCTTAAAATGGCCGTAACTTTTCTTTATTATCACCAAGGCTTAAACTGATAGCACCATTAGAAAGAAGACATTCCCTAGATTAATTTAAAACAATAAAATTGACATGAGCCACTCGTTAAAGATTATTCCGCCACTGATAGAAATCCAGCAAAAATCCAAAAATGACCCCTATCTTAAAATGGCCGTAACTTTTTTATTTTAACACCTAGTCATAAACCGATTGTACCATTAGAAAGAAGACATTCCCTAGATTAATTTAAAATAATCAAATTAACATGAGCCACTCGTTAAAGATTATTCCGCCACTGATATAAATCCAGCAAAAATCCAAAAATGACCCCTATCTTAAAATGACCCTAACTTTTCTTTATTATCACCAAGGCTTAAACCGATTGCACCATTAGAAAGAAGACATTCCCTAGATTAATTTAAAATAACAATAAAATGGATATCCGAGTCTGAGCTCTACTAAAACCTAGGAATTAACGAGGCTTAAGAAGAATTAAGTCGATATTTAAGTGTAGTGTACACTTAAATCAGATTAAATTGGCGTAACTTAAATATAGGCATATAAAATGGTCATTAAAATTCAAGGTGATATTTACCCTATTATTACGTGATCTCCTAAACAACATTATGACCTTGATTTTGATGGATATATAATTAATACGTGGAATATATAAAGATCCTTTTAAGAGGAAATATTCTTTTATAAGTCTTGCCAGAAGCCGATGAAACCCTCCTTTGAAGTCTATTACTCCCTGGTCTTGTCTACCCCTCTCTGTATGGGTTAGTCTCAAAAAGCGCGATTCGTACGCCTCCTAACGGTAGATATTTTCGGAGCCGGAGTTCGTCCACCGAATATCTCTAGCAGCCTCGGAGTTCGTCAAGAAAACGTCGTCGTTTGTGGAGAGAGAGAATTTCCAATTTTGCGTAGACAGGGGGGTATGAAGTAGGACCCCTCCGATCTCGTAAAATCGTGAATTTTACCCATACAGAGAGGAGCGCTATATCGAACATTAGAGTTGTAGACTTCAAAGGAGGGTTTCATCTACTTCTGGTCTTGCATAAGATAAAACAAAAAAACTATTTTCAATTTTATCTCCAGTATACAATAATGATAATAAAATCAACTTAAATATCTGTTATTTTAAAAGGCTATGTAGTAGCAAATCTAGCTGCTTATTCTTCAAGGAGATGAAAGCTAGTTGACTTGATCTGTATCAAGTACTTTTACAAAAAATACCGCGCGAAGAATCAGCTGTAGACTCTATACAATAGCGAAATCACGCGACCATGATGACGTAACTATGAAGACCTCCCATAATGAAGCCTTACCGTCGAGACTATATATGTCCTTCAAGAGTGATAAAAGAAAAAAATCTGATGATAGGGTATTATTGTTAAAGGGGAACTTATAGCTAAAAATGATTTTGAATGTATTTTCAGCATCACCATGCCATAAAATGTAATCCAGAATTTTTTTCATAATTTTTAGACATGTTTTTTGGTGTTTTAATTAATTTCTAAAGTTTGAATTAATTATTTAATTAATTAATGTAAAATTTGAATTAATTATTTAATTAATTAATGTAAAATTTGAATTAATTATTTAATTAATTAATGTAAAATTTGAATTAATTATTTAATTAATTAATGTAAAATTTGAATTATCATTAAAAGAATTGGCCGGCTTTTAATGCATAAGACTTAGGCCATCAAATACCGGCCTGTTTTAATATTAAGACCAGACATTACAAGTATTGTCAGAAGCCGATGAAACCCTCCTTTGAAGTCTACTACTCCAATGTTCGATATAGGGCTCCTCTCTGTATGGGTAAAATTCCCAATTTTCCGAGATCGGAGGGGTCCTACTTCATCCTCCCTGTCTACGGAAAATTGGAAATTCTCTCTCTCCACAAACGACGACGTTTTTTGGACGAACTCCGAGGCTGCTAGAGATATTCGGTGGACGCCTTTTGAGAATAACCCATACAGAGAGGGGTAGACATGACCCGGGAGTAATAGACTTCAAAGGAGGGTTTCATCGGCTTCTGGTACTGTTGAAGGTTGAAATAATATGATTGGTCGAATTTTATATTTACTAAAATTCAAACTTAACCAAGCTTCCGAAAATAATTTTTAGCTTCATGTGTCCCTTTAAGAAATCTTAATCTTTTGTTTATATGGCGAAGAAATTCTTATCAAAATTATGAGTTTTCAATCGTTAAGCCGTTACGACGCTATAATCCTCAAAAAAATAGTAATTTGCTTGTAGTTAAAGCAAACGGTTATACTTTTAAATCGTGTTTGTCTAAAAATGGTTGAAGCTTGGTACTTAAACGAAGGCGAAGAGCGCGCTATTAACATTGAAGAAGACAAGCTAAAAGAAGTCTCAGGTGTACTTCTTTTTAAGGTAAATTATTACACACCAGAAGCTGATGAAACCCTCCTTTGAAGTCTACTACTCTAATGTTCGATATAGCGCCCCTCTCTGTATGGGTAAAATTCCCAATTTTTCGAGATCAGAGGGGTCCTACTTCATACCCCCCTGTCTACGGAAAATTGGAAATTATCTCTCTCCACAAACGACGACGTTTTTTTGACGAACTCCGAGGCTGCTAGAGATATTCGGTGGACGAACTCCCGCTCCGAAAATATCTACCGTTAGGAGGCGTACGAATCGCGCTTTTTGAAACTAACCCATACAGAGAGGGGTAGACAAGACCAGGGAGTAATAGACTTCAAAGGAGGGTTTCATCGGCTTCTGTACACACCTATTTTCATGATGTTTTTTTGGGGTCGTACGGTATAGATTAATGTTGATGTCGACCAAGATGACAACCTCGAAAATATTATAAAAACCAGGGGGTACACTTACATCGATGAAGTAGAGTTGGATAAGGATAAAATCCCTAACTTGGATCAAATGGTTCGTCTTATTTGGCTACTTAGAGACAATAGTAGACTTATGGTTCTCAATGACAGCTGAAGAATTTTTTCCGTGAGCACCAACACTCTGAAGAAGAAATTCGACTTATTTTGGAAGGCGGGGGATATTTTGACGTTAGGGATAAAGATGATAAATGGATTAGAGTGCACACTGTAAAAGGGGATCTAATAGTACTACCCGCTGGAATTTTCCATCGATTTAAAATGGACGAAAAGGTATTTCTCTTTCAATATTTACATGTCGCTATCGTAGTTCCCATTCCCTATTATCAGAAGCCGATGAAACCCTCCTTTGAAGTCTACTACTCTAATGTTCCATATAGCGCTCCTCTCTGTATGGGTAAAATTCCCAATTTTACGAGATCGGAGGGGTCCTACTTCATACCCCCCTGTCTACGGAAAATTGGAAATTCTCTCTCTCCACAAACGACGACGTTTTTTTTACGAACTCCGAGGCTGCTAGAGATATTCGGTGGACGAACTCCCGCTTTGAAAATATCTACCGTTAGGAGGCGTACGAATCGCGATTTTTGAAACTAACCCATACAGAGAGGGGTAGACAAGACCCGGGAGTAATAGACTTCAAAGGAGGGTTTCATCGGCTTCTGCTATTATGATTGGCTAAGCTTTGACGAGATAGACAAACTAGGCGGTAACCCCCTCCCCTCGCGCTTCGAGACTCTATTGTTTTCACTATTTAAATCAAAGATAATTCAAATATTTAATGAGCCAGTTATTTAGCCGAAACTGTTAATTTTGTAAATGTAATTTTAATTTAAAAACCCTAGGAATACACAAAGTATAAAAGAATGTTGATTACCAGTCCAATTTGGAAAGCAACTAACAGAGATGAAATTGATGAATCAATATAAAATTTGTAACATGAAAAATTAGTAGTAAAATCAGAGGTATATAATAACCCCCTTCGGGGGGAAGTATGAAAGCCCCTATACTACCAATGCTAAAAATCACGAACAACGAGAGCCCGCTGCTGACTATCTAGGACACTAGCTCGCGCTGGACTTCTCAATGTCGCTACTCTAGTAAATGCTCTTTGTATAAACAAGACGGCTCGATTTGTGTTTAGAACTTCCTGTCTCGGGAGTCAGGCTGTCTGTTAAAATGGAGTCGAAGGTTGACTTCAGCTCGCGAGTTCCGGAAGTGCGCGTAGGGAAAATTTAGTGAGGTTCAAAATGGTGTAACTATTTTTTTGGGAGTAAAGCGGTGTGTCGATCCGCCGCGATTTACGCCGGGCACTCGTTGTTCGTCGATTTTGCCTACCTTTCATACTTCCCCTCGAAGGGGGTTATTATATACCTCTGGTAAAATTATTTTTTTACAAACGTTAATATCCAGAATTTGTAATAAAATTTAAATAATCTTTAACCTCCGCATTATATTTATCGTCTTTGATACTTTGAGCCAAATACTTTAAATGTGATTTTAAATCATCTTTTTGAAGTAAAATCTGCGTTTTGTTCAAAATCTTATCGAATTCGGGATTACAATCGCTTCCTAAAATATACTCGAATGGTATTTCAACTTTAACCTCTTCTAAACCTTCTGTTTCCATATAGAAAACGAAGCTTTTATCTTTATTATTAACAATATTAACTGGAATTTTACCATCCTTAATTAAAACGTAATTAAGAAGCAAGTTATTACTTAAACATAATAATTTAACTGAAAAATCGTACCTTAAATAAGGTTTTTCGACATACAGCATTTGGTGCAATATAACACCTTTCGAATTTTCCACGGTATGTTTTATATATTTACCTTCAATACTAATGAATCTAAAAAACTTATCTTTACGTAAAGGTACAATTGAGTCGCTAGGAAAGGCATTATCATCCATAATTATGATTGGCTTAAAATGCAAATTCATGGTTTCAAATAGGACGAACCCGTAACGATCATTGAAATTAATTCTGGCAACCAAAACGCAATGAGGAACAATTTTTGTGATGTAGTAATTGTCTGTTTCAAGTTCTGATAATTTGGTGGTGTATTTTTCATCCAGCATCGCTGACGCCATGAATAAGCAGTTTTTAAATTCAGGGTAATCATTATCCAAATCTTCAAGTAGTAATTTTCGAATTTTCAAACTTCGTCCGATGCAGTTGTTTGAATTTTCATCGACCTGAAACAGAAATAAGTGTCATAGAGCTCGGAATTGGATAAAGAATAACTTCGGATATCCATTAATAACTAGGCTTTTTTTTTAGATATTTTAATCTCGGATAAATTAATATAATTAATATAAAATCACAAATTATTTAGACGCGTATCAAATGCTGGATACGAATTAGACCCGGAGATAAAATTTTAATTAATAAACAAATTACTCGTTTATTCGAACGGATAATGACAATTAAAGATAACAAATATCTTGTTTCTCGAAATCCGTGTAGAATGAAATGATTTGGGTCCACTTGATCGACTCCCAAATGATCGACAAGAGGTCCACTTGATCGACACCCAAATGATCGACTCACAATTGATCGACTCCCAAATGATCGACAAAGGGTCCACTTGATCGACTCCCAAACGATCGACAAAGGGATCAAATGATTGATGCCTAATCCCAAATTACCGACAACAAAGGGTGCATTTGATCGTTTCCCAATTGGTCAACTTCGTAATAACGATTATAAATAGATTAACCAACCTAACCTAACCTAACCTAACCTATTTGAATTAGTTCTTATTTATATACCATAATTTAACCGTTAATAGTTTCTTGCAAAAAAACTTTGACCTATACTCGTTACTCGCTAAAAAACTGGGCTGTCGATCAATTGGAATGGCTTGTCGATCAAATGGGAGTCGATCAAACGGTAGTCGATCAAACGGACTCCTTGTCGATCAATTGGAAGTCGAGCAAATGAACCTAAGCCGAATGGAATATAATAATTCTATTTTTTCATCTAAATTGAAATGAACAGAGACTAAATAATTCTAGCTTCGAGATCTCAATTTTGGGTTAAAATCGGGGAAGAAACTCGAAAGGTTTCGAATGTTTCTTATCGGCGAATGAATAACTCGTATCAATTTCCTAAATAACAATGAGTACGAATTGGACGTTTGCCGTTACATTCGGGTATACGTTAACTCCAATAAGAAATGGATATTTTAATATCTGATTGACATTCATTATGTTATTATTCAATTAACAAAAGTTATACGAACCTGAAACTCAAATTTCGGATAAGATTCTTTGACTGTATTTGAATCATTTTCTTTATAAAATCTGTAAAAGTCTGAAGCTGGTGATTGGGCATTGTGGATGTGTGTTTCTAGTACAGCCTTAATAGATACTTCGCCGCGTTCAACGAATTTTCGTAATTCTGTTACTTTATCGAAAATTAACACAAGCGGCTTAGATTCAGACCAGAAATCTGTTGTTATTACATTAGTTGATGACATTGTCTAAAAAAATAAAATGAATGCTAAACTGATGCGTCTTAATGTTACTTTAATTATAACTTCAACGCTACTTATAAAGCAACTACCATAAAATGATATCCGTAAATTATTTTCAGCGCCATATGTTATAATAATTGTTCAAATTAAGTAATTAACGAGAGGCTGATCTATTTTTAATTGGACATAACAATGTAAACAGAGCGTATTTGAAAACATGCCTTCATTATTTTCATATTAAACGTGGCGAATATTAAGTTGGAAGCTATATGTGGATCAGAAGCCGATGAAACCCTCCTTTGAAGTCTACTACTCTAATGTTCCATATAGCGCTCCTGTATGGGTAAAATTTCCAATTTTACGAGATCGGAGGGGTCCTACTTCATACCCCCCTGTCTACGGAAAATTGGAAATTCTCTCTCTCCACAAACGACGACGTTTTTTTGACGAACTCCGAGGCTGCTAGAGATATTCGCTTGACGAACTCCCGCTCCGAAAATATCTACCGTTAGGAGGCGTACGAATCGCGCCTTTTGAAACTAACCCGTACAGAGAGGGGTTGACAAGACCCGGGAGTAATAGACTTCAAAGGAAGGTTTCATCGGCTTCTGATATGTCATAGAACAAAATTACAGCGACAGTAAAAATACATATTTTATAATCGCCCATTTTCGAATTTTTAAAATAAGAATTCCCCGCGATCTACGTCATCACTATGGTCACTTGATTTCGCTATTGTAGATCCTATATTGTTGATTATCGCGCTGGCACTTTCGCGCAGTTTTTTTAGTAAAAGTACTTAATATTTTCGTCATTTCCATTTTGAAGTATCTTTCCAATGATTAAACTAATTTCATTATAATATTTACATACAACAGTAGCTAAAAATATGGTAAATGCACTCTCCCTAGAATTGTCAAAGGCTGTAAGATAATATTATTCTGCGTTCAGGGACACGTACCAAACAAACCGTAATATATTTTCTAAAGAAAGGTAACTTCGGTATTTGTCTTGGAACGCATCTTCCATTGTCCATTCTAAGAGAGGCTAAAGGGGTTATATGCTCCTTAGAGACGTACCACACTCTCTTAATGTAATTTCCAAAGAAAACCAGTTAATTCAATATATAGTATTTGATCATCTACACACTACACGGCCCACATACATTTACAATTCATTAACTTAAAGAAAACAATATTGATCTAAGGTAAAAACAAAGAGATACGAGGGAATGTCACCATTGTCGACTTTGACTACTCCCTGCTTTTCAACTACATTGTCTTCGCAACAGTACACGAACGGATAACAGTAATGCACTTTTCTAATTGTCGGAGATCAGAGATAGACTTGGATATTCGAACACGCGTCATGTAAGCGGATTATGATAAAGAGCCACCCTACACAAATTTCTATAGCAACGCCATAATGTTTGGCGTATGTAAAAGGGTATAAAATAACTCGCCTTATTCACACCTAATTCACTACGATGCAGACGACAGTAAGGTAAGTAACCTGTCTTTACTGTCTGGAATGATTGCTTATGAATATGCAGATTTATTTTGATATCGGCTGTATCCCAGAAAAGGGAATTTAACTTTTAATCACAGGGAACATTGAGTTTTAGTTTAACGTAATGGACTTTGTTTGCAAATGGACACTTCTCTGCCGTCTAGACGTTTGTTTGTAACTAGGGGCCTGATTTTTTTCGTTTAAAAGCTTAATCCTCTCTTTTGAGACGAAGAAATAAGACTCTGGCCCAAGTTAGGCCGAATCTGGATGAGATTGGTTGGCAAAAACAATTTTATGAGCTTAGATCGTCCAAGATGAAAAGTGCTAATTGTTGTGGACACATTTAGAGGGGTCCAAAGTTGAGTGTGAAGAGGCGTTATCTATTTTTTACCATCAAATTCGTTCAAGGTTAATTTATCAGACCGATAATTATCCGCATATTCATCTTTAAGTCTTCTTGAACGAGTCTTTAACCAATGACCGTGTCTTGTAGAATGTTCCTCTTCGAGTTGACTACCCTATGGACGATATTGATTCTACATCCCGGAATCTATTGCTCAGTAGTTCTAAACCCGGGACCGTTAGAAATCGACGGCGAGGTTGGTCTTCGTCAACTCAGACGACTATCGTTAGCCGACACTGATCGAGATCATCTCTGCCAGACACCAACTCCAGTTAAAAGTCGTTTTCGGCAATACGATCCTAACATGTCAGTCTTCATCATCCCGGTTGAAAGGCCACAAGAAGATAAAGCATTTAAAGCATGGGGTGGCAAGAGAAAGGTCAGCGAAGGAGGTGTCGAGGAATGGATGGAACCCAACGACAACCAATATCCTAACTGGTTAAAGGATTCCGTGAAGAAGTCATCCGATAAGACAGTGAGCCAAGAGGACCCGGATTCTTCTCAGTTGGACAATTCGAACGATTCAACAAGTTCCGTGATTATGAGACGTAAAGGTGGTCACAAATTTCTGTCCTGGGGTGGTAAAAGGTCGGAAGGCTCTTTTGGTCAATGGGGTGGCAAGAGAAGTCATGGCTCAATCGGAGATACAGGATTGGTCAAACGAACTGGGACCTTTAATAATTGGGGTGGTAAACGAAGCTACAATTCGTCTCAACAATAAATAATTCAATAAGTACTGAATCTTTTGAAACACAAATATAAAAGAAATGTAATATATTTCCTATTTAAATAAAGAAAATGAAGACTCTGATGAATATATTAATTTTCCTAGATTAGCTTACATTTTGAATCCATTCAGGTTCCATAAGAATATGGGAGGGCCGCGATTCAATAACCATCCTCCCAAACTTTGTAGCAAAAGTTCGTCCGCTTCGAATCGATTTTTCAAGTAAATCGCTCCTGACATAATATTATTAACCCGCGCCACTAACGACCTTGACATAATATTTTGGGTAATAAAAATGGAGCCGACCGAAAAAAGATCTAAGCGTACAAATGTTGGGAAAATTGCGGACGAACTTTTGTTACAAAGTTTGGGAGGATGGTACCAGAGGCTAAAGCTATGCTCACATATTCTTATCGAACCTGAATGGATTCTTGGTGTTAATGACAGGCGTTGTGAAATTACTTGTAGACTGAATATTTTATTTATAAAAGATATTTTTATTTATACAATTTTTTTAGTATAAACTTCGTGTTTCTCAGGGATAGCTCCAGTTTTTTTTAGGGTTTAGAAAGATTAGTTTTATTGTAATTTAATATCAGCCTCGAACTGCTCCTATGTAATTATCAGCGTAATCGTCCATATCCCTCTTCTTACCCCTGGCACCCATGAAACCAGGAGGTGGAGAAATATCATTACTCCTTTTAGATGGACTAAATCTTCTTCCTCGAGCTCCCATGAAACCAGGAACTGACGGAAAATCACCCATAGAATCTGCTCTTTTACCACCTTGTTGAAAACCCAACATCTCTCGGAGCATTCGAAGGAACCCGTCATCTGCCTGTGTTAAACAAATTATAATTCAATCAGATCATATTTGCCGTAGCAGAAGCCGATGAAACCCTCCTTTGAAGTCTACTACTCTAATGTTCGATATATCGCTCCTCTCTGTATGGGTAAAATTCCCAATTTTACGAGATCGGAGGGGTCCTACTTCATACCCCCCTGTCTACGGAAAATTGGAAATTCTCTCTCTCCACAAACAACGACGTTTTTGTTGACGAACTCCGAGGCTGCTAGAGATATTCGCTGGACGAACTCCCGCTCCGAAAATATCTACCGTTAGGAGGCGTACGAATCGCGATTTTTGAAACTAACCCATACAGAGAGGGATAGACAAGACCAGGGAGTAATAGACTTCAAAGGAGGGTTTCATCGGCTTCTGGCCGTAGTAAGCAAATAAAATGGAGATTATAAATACGTATTTTTACTGTCACTGTAATTTTGTTCTATGACATATATATATATATTTTTAGAATCGTTTTTTAACGATCAACCCGAAAATGTGACTCAATTTGCATTTGGAATTCATGAACATAAGACTATTTTTAATAATGCAACTCAAATATTCTACTACAAATCATCGGATCATATTGAAATATATTTAATAAGCATTTACCTCAGCCTGGTTAATCGTGTCCTCTCCGTTAAAATCCGCTCCTTCAGCAAGGTCCGAAACCCAATAACCGGACAGCATAATCATCAGAACTAAACTCATAATCGATGGTCGACACATATCTTTACTATTTGTTAGTGGCCACGAGAAATTTTGCAACCCTTTAATTTCGGGCTTATCCTCTGGTAACGAAGTCTGCAAAGAATCTGACTCTAAAATGGTCGAGATACTGCGCTTTTATGGTCCCAAAAAACCTAGGGGACGACCTCAATGACCAACAGGTGCGATTGAGGGAGATGTGGTGGAAAAAAAAAAACAGCCACGAATTACGATTCAACGGAATCAGGCTGGACAGCTAACAAATTGTAAATAAACGATTATTTTCGTCTTGCTAGGTCGCGACTTGACCAATTGGTGGCTTTTTTATTCGGGGTTAAGTACATCTACGTGGGTTTCCTAATAAAAAAAAAGAGGTAACCGCATCTTCTTTACTTCCAATTTCCATCCCCAACCAGATTAGCAAAGGTACATAGGGTAGCCTTAGGTACGGACTTCCACTATTAGAAAGTATTAGCAAGGAGGATCAGAGAAGGAGAGGAAATGTGGGGACGGCGCGGTTCCTACTGCGTCGGCCTAAACTCCCACTCTGGGAGAACGGGGGTAGAGACGTTTCGTGGTAAAATGTTGTCGCGTGGGTAAAACGAATCCTTTATGAGACGCGCTAGCTAGCGACCACGTGACAACAGTTTACCTCGAGAATTTCCTATCCCCCCTTTCCACCCGAGTGGGAGGTTGGCTCTTCTCTCTCTAACTCAACGCAGCCCCACATTTCCTCTCCTTCTCTGATCCTCCTTGGTATTAGTATTCGATACAAGCCGAGGAAAGTGAACGGAAGCCTGAAGGAAAAAGGGGGTTTTAATTTCGTTTCGATGTAGGTAGGTACTTACTCTTCATTTACGCTCCCAAACTGAACCAGGGAATTGACATAAACGATCTTTACGTTGAATTATTGGTAGATTCGTAGCGACCCTGTTAAGAAGTAAAAACCCAAAACATAAAATCAACATGGCGTCAGATGGAGGTTAAGTTTTTTTTTTTAAGGTTCACCTCTCGTTCTCGGATAATATTAGTTTAAACAGAAGGGTATGATTACTATGATCAGAGGTATATAATAACCCCCTTCGGGGGGAAGTATGAAAGCCCCTATACTACCAATGCTAAAAATGACGAACAACGAGAGCCCGCTGCTGACTATCTAGGCCACTAGCTCGCGCTGGACTTCTCAATGTCGCTACTCTAGTAAATGGTCTTTGTATAAACAAGACGGCTCGATTTGTGTTTAGAACTTCCTGTCTCGGGAGTCAGGCTGTCTGTTAAAATGGAGTCGAAGGTTGACTTCGGCTCGCGAGTTCCGGAAGCGCGCGTAGGGAAAATTTAGTCAGGTTCAAAATGGTGTAACTTATTTTTTGGGAGTAAAGCGGTGTGTCGATCCGCCGTGATTTACGCCGGGCACTCGTTGTTCGTCGATTTTGCATACCTTTCATACTTCCCCCCGAAGGGTGTTATTATATACCTCTGCTATGATGTAGACCAAAAGTTTATAACAAAAGTAAATGACGACCTGTAGCTCTCGCTCTCTCTAGCGAAACGAAGGAGCGCGTCTCGCCCGGCCGTCTCAATTTCGAGTCTGATTTACTCTAGAAAGAGTATACTGAGCCGCCTTACTCTTCAAAAGTTCAAATTTCGGAATATTTAGGGTGAAATCGTGACCTGACTCACTTCATTGTCACCCGCAGTATGTCGCCTTATAAACTTGAAGGATGATTTACTTGTGGGTATACTATATCCAGCTGTAAGACTTAATTCCGTACGTGTAATGTTTTCGTGTTAGACGTACACGCAACCTCATTAATCTAGGAAAAAATAACACGGTCACTAAAAATGTCACGTTCACTTACCTTAATTAGAAAATTATTATACGAAAACTTGTTTTTCTATTCGACTTAGTTCTAATATTGAATCGAAATTTGAAGCCCAACGCCACCTCGCGGAAAAACTGAGTTAATTCTCCCTGTACCCCCTAAACCACCTCATTCCTCTTGACAGGAAATAGGATGTCCTAGCACGCATTGGGAGAGTTTCCAGCCACCATCACTAGATGGATATGAATCGCGAGACTGGGCAGTCCTTGGCTTAACCAGAAGCCGATGAAACCCTCCTTTGAAGTCTATTACTCCCGGGTCTTGTCTACCCCTCTCTGTATGGGTTAGTTTCAAAAATCGCGATTCGTACGCCTCCTAACGGTAGATATTTTCGGAGCTGGAATTCGTCCACCGAATATCTCTAGCAGCCTCGGAGTTCGTCAAAAAAACGTCGTCGTTTGTGGAGAGAGAGAATTTCCAATTTTCCGTAGACAGGGGGGTATGAAGTAGGACCCCTCCGATCTCGTAAAATTGTGAATTTTACCCATACAGAGAGGAGCGCTATATGGAACATTAGAGTAGTAGACTTCAAAGGAGGGTTTCATCGGCTTCTGGCTTAACGCAAAACGACCCTCGTTTCTAACTTACGGGGAAATTAATAGGCTTATGATACTACTAATTGAGTCAATATTGCCAGTAAAATAAGAGTGGTAATTTTGCGAGGATAGGGGTCGCTATGACTCAAAATCAATAAACGAGAAATGAGATTACGAACACTGCAACTAAAGTGCATTTCATAATTACGCAAAACAGTAGATTCTAGTTAAACCTAAGCGAGGCAACACATGTTTAAAGTACTCCCTAGAATTTAACAAGATGATTGGAAATTCATTAAAGCGTATATTTGTAATATATTGTTTATCAATATATTTCAAGAAAATGTAAGTGTTTATTTTTAGATAAATTCTCATAAATTATGTAGATCAGTTAAAAGTGTTGCTTTCGCGCGGTCTTTTTAGTAAAAGTACTACTTTTTATCAAGAATCCATTCAGGTTCCATAAGAATATGGGAGGGCCGCGATTCAATAACCATCCTCCCAAACTTTGTAGCAAAAGTTCGTCCGCTTCGAATCGATTTTTCAAGTAAATCGCTCCTGACATCTATTATTAACCCGCGCCACTAACGACCTTGACATAATATTTTGGGTAATAAAAATGGAGCCGACCGAAAAAAGATCTGCGAAAATTGCGGACGAACTTTTGTTACAAAGTTTGGGAGAATGGTACCAGAGGCTAAAGCTATGCTCCCATATTCTTATGGAACCTGAATGGATTCTTGCTTTTATATGTAACTATTATGTTGTTTTAGTAGTGTAAATGCAAAATCAATTGACTGGAAGATGCGTATGCCACATACATGCACTAAAGATGTAAATTACACTATACCCAGTAAGTTAATATTAATTTATTTTTAAATAAAGGCACACAAATTATATTAAAATTGCTTAAAGGGAAAATGCAACCTTGGAAGTGTTTTTTTTTTATCGATTCCTTGTCGTTTAAATAACCATAATCCAATGGAGAAATAAAATTTCAATCAAATATTAAACTAGAAATTAATTTAGGCTTAGCTGGATTCATTAAGATCAGCTTAATTTCTTCGTATTGATGGGTCAACCAATGAGACTTTCAATAGCATTCGATTGGTCACTGACTCTTCAATGCGAAGAATCCAGCTAAGCCTATTATTCGTTGAAATAATTTAAATATAATTTAATATTATCAGAAGCCGATGAAACCCTCCTTTGAAGTCTACTACTCTAATGTTCGATATAGCGCTCCTCTCTGTATGGGTAAAATTCCCAATTTTACGAGTTAGAAGGGGTCCTACTTCATCCCCCCTGTCTACGGAAAATTGGAAATATTCTCTCTCCACAAACGACGACGTTTTTTGGACGAACTCCAAGGCTGCTAGAGATATTCGCTCGACGAACTCCCGCTCCGAAAACATCTACCGTTAGGAGGCGTACGAATCGCGCCTTTTGAGAATAACCCATGCAGAGAGGGGTAGACAAGACCCGGGAGTAATAGACTTCAAAGGAGGGTTTCATCGGCTTCTGATATTATAAGTTATTAATAAACTAATTAAAAAAATATAATTGTTAGGTGTTTTATGCCCATATTAATTTACTGATGATTATATTTTTATAGAAACGAGAATTGACCTTGACATAGCTCTATGGGTAAATGCTATTTATGATATATCTGAAGGCAATCAGGTACGAAATCTCCTTAATTATTAATAGTAATAATAAATATAGACAATAGACTCTGAAAACAATGTATTTTTAATCGAATTGTTTAAAGTTGAGGCTATCACGGATTTTTATGAACTCCAAAAAGAAATTGAGTGATATTTTCGGGTTGATCGTTAAAAAACGATTCAAAATATATATACATATGTCATAGAACAAAATTACAACGACAGTAAAAATACGTATTTTATAATCCCCATTTTTCTCCTAAATGTGAACGCACGCTTCTATTTGTGAACACTGTCATTTAAAAATGTATAACTTAACTTTGGTTGGGTCTATTTTAAGATGGAAGAGCTCATTTTGTAGATTAAGAATGGGGCTATTCGTTAAACACAGCTTCAAAACTCTAGGAAAAGACACGGAGAAGATACGACCCTAATTACCGCGACAGTAAAAATACATATTTTATAATCGCCCATTTTCGAAATGTTTTAAAATTTAAATTCCCCGCAATCTACGTCATCACTATGATCACGTGATTTAACTATTGTTAGAGCCTTCAGTTGATTCTCGTAAGTTCTGGCACCAATGATAAGGTGGCTTTCGCGCCGTCTTTTTCGTAAAAGTACTTGAATCAAGATCAATTTTAAATATGTCGTTTTTAATAATATTAACTAACTTTACAATTCAATTATAAATATTAGGTTAAGAAACATTTAACTTTAATCTACATTATGTTTTAGGAGTTTGGTATGCAATTAGATTTGTTGGAATTTTGGTTAGACCCATACATGACATTCACTAGTGAAGAGATTAATAATACTTTTGAGACTGTAACACTACCTAAAGAAGTGATCGAATGCATATGGAAACCAGACACACTCTTTCAAAATGCAAAACAAGTTAAACTTTATGACGAAACCGCACCGAATATATTCTATGATTTGATTTTACCAAAAGGCCAGTTGTTTAGAAGAAGTAGGTAAGTAATTAAGACGCGTTTCAATTTAATGGATCTTTATTAAACAGGGTTGCCACAGGTCAGGGGAAAGTCAGGGAATTTTAAGATCTTTCAAGAAGCCAGGAAATTACAATCATTATCCGCCTAAAAGATTCTTAGCTGACCGTGTCAGTTGTATAGATTAGAACAAAGATACGCCTGCAGTTTGGCGAACGCGATTATATAAAACAATGAAAGGTTAAAAATTGGGTAGTATCAAGAATCCATTCAGGTTCCATAAGAATATGGGAGCGTAGCTTTAGCCTCTGGTACCATCCTCCCAATCTTTGTAACAAAAGTTCGTCCGCAATTTTCGCAACATTTGTACGCTTAGATCTTTTTTCGGTCGGCTCCATTTTCATTACCCAAAATATTACGTCAAGGTCGTTAGTGGCGCGGGTTAATAATATAATGTCAGGAGCGATTTACTTGAAAAATCGATTCGAAGCGGACGAACTTTTGCTACAAAGTTTGGGAGGATGGTTATTGAATCGCGGCCCTCCCATATTCTTATGGAACCTCAATGGATTCTTGGTAGTATTAGATGAAAAGGTTAGGGAAAAACCTTCAAAAGTAAGGGAATTTAAACCTAAAAAAACAGTGGCAACCCTGTTAAATATAGAATGAAGGAGCTAAGAATGGACTTCTTATTTTTAGATATTTAGTGACAGTAGCCTGTCCGATGCAATTTCGTTTCTATCCAATGGATACCCAAGTTTGTCGGCTACAAATTTCCTTACGTACGTAAATTATCATCCGTATTTACTTCAAGGGTCAGAGGTTACTTGTATAGTATTTTTCAGCCTTGGGAGTACACCTAGTCTAATGATTTTCACTCAAAATTAGGATTCTTAAGGGAAAATGCAACCTAAAGTGTTTTAGATCCAACAGTAAAACAAAATTGCTAACTAAAAATAAATTTAAAACTTAACATCAAAATAGGCTTAGCAGGGTTCATGGAGGTCATGACCCGAACTCCCCACATTGATCGATAATACTTCTCTCGGTTGTAGATCGTTCGAGAAAAAACCACGTTCATTTGAAATGGTCAGATCAGTTCGACGAATTATCTTTAGATGATACACCGATGATTTTTGCAATAAGTCTTCTGCCTAAAACTAAAGACGAAAAAGTTAATGCTAGTGAGTTTCCATACAATTATTAGACTATTATAACAAAAGTATATAACTTTATAAAAGTAAACAACGCACCGTAGCTATGTTGATAGTATCAGAAGTAGATGGAAACCCTCCTTTGAAGTCTACTACTCTAATGTTCGATATAGCGCTCCGCTCTGTATGGGTAAAATTCCCAATTTTACGAGATCGGAGGGGTCCTACTTCATACCCCCCTGTCTACGGAAAATTGGAAATTCTCTCTCTCCACAAACGACGACGTTTTTTTTGACGAACTCCGAGGCTGCTAGAGATATTCGGTGGACGAACTCCCGCTCCGAAAATATCTACCGTTAGGAGGCGTACGAATCGCGATTTTTGAAACTAACCCATACAGAGAGGTGTAGACAAGACCAGGGAGTAATAGACTTCATCGGCGTTGTTTACTTCTATGGAATAAAATAGACTTATGATTATATTAAAACGCTAGATTCAGTACAATAGGCCGTTCCAAAAATGGGGGTAGGAAAACAAAGACTAGTATATATTGTCTTAAGCGGACAAGCAACGTCTCACTATTTTGTGGTTTTTAAAAATGCATAGCTTGGCAACACTGTATCTTGCACCGCGTTTCGGTTCGGCTAGGGCGCATACGAGTCTTCCGGCCGAACCGCTGAATCGACTTTGCGGCGAAAAGGTACGGATCTACGGTTTCGCGAAATTCGGGCACAACAAAATGCCAAAGTGCGTACCTTTTTGGAAAGGTGGAAATACGTGTTGTATTTCGAACTGTAGAAACAACACGAGGAACGACAAGGGTATATCATTTCATAAATTTCCGAGGGAAGAAAGTATTCGCGAAGAATGGATCCGAAGAATCCGCTTCTTTTTGAGCCAAGTTTCTAATAAATAATCCGTAATCTAGGCCTAGTCTTATTTACTGCTTCTCAGCTGTTAGCTTTGGGCTTTGGCTAGCAAATCGGCTTGTAATATTAACGGATACAAGTCGAAATGCGTTTAGTGCACAAACCACATAGATTGGTTTTGTATTTTTTTTCTTACTGAACGTCTGGCAGCCCGGTTGTAGAAATGTAATAGTTTCCTTTTCGTCGCGTGAAAAATGGGGGAAGGAAATTTTCGTAATATTTGGAACGGAGTATTAATCCCGCTTTTTTATATTCAGAGGTTAAACCTCATGTAACAACGGAACGTCTGTACGCCAATTTTCTCTTCGAGCGTTCTTTAAGTGCAAGCTTATTCAACACGTACCTACCTAGTTTATTAGTCGTCTGCTTATCAATGGTATCTTTCTGGTAAGCTTAATCAAAATCAAGAAGGATCAGATAAGGAGAGGAAAAGTGTTGCTGCGTTGAGTTAGAGAGAGAAGAGCCAACCTCCCACTCGGGTGGAAAGGGGGGATAGGAAATTGTCGAGGTAAACTGTTGTCACGTGGTCGCTAGCTAGCGCGTCTCATAAAGGATTCGTTTTACCCACGTGACAACAATTTACCACGAAGCATCTCTACCCCCGTCTGTCCCCCGTTCTCCCAGAGTGTGAGTTTAGGCCGACGCAGTAGGAGCGGCGCCGTTCCCACTTTTCCTCTCCTTGTCTGATCCTTCTTGTCAAAATCAAATACATCAGAGAATCAAATACACCAGGGTTATGAAAAAGTGATCATGTAACGGGGTGTGGCTTCTCTTATGGGTTTGCCCATCTTGTTTTCCTTACTAGGGTTGACGTTGGGGCTGTGCCGGGTCGAGTTACATTGGGTGTGACATCCATTTTAACATTATCAACACAAATAGTCCGAGCTAGAAGTGGACTTCCAACTTTAAACTACATGACAGCGATGGATATTTGGTTACTTTGCTGTTTAATTATGGTTTTCCTCTCTTTAATTGAGTTTGCATTGGCCAGTTTTCACGTTAGAAGAAAGGCAGTAAGTGTTGTACGATCTAATTACAATTACCAGAAGTAGATGAAACCCTCCTTTGAAGTCTACTACTCTAATGTTCGATATAGCGCTCCTCTCTGTATGGGTAAAATTCACAATTTTACGAGATCGGAGGGGTCCTACTTCTTCCCCCCCTGTCTACGGAAAATTGGAAATTCTCTCTCTCCACAAACGACGACGTTTTTTTGACGAACTCCGAGGCTGCTAGAGATATTCGCTGGACGAACTCCCGCTCCGAAAATATCTACCGTTAGGAGGCGTACGAATCGCGCTTTTTTGAAACTAACCCATACAGAGAGGGGTAGACAAGACCCGGGAGTAATAGACTTCAAAGGAGGGTTTCATCGGCTTCTGCAATTATCCAAAATTCCAACGTTTTTGCCCCCAAATCTGTTAACAGAAAGCGAGCGTTAAGGATGCAAATTCGAAAAGTGGTACAGATGTCCCAAGAAAGGAAACGCCTAGAATCAAGTCGACAACCATTAGAAGCCGATATCTAAAGCGACTTATTTTTCGTTTCAATGCAATTAAACCCAAGAAAATTGTTGAAAATCAGAAACCAATAATAGTTAAAGACAATATTTATGATCGCGTATCAAGAGTATTATTCCCTTTAATAATGGTTGCTTTTAGTTGCTTTTATTGGCTTTACTTTTTAAAAATGTCCGCGAAAGAGAAAATAAGAGTTATCGCTGAAAGCTAAAGGTTTAATTCAGTTCAGTTCGTTCCCTTTTAGAATCCTTTTTGATTCCGTAAATAAATTCAAAACGTGTTTCATTCTTAGCTTCAAGTTTCCCTTTAAAGGGAGAATGCAACCTAATTACAAGTGATTTTTTTTTTATCGATTCCTTATCGTTTAAATAGGCCTAATCCATCGATAAAAAGTTTACAATACAAATATTAAACTAGAAATAAATTTAAAACTTACCCTGAAAATAGGCTTAGCGGGATTCGTGGAGATCCTGAATCGCGTCCGTGTCAGGTCTAGCGACCAATGAGCGAAGGCCCGTCGTTCGCGCGAGATCTCCACGAGACTTACGTCGCGCGCTATTGGTCGCTAGACCTTACACGCGAGGAAATCAGGACCTCCATGAATCCCACTAAGCCTATTTTCAGGGTAAGTTTTAAATTTATTTCTAGTTTAATATTTGTTTGTAAATTTTTTCAGTAGTGGATTAGGCCTATTTAAACAATAAGGAATCGATAAAAAATCACTTGTTGTTAGGTTGCATCCTCCCTTTAAGTAAAAACCGGTAAATCCAGGAACTAGCTCACGTATCAAAAACCGACGTTTCTTAATTCTCGTCGCTTCTCAACCAGGAAGAGTTTGAATGACTCAATAATTCCCTTACGATATACGTCTTAGACCCTGACCTTCACCGAATATTTTAAAAAATTATATTAGCGGTCACACGGTCACGGTAACCTCACTTTTACCCAACGTTTCTATGAACAGAGCATGCGTATAACGTCTTTCATCTCCTAATCTCTCTCTAGAGAATTTAAGGCGGGCCTAAAAAAATATTCAAACCCTGAGAATAATTACGTTTTATTCTTCGTGAGTGACGATAGTAGACGCGTTTATTTTGAAGTGCTTTCGTTATAAGTGTTACGAGCTTCGTTGTAAGTGATTCGCGTTAAATATTATACTACAAATGGATACTGTTTAATGTGCTAAGTGTGAAATAATTTCTGTTTAATTCAAAAATTTGTGAAAATGAAACAATTTCAAATAGTAAGTCGTATTTTTTTGAACTTTTTAAGCCTTTGGTTTTATATTCTTTGGTTTATTATTCGATTTTGGTGCAAAACTAAAGCTACGGTCACACACCACATTTCTAAATCGATTTGAGACGTTCACACTAGGCCTTGAAATCGATTTAAAACCGTTTCAAAACGATTCGTAGGAGTCGTGTGAACCATAAACCGTCTTTATATCAAATCATTTTGATTCGATTTCTCGAGAAACTGCTTCGGGAACCAAGTTTCAACAACCGATAGATGGAGTTACAATAAATCGATTTATATTGAATATCGGTTTGATTTTTATCGTTTCAAATCGATTAAGAAATGGTTCCCGAAGCAGGATAGACTCTTGATTGGTTGGGAAGTTACTTCATAGAAATATAAGCCCAGTTCTAACTTGCTAAGCCTAAAAAAAATTCAAATTTATCCGAAAATAAAATATCTGAAAATATACGAATAACCAGAAGCCGATGAAACCCTCCTTTGAAGTCTATTACTCCCGGGTCTTGTCTACCCATCTCTGTATGGGTTAGTTTCAAAAAGCGCGATTCGTACGCCTCCTAACGGTAGATATTTTCGGAGCGGGAGTTCGTCCACCGAATATCTCTAGCAGCCTCGGAGTTCGTCAAAAAAACGTCGTCGTTTGTGGAGAGAGAGAATTTCCAATTTTCCGTAGACAGGGGGGTATGAAGTAGGACCCCTCCGATCTCGTAAAATTGTGAATTTTACCCATACAGAGATGAGCGCTATATCGAACATTAGAGTAGTAGACTTCAAAGGAGGGTTTCATCGGCTTCTGATTGTACGAAGGTAGCATGGCCAAGTAACATAAACTATATTATTTAGCATTTTTATTATAATTTATGGCATGTACCATAAACTATATATTATTATAAATGCAAACTAACACACGCTTCAAGGTCTTCTTCGTCCATTGAACCATTAACTTGCCACCCTAAAATACGATTCTTTTTAATTTCGTGCCAAGCGTTGAAAACGGGTGTATCTGTATTTAAAATAAAATCCCATGAAATGATTCTATAAAGCGAAACCTAGATTTCTAAAGAATATAATTTATTTATTCCTTTTGACCCAAGAAAAATCAAAAACTTAAGGTTTTGAAGCGTGAAATCTAATATATAAAACTTGTTTTGCTACTGACATCATAAAATCTATTGAAATCTTAGTTAAATAACTGAAATTTGCGATGTTTCGTGAGATATTGTTGTTGGGATGTTTTTTTTTTTTTATATTACATACAGAATTATTTCGTGGTATTGAAGTTTAAACAAATTTTTATGAATACAGCTACTAATTTGCATAAAGTTCGAATAACACGTTCCGTTATTCGTATATTTTCAGATATTATTTTCGGTTTAATTGTTCTTAACTAAAACAATTAAATTTCTATATTCGTATAATTGTTAAATGGTTTACACGAAGATAAGTCTTCGCCGCTTTATCTACCTACAAATTACTCGTTTTCAACACGTATAACGATGGATAATTCGCGTTTCCAGAGTCTAAAATATAAGAAAAAAATTTCAAATTGACTTTTAATTCGAAGAATATAAATAAAACGACGAAACTAAGATTTTAAATCATCTTTTTATTCGTTATTTTTCACGGAAAATAAATTTTGAATGTTTTTTTATCCGAACGTATAACGCATCGGATAATATTCTAAGATAAGTTGCCATTTTTGTTGGATAATAAAAACGGATATGGATTAGGTTTTTGTTACTTTATCTTGGAATAAGTTAACTCGAATGAAGTCTATTTTTAATCAAACGGATAATATACATCAAAATTTAGTAGATTTTTCATCCAATTAATAAAAATTATACGAATTCCGAGCTCTATGAAAATTTATGAATAACAGAAGATTATTGTGTTCGGTCTTTCGGGTGAGTGGTTGAACCCCAAACTTTGATATTTCTTTCGCCGCAATCTTATGAACAAAAGCAGTTTTCTTCCACGTTTCATCGTCATTGTTCAATGTAATTACAAGATATTAACAAAACAAAGCGGGTTTTTTGACCCTTTTCAAATATGGCCAGAATTTGAGATGATATAATCGTTAAAACTCTCGTTAACATTTTAAGTAGTTTAGTTTTAACCATTTTTTTTTTTGTTCTTCGCGCAGTTAATCGTGTTGATAACAGTATGGCCTTGGATTGAAGTCACGGGTCAAGGAAGCACCGCTTACCCAGAAGGATTTTACGCTTTCGAAGAAGCGGAGGATAATTTATATAAAAGACCTCCTAAAGTCAGGAAGCCACCATACAAGGCTACAACGTTACCTTGTTCCGGAGAACTGCAAATGCCCATTAATTTCCCGGGAAGATTTTCACCAAAGGACACTCTTTGTGGAGATTTGAATTCTGGATATATTCCTAAGAATCCATTGGGTCAGGCTATTCAAGGGCAGCCATATCCTTTGTAAGAAATTATTTAGTTAAATCAAGAATCCATTCAGGTTCCATAAGAATATGGGAGAATAGCTTTAGCCTCTGGTACCATCCTCCCAAACTTTGTAACAAAAGTTCGTCCGCAATTTTCGCAACATTTGTACGCTTAGATCTTTTTTTCGGTCGGCTCCATTTTTATTACCCAATATATTACGTCAAGGTCGTTAGTGGCGCGGGTTAATAATATAATGTCAGGAGCGATTTACTTGAAAAATCGATTCGAAGCGGACGAACTTTTGCTACAAAGTTTGGCAGGATGGTTATTGAATCGCGGCCCTCCCATATTCTTATGGAACCTGAATGGATTCTTGGTTAACTGTGCAATTTGTTATGGTCAACGTCGTCTGCTAATCTAGAAAAGGAGACTCTAAACGGGATTTTAAAACCGTAAATAGTCCCTTTAAAGTCCTAGTTTCACTATGAAAAAAATAAAGTTATACAAGAGGTTGTGACATTAGTTTTATTTTATAATTTTTAATCTTCTTGCAGTGAACTTATACGGAATAAAACATTAGAATTCTTCGCCAAGACTTTGCCGTATCTAAAGGATGACCCCAAGATACCCAAAGTCGCCAAGGTACGCGGGAGGCCATCCTTGCCACCATTACTCCCTTTCAGAGAAGATGCAGAGTTTGGGCCACCTCATCAACACCCTGTCATGTATCTGAGGCACGAAAGATCAACCAGATCCAACAATTTTACAGATGAACGTGATAAAAGATTCCGGACTTCAGAGGAAGCTCTTGGAAATATTACCGCTCTTTTAGAACTGGCTTCCGGCAGAAGTATTTGCGAGGACGAAAAAAGCGCGTATGTTTTTCTTATGATAAATGTTTAAAATAACTGAGGTTATCAAGGACCAATCACAAGAAAGTTCTTAAACATCGTGTGATTTAATATTTTAAAATTTTAACTTTCAAACAAAGCCAGTGTGAGTTATAGTTAAGCCTTTGCTTGCTCGCATCGACAAAGGCTTAACGAAAATTGAACAAAATACTAGAATGAGACAAATAATATGTTTTGTTTCGTTAATTATCCTTTTTAAACCTTTAATACTTTAATCTATACTATTAGTTAATTTTACATTTGGTTGAATTCGCGAATTACTCAATGACTCCGCATATTTTTGTCTATTTATGGTCCACAATCGAAATCTTAATTAATCTTATCTTCTTTGCTTTCTATTTGAAGTTTATGCGCGTTTTCAAAACTGGTTACCAACGCCCGTCTACCATTGGCTATATTATACTCAGTTTCCAACACTTTAAACTCCTTGTCTGATACCAAGAATAAAGGTGGTGTGAACGGAACTTCGTTATCCCCTGGAGAAATCGTTGTCTCCGTACTTACTTCAGCCATCAAAGCTGGTTTGAAAGTGGCCGTCGATGGTAATGAGGTTGATTCCAAGGATGGTATCGTGACGGGAGGAGAAAATAGATCCCCTTGGACAAAGATCTTGCAAGTGGTAACCGGAACCAAGAGTCAGAGTCCCATATCCACGGTTCTGGATTTAGTGACGTCGTCCAAGTACCCGATGAAATTGGTATCGAACTTGTTTCCAACTCGTCGAAGGAAGCCATCCAGAAGCGAAATTCCTGGGACTGTAGGTGATGAACTTCCACCAACTCCTTGTCCGTCAATCGAGGAATACGTCACTCCAGCCTTTGCTAGAAACTACCAAGGGGTTTGGAAATACGTGGTACAAATTCCTCATGAAGGATATTTCACGCAGACTGTTCAGAACATCAAATGCGGGTAAGTTTGTTTGACATTAAGATCAACACTTCAATAATTTAACCCAATTTACTATTTTATTTCGACAGAAGTAGTCGATGCGAGTTCACCGATGGTGTGTGTCATGAATCACCTCGTTGGGTTAGCCTGTTAGTGGCGGAAATATACTACCCTAACCATTACTTCCCTAACAATAAACCAGTAGTTCCCAAGACCCCAAAGCCCAAACCATACGACAATGAGATACCCCCTGTGGAAGATTTCCATAATTTCCAACAGTATCTGCGACGACGTGTCGGAAATCAACAACAACATCCAGTAGTTGGTAAAAACCCTAGTGATTATCGTAGACGATTCCCATACAGCCGTCGCTACAGGGAATCGTTAGAAAGGGAAAAAAGAGAGACACCAAAGAAGAACAAAGCAAAGAAAGAGAAATGCGACGGACATGATCAAATTGGTTGCTATATAGTTCGTATGTATTACGATTGGTTTTTGGTAAATGGTTCCTGCAAATGTTGGAAACCTCGGGCCAAGAGAATGCTTACAGGAAGAGGCAAGAGAGAAACATGCAAATAACTATGTACAGTGCATAATCTGAACGCGAAATTGCCGTGAAGCTCAGGATATTATAACATTAGATGATGAGAAAACGTATCTAATCTCGTTTTACGGCATACTTTTTAATTTTCTATAAATTCCCACAGTCACTCATTGACCATTACCTCCTTACCGTTGATTAAAAGGTCATCCAGCCCCCAATAATTTAGTAATTACGGCGCCTCGCGATAAGGGAGACCTTGAAACCTAGGAGGATATAAGGGTGAAGGAGAGTCGGTTTAAACGCGTTTACCAATTTGTGGCCGCTAGATACTAGCTTTCCCCTCGTTCTGGTGTTACATTTACGCCCAACTAGTTTGGCGCAGGTCGTCAACTCGTCGTCTATTGGTTAGAGTTGAGAATGAGATGGGCGTGAGAGTTTCTCAATGCCCAAAACATGAGATCTAAGAACAGGCAGTCGAACTCCCCTTCACCCCTATATCCTCCTAGATGTCATGATGCTTTCATTCCCTTTAGGTCGTTCCGTGCCTCTCTAGGGCTGCCAAAAAAAGTTGCAAGGGCGTTTAAGAAATTCTACGTTCAGTATTAAAAGTAAATCGCGCAAAAAAGGCCACTCCCCTTTTCTAGAAATTTAAATTTCTCTCTCTCTCTCTCTCGAAAAAAAAAAGGGTAAGAAAGCTAATTTCAAATCCTCTATTCGAGAAAACGTTGTGATTTAGTTCAATGGTATATAATTAAAGGGATCAGATAACACTGGTTCGTGATGAGGCAGTAATAGTAAATATGGCAGCTTATCGCTCTCTTCACGAATAAAATTTATCGCTCTTTCACAATATCATACTTTTTTCGGACCATAAATCATACTTGTGAAATTATTATTAATTTATTTTGATTGTATTTGCGTTTTGAATAAATGTTTTAACTGAATTTTTTTGCTCTATCAATTTTTAGCCGGGAAACCTAGTCGTAACTCGTATGAGAACTGATTAAAATATGTCTTCCGCTGTCCAGGACGTTTTGGTAAGTTGTTATTAAAATGTTCCTTTATTGGCACACTTATGAGAAATGTTACTTATGATCGAAATCATATATAAATTCCCGCCATAATTCGAAACCGAAAACTACTTAGCAGACGACTAAAAGTGCTATCTTGACCTCACGAATAAACAATAAAACGAAGGTCAAAAACTATTTTGACTTATTTTTCGGGCCTCCTAAGCAAGGAGGATTAGACAAGGAGAGGAAATGTGGGGCTGCGTTGAGTTAGAGAGAGAAGAGCCAACCTCCCACTCGGGTGGAAAGGGGGGATAGGAAATTCTCGAGGTAAACTGTTGTCACGTGGTCGCTAGCTAGCGCGTCTCATAAAGGATTCGTTTTACCCACGCGACAACATTTTACCACGAAACGTCTCTACCCCCGTTCTCCCAGAGTATGAGTTTAGGCCGACGCAGTAGGAACCGCGCCGTCCCCACATTTCTTCTCCTTGTCTAATCCTCCTTGTCCTAAGTTATTAAAAAGACCAAAATGGATCCTTCTCTAGTTTAGGCCTATTTCAGCCTGTTTTACGGGTTGGTTGATTTAACAGGCTTAGAAATTAGACAAGTCTCCAAGTCAAAAACCAGTCCTCAAATCCTCCATGTTTAAGTTAATAACTGATGGTCATTGGTTCCAGCAAGAAGGATCAGATCCTTCTTGGTTCCAGGTAATACTTTATTAGGCTTACTTCTAATATTTTAGAGTCATACTAAGCAAGACTATCAATCGGACCAGTTTAATTATTGAAAACAAGGGGAGCCTAGCTAGGACTAGTTGAAAAATAAAAAGCTTATTTCTAGTCCTAAGCTGCAGGTGAACGACCTTGAACGGAGAAAATAAATGCAGACGACGGATATAAATAGGTTAGCTGCTTGGGCCTTAGTTCCTACAAAAAAAAAAAATTGTATAACTCTTTGGTTTAGGAAAAATAGGAGTTTGGAAGAGCTTCAGAAAGGATTAATAACATTAATATTATTCAAAGATATAGGTTATTCTTTTAATTAGCATCTGAAATGCATATACTACAATTAATTCTTTATATGATAAGAGTTAATTTGAGGGGAGAGTAGGTGAGTAGCATGATTATATAATTCTGATTATTTAGACCATAAAATGCAAGAAATAGACATCCAAGAATTTCCCTCATTATACTTTATTGTCATACTTTTGATGTCCAAATTAAATATTACAACTATTTATTAAATGGTGTTTTTTTTTGCTTGAAAATATAGTAACAAAAAGATTAGATTCTGTCGAATGAAATACTTGAAGGGGGTGGACTAGGTCTATTACATGTAAATATTTAAAAAGCGAATAACAATAAGAACGCCATCATAAGACAGAAAAGACCCATGGCTTCAGAGAGGGCAAATCCCAAAATAGCGTAAGAAAACAACTGTTGTTTCAGGGAAGGATTACGAGCGTAGCCGATAATTAAACTGCCAAAAACGCTTCCAATTCCAGCTCCAGATCCAGCAACACCAACTGTAGCGGCACCAGCTCCGATAAATTTGGCTGCGGAATCAATATCCCTCTGGATTGCGCTGGTTTGAAAGCTACGAGCAATCTGGAGAGGGATATTCCATCAATATATCGGAGGTCGTGACTTTCAAGTTTATTTCAAGGTTACCTGATTCATTAAAGGACTGCATGAAATTGCCGGGAGTCCCATGGTAAGAGGAGATGGTGTGGAGAGAGTCTAACAATGAAATATTTAAAAAAGTTAATGGCTGCGATCGTTAGAAGATAGATTTGAAATTTTTATACATACTTCTTGTCTGTTCAAGACCATTGAACTACCAAGAGGCCTGAGAGCCATCTTGCTAGCATTGGAACCCAATGTCCTAGAAGCAGCGGCAACACGAAGAGCGAGCATGATGATGCAGTGAATTTATTTATATCAACTGATGAAGAATCTAATGCTAGAATAACAAAATAACTGGTGTTACTATGGGCTAGCTTCCTAAAAGGTATAGAGGGCCTTATTTGTTTTGATAACAGTTCAAGAAGAAATTAAATTAACTAATAGATCAATTAAAAATTTGCATCCGTTTAAATACTATTTATTATCTAATAAAATAGTTTTAAAGCCGAAAACTACTACTTCTATTGCTTGACCTTTGAAAAGGTCATTATAATGGCGGATTCCTAAGACTGATATCTCCCGGCTAAACTAAAATTTTCCAAAACAAATAATTCAGATTTTGGGTTTAAAAAATAATTGAGGTATATTTTTAATGAATCTTTTATTTTTAATTTACGAAACTTTTAGTTAAACTTAAAAAAGTTTTAGACGGGATTAGATTGGTTTTATCTAGAGTAAAAAAATAAGGATCTTACCTTTCTATTACCGATGCACTGAAATCGGGGAGGGACACTGAAACGCTTAACACTGGATTTAACAGCGCCTCTAGTAGCATTTTCGAGCGCGCATGCGTTATTTTGTCGATTGGGCAAAAAAGTAGAAGGGGAAGAGTCAGAATTTAACCTTGATAAAATAGGGGGCAAACAACTTGAAGGGGAAAATCGTCTGCTAAATATCATTTAGCAGCCGAAAGCTAGAAATACACATTAAGAAATTTTTGCTATTGTACAATAAAGTCGCGAATGAATCGCCGTATACTAAGATGTTATTCCTATGGAAAAATAAATTCATTGTAATGTATTTTTGCAATAGGATTTGGGTCACGAATTGTCCAAAAGTTATGTTAAAAGGTCACTCCAATGCCCTGTGTGTATTTCCGTTCTTGTACTGCAAATCTTAAGCAGACGACAATATTTCAACTATTCCGGAAGTGGACTGCAAAAAATTAAGGAGAGTTTTTAACGGCCTTCAACTCGATAGACGTGCTACGATCTAGCTTATCGTTTCTTGAAATTTTACTATGTGCCACATTTTATTTACCATAAAAATCATGTCAATTCAGTTTTAAACGACTTGATATATATTTGGGTGAGCCATTTTATATCAATTTTTATACTAATGCATGTTTTAAGCCTTTTTTTGAAGCTTGTCTCTGCTAAGCCTTTGCTTATATTTTTTTGAGAGTTAAGATAGACAAGTGTTGTTCATGGACATGGAGACATTGAGCCCTAGACGCTCTTGGAACCAGACAGTGTACTGGTTTTGTTATGAAGCTGGTATAAAGGGGGGAAAAGTTAAGCGGGCAAGCAATTCTCAATCTTATCAGATTTTAAAGTCCACACGCAACCTCGTATATTTCAAATAAACACCAAAATTAAGTACATTTTTTACATCAACTTGACTTTACACTAAAACTATTGACCATGCATGGTAATTAACTTAAAAATTTATTAAAATAATTTACTATACTACTTGGTAGCGTGTCTGGAAGCCCCTACACCATAATTTTTTAATTTTTTGGATTAATGCATTACGTCTTAACGGCTATCAATTTCACGTGACACTGTTATTTAGTAATTCAATCAATTTGTCTGTTACCATGAATCTATTCCTGAATTAATTCATGCTTTAGAGCTAGGCTACCCTACGATAGAAGTATGAAGAGAGTAAAATAATCTCTCCACAAGTTAGAGGGTTAGAGAGACTATTGGGAATCAGCTGCACTGCGCCTTTGTCTATGTTTAAATGCTCTTTGTAACTATATCCAGATGATAACTTTCCCAAATTCCTAGCATTATTTAAAAATGATAATTAAGATTGTGGTCAAAATTTTGGGAGCTCTTTTGTGTCCATGAATGCAATATTACATTTGTAGCAACCCTTTATGTTTAGTTTTATATGGGAAATTGGAAAACACTTATTCCGAATGATTTTGTTAAAATTGGTATAAATTGCACGCTAAACCTTACGAAAAAAAGTTAGTCTGATCTGAAGAGGTCTTCAAGAACGCTACTAAAAGGCTTGTTGAAGTCTTTGAGACCTTCCCAAAACTTCTTGACGTAATGAAAGACTTCCCCAAGACCTCTTAAGACTACCTTTTTTTCATAAGGGAAATCTCCCTAAAGGCAAAATGTTTACGGAACTTGAAATTCCTAGATTCTTAGCTTGATAAACTGTGCGGAATTTCATCAAAACCTGTATTTAAAGGGTTTATTATCATTCTAATCTGACCTGATTCTTGCATGAAATATATAATGTTAATTTTGTATTTGTTTTTTTTTTTGTTTTTTTTCACGACAGTGGTGCTTATGGCGGAAAGGTGTTGAACAGCATTGAAATATTCATAGTACTGTCTTCAAATGTGCCGAAATAATGTGCCAGTAATATGCTAATAGATCCAGAAGCTCATCTGAGTTAATACAACGTTTGTGCAGCCTAATAAATAAAACAATATGGAATTAACGACGTTATTTATGATCGCTTCACTTTTTACCACTGGTGAGTGACATTTTCGGTACTTCCCTGTGTATGATATTACTTTGTGTTAGAATTACCAAGGTAGAAGTTAACTCAGCGTCATTTTAATGGTAAAGTTTGTCTTAAAAGGTCTTGGGGAAGTCTTAAAGACTTCTCCAAGACTTTTGTAGTGTTTTTGAGGACCTCTTCAGATCAGACTAACTTTTTTCGGTTAGGGGTGTCTGGTAGCTCTATCTATCGGTGCCTTTTCCGCGCCGGTGCGGTGGCGCCACCCCTGATTAGTTTTTCATACGCATTGGAATTTAATTAAATTGTATATTTTCTAGCGATTTCGTTAGAAATTGACGTGGAAGAGCAACTAGTCTGCTCTTTTTCAAAGAATGATATGGTGAAAATGGAAGTAAATGGTGAAATATCTGATGATAACAGCACGCAAATATGCGTTAAAGGCACTCAATATTGTTATTCACTCTGGAAAGAAGAAACTTTTGATAATGTGACAAGTATCAGCGTTTTATCTCAAGGTAATTTAATCTGATTTTTACAAATTTAATGATTTTTTATAGAAATAAAGCCCTTTTTTCATCTGAACTTGAAGACAGTGGTCTCTTAATCGCGTAACTAATGTATAGAGGTGTGCGAGCCCTAAATTACGGGCTTTGAGCTGAGCTCGAGCTCTTGAAAATCTTACTTATCAAGCTTCAAGCCGAGCTCAAGCCCTGAAAAATTTCTTATTGAGCTCGGAGTCAAGCTCGAACCCTGGATTTTGCTTATCGAGCTTTTACGTTTTGTTATAATTTTATTAAGCCTTAAAATTGGTTATTTCAAGCGTTTAGCAAGCTTTTATCGAGATGTACCCTGAAGAGCTTTAGATTTTTGGACTCGAACCCTGATTAGCTTTTGAAATAACTCTTTTATCGAGCTTCGAGCCGAGCGCTCGCACACCTTTACTAATCGATAAAATTTATAATATATTTTTCAGGCTGTTGGCAGATAACTGCTGAAGCGAGTTGCGACAAATACGATTGCGTATTCAGACGGGAGAAAGTCGTGGACAATACAAAATTTTGCTGCTGTAGCGTTAACATGTGTAACTCGAATTTTACGGATGTTTACGTTCCTGGAGAAGCCGATATTCCAGTGTTAGCTATTACGCAAGAAGATACTTACTCGGTAGAAGCTCTCGTTGCCGGTTTAGCGACGGTTATCAGTTTGGCTGTAGTGATATTTTCGAGCATTATTCTTTGTCGCCTTTATTCGTCTAAGAAAAAACCTAATCCGGAATCCTTGATGCATTTAATGGAGAGTCCCCCGCCTAACTCGTTATCATTTCCTCAAGTGGATTTTGATACTTTAAAACTCCTAGAGTTTGTTGGACGCGGACGTTACGGTTCCGTTTCTAAAGGAACATTAGCGGAGAAAACTGTGGCTGTTAAAGTGTTTGCGGCGCAGAATAGAAACTATTTTCTTAGTGAAAGAGACATTTACACTCTTCCTTATATGGATCATACCTCTTTGCCAAAATATATCGGTAATTATAATTTAAAGTTCTCTTTTTTTACATTTTCGATTGGTTAGGTATCTTTTTAAATGTTCCTCCCTGAAAAGACTAGCTACGACTCTTAACGGGACTTAAAATTGCTATTTAGGTCCCCAATGTACCGTATTTTCAAGTATTTCTGTGAATATCTCGATTTCTTGAATTTTTCTACTTTGGGTGGGTCAAAATGCTAAGAATTCTTCTCATGAAAGGAAGAATTCTTTACAAACTCGAAATTTTAGAGCTGGCTAAGAGAAATACAAAAGCTCGTTAAGGCTTTGAGCTCAAACCAAATGCTCGATAAAAGCTCGAATCAAAGGCTTAAGTATTTCGAGCCCTATTCAAAGAAATAACAACAAAGGGAGACTCTACAGATATGCTCAGAGGTATTAAGAGTTTGTCATCGTAGCTAGGCCTAATAAAGTAGTTCAAATGATCATCGAACGTAAAACAAATCTTCCTATATTTCGAAGTAAAAAATCAACGAGATAATGTTACTAAAAATGACAAACTCGTGATATTTTAGTCTTGAGATCATAATTTTGAGGCTCAAATTCAGAATTACAACTAAAGCTCAGAGATTGGAAGCCAGATACGGCTAGAAAAAACTAAAAATCACGACTTTCGCACCCCTTTTGAAAATGCAATAAATTTTAACCTTTTTTTCTCGCAAATTTCCAGGATCTCAAGAACGTTTAAATCCTGATGGCTTCCCAGAGTACCTGTTAGTTTTATCTTACGCTCCAAAAGGTTGTCTTCAAGATTATTTGCGTCAAAATACTGTAGATTGGATTCATCTTTGCAAAATAGCTCAATCCATCACGAATGGTTTGGCTCATTTGCATACGGAGATTAGGCGAAATGGTTCGTATTTATTATATAAACGGGATAGTACCGACTGATTCTGAACGTTTTGAGTATCAAGAAACTGTAATAATAATAATTTTACCCTTTTAATGATGTCATAGCATTGTCACTCGCTAAAAATGATAAAAAGGGAGCTTTTTGCTAATTTTTTCTTTAATTAGCTTACACTTTGATGATTAAAGTAAACAAGCGTGCCCAACTTCACTCGATTCGGGCCTTGGTCAAAAATGGTTCAAATATGATAAATCCAAGTCTTATTTGGTCAAATTGTTTTGGAATTTTCCAATTTCAACCTTTTTTGACCAAATTAGAAGATTAAATTCATGAGTTTGTCACGAGAATCAATTTGACGAGACCCAAATCGAGTCGAATTGCGTGTCTACTTCAACTAGATCGTGCTACTATCCTTTTGTTAGCCACTAAGTTCATAGTTACTAATGGTTTGTACCGTTACAGATAAAATGAAACCTTGTATCGCTCATCGAGATCTTAATTCTAGAAACATTTTAGTAAAATCAGACCTTTCTTGCGAAATATGCGATTTTGGTTTTGCCATTCGTATTTCTGGTTCCAAATATCTTCAACACGGAGAAGAATTAACAGCCGAAACGACTTCTCTCGCTGATGTTGGAACGTTACGTTATATGGCGCCCGAAGTTTTAGAAGGAGCCGTTAATCTTCGAGATTGCGAAACTTCTTTGAAACAAATTGATATTTACGCGCTAGGATTAGTTATGTGGGAGATTGCCAGTCGATGTTCCGATCTTTATCAAGGTAAGTTAGTTTTTCTTACAATAATCGATTATTTACAACAGTTTTAGACTTCCGAGTTTCTTTTGATTGAAAAAGAAAGGTTGAAAGTTTTTAATATTTTCAGGTATGGAAACTCCTGGTTATAAACTTCCTTTCGAAGCTGAAATTGGCCTTCATCCAAGCATGGAACAAATGCAAGTTTTAGTTACGAGAAACAAAGCTAGACCATTATTTCCTGATATTTGGAAAGCGACAAATCCAGTAAGTTCAATTTTTCTTCATGGTTTTGATTTGTTCAATAAATTTCCACACTTACTTATCAATCATTTCAGGCTGTTCGTCAGTTAAAAGAAACGATTGATGATTGCTGGGATCAAGATGCCGAAGCTCGTTTGACTGCGCTTTGCGTTGAGGAACGACTTATAGAGCTGCCTATTTTATGGGAAAGATTTAAAGGTAAAGTTGTTTTCGATATTTTATATTTAACTTCGAATGAGTTTTATGTTAATTTAAACAAAAACAGCCCAGAAAATCTGGAAATACTATAAAACCTTGTTATATCGAAATTTTGGCTGATATTTCACGTTATATCTGGAATGAAGCTGCTAGGCCTTGGTCTTTAAAGCTGCTAGGCCTTGGCCTTTCAAAGCTGCTAGGCCTTGGCCTTTCAAAGCTGCTAGGCCTTGGCCTTTCAAAGCTGCTAGGCCTTGGCCTTTCAAAGCTGCTAGGCCTTGGCCTTTCAAAGCTGCTAGGCCTTGGCCTTTCAAAGCTGCTAGGCCTTGGCCTTTCAAAGCTGCTAGGCCTTGGCCTTTCAAAGCTGCTAGGCCTTGGCCTCTCAAAGCTGCTAGGCCTTGGCCTCTCAAAGCTGCTAGGCCTTGGCCTTTCAAAGCTGCTAGGCCTTGGCCTTTCAAAGCTGCTAGGCCTTGGCCTTTCAAAGCTGCTAGGCCTTGGCCTTTCAAAGCTGCTAGGCCTTGGCCTTTCAAAGCTGCTAAGCCTTGGCCTTGCAAAGCTGCTAGGCCTTGGCCTTTCAAAGCTGCTAGGCCTTGGATTTGCAAAACTGCTAGGCCTTGAATTTGCAAAGCTACTAGGCCTTGGCCTTTCAAAGCCGCTAGGCCTTGGCCTTTCAAAGCCGCTAGGCCTTGGCCTTTCAAAGCCGCTAGGCCTTGGCCTTTCGAAGCCGCTAGGCCTTGGCCTTTCGAAGCTGCTAGGCCTTGGCCTTGCGAAGCTGCTAGGCCTTGAATTTGCGAAGCTGCTAGGCCTTGGCCTTTCAGACTATATGGCGGGGAATTCGAAATAAATAAAGTATCTATTACGAACGTAGATCTTTGTAACCAATATTGATGTTGTAATTATCACTAGTACTAAAATAAATTCGTATTAGTAGGAAATACAGTTCCCGGAGTCAGTCCGACCGTCAATGTCAACTTGACAACGTACAATATCCGGCCAACTGTATTGGATAATTTAACTTCCATGATATTGGATGGTAGCAGCACTGATAAGAATAACTACATCTACGAAGGGAACCGGGAAAATCAAAATTTCAATAGGAATAGCGTCGCTATGTCCGAAAGTACGGCTGAGACAATTTTATCAAATTCACCGAAAGACGCGTCTCAGCTTCAATCAAATCAGCAAATTGGAAATGGACATACGAAAAATAACACAAACAGAAATATGATTCCGGCTGTCAATAATTTTCCCGCTATTACAGTTCCTCTTCAACCTCATCAAGGTAAAGATTTTTTTTATTTATTTGAACGCAATTAAGGAATACACTCTTCTATAAGTTTAGTAAGGTTGGCAATATAAGTTTCGAAAGCTAGGAAATGTAGGGAAGTCCTAAATTGATATTTTTGGACCTACAAATAACCTTTATTTTGGCTTTTAAAACCTATAATACTATTTTTTTGGGCTATGCACTGGGAGCCCTGGAACATAGTTCTGGATAGACTGATTTATGGATAACTTTTAACACGCGTACTGTAAATAGTGAGGAATGACGTCATATGATTAGTTTTAACCAGAAGTAGTTACATCAAAAATTAGGAACCTTCAATTATTAGGATATTTCTCATTGAAACCCATGTAAAGAAGATTCGACGCGTGCCTTCACTATTTTGGACAAAACATAATTCTGGATAGACTGATTGATGGATAACTTTTAACACGCGTACTGTAAATAGTAAAGAATGACGTCATATGATTAGTTTTAACCAGAAGTAGTTTCATCAAAAATTAGGAATCTTCAATTATTCGGATATTTCTCATTGAAACCCATGTAAAGAAGATTCGACGCATGCCTTCACAATTTTGGACAGAACATAATTCTGGATAGACTGATTGATGGATAACTTTTAACACGCGTACTCTTAATAGTGAGGAATGACGTCATATGATTAGTTTTAACCAGAAGTAGTTACATCAAAAATTAGGAATCTTCAATTATTCGGATATTTCTCATTGAAACCCATGTAAAGAAGATTCGACGCATGCCTTCACAATTTTGGACAGAACATAATTCTGGATAGACTGATTTATGGATAACTTTTAACACGCGTACTCTAAATAGTGAGGAATGACGTCATATGATTAGTTTTAACCAGAAATAGTTACATCAAAAAATTGGGAACCTTCAATTATTAGGATATTTCTCATTGAAACCCATGTAAAGAAGATTCGACGCGTGCCTTGACAATTATGGACAGAACATAATTCTGGATAGACTGATTTATGGATAACTTTTAACACGCGTACTCTAAATAGTGAGGAATGACGTCATATGATTAGTTTTAACCAGAAATAGTTACATCAAAAAATTGGGAACCTTCAATTATTAGGATATTTCTCATTGAAACCCATGTAAGAAGATTCGACGCATGCCTTCACAATTTTGGGCAGTCAGGGCTCCCAAACCATATTTTTGGCTTTTAAAACCTATAATGCCTATAATTTTTTTTGGGCTACGCTCTGGGAGCGCTGTATTTGTAAAAATAAGTTTACCAAACTGGGGAAGTAGAGTTAAAGTTAGCAGATTTCGTTTGCAAAAAGGAAATATAGGTTAGTTGGGTAATAAGTTTGTCAAACTTGGGTTAATCATGAAGTTGGGTAAATTTTGCAGATTTGGTTTGCAAAAATAAGCTAAGATATATTTGTTTAAAATTTTGTATTTTTGTCTAAGCCTTTTTGGTTTTGTTTTTATTATTTAGGGAGAAATCCCTGTTTGGAGCGTAATTTGATGATGGAATGTTCCGATGACATGTCAGTTAGCGGAAACAATTTCTTAGAGCGTAGTGATAAGAATAAGGATTTTCGATTCTTACTTTCGAACGACGTATTTGAGGGAGTGAATTTTTCCGAAAATATCGAAAGTAATCTTCTCGTTTCGAGCGACCTAAACTCAAACGCCAGACCAAACTATCATCCTATTCCCTACGTTCAAAACGCCGTACATGGTCCAGTATCGAGTGCCAACGCCGTTCCTAAGCGACCAAATCTCCCAGGAAATGGGAAACAAGACCTCGTTAATACTTCTAAAGGAGCGAAAGAGAAAAGTTTTGGATTTTTAGGTCTCAGATCATACTTAGGACGTAAAAATAAAAAATCCACGAAGAATAACGATTCAATTTGCGCGGAGGATCAGAGACCCTTAAAAAGCGTTTCTCCGACTGACATTTCCCCGACTTACTTACCAATTCGCCAAAACATCAATTCATTCGGACATTCCTTGAACTACGCTAGTGCGGAAGGCAACGAAGGTAGCGGGAGTAAAGGTAATTTAAGCAAATCTAATTTGCAGCAAAGTCCAGTTGTCACTAAAGTTTGCGTCGTTAGCGATAACGGTACTGAGGAAGTTGTTGTCACCCCTGAAGCTCTTAATTGTAAAGATAATTACGAAAATAACGCTTTAAAAGCTCAATCTTTATCGAGAAATAATTTTAAGGAAAGTTCTAGCGGCGCCGCTCGTTCTAATACAGCTCCTCTTTTCGTTTCCGTACCGGTATCTCGTTCTAACCCTAGTAACAATCAAAACTCCAAGGAGACTGATCCTTGCTTAGGCGCTCCGTTAGTTATTTGATTTTAATCGCTGTTAATAGCGACGCCTCAATTTTAAAAATATTATATATATTGATTGATAATGAGCTATGATAGATTAAATAGATAACAAAAACCTTATTACGGATGCCGTTGGCGCTGGGTAACGGCTAGAATTTTAATATTGTATCTTTTTTATTACGATAATTGATATAAGTTCGTTTTACAACCCCTTATTTGTAAATATACCTCGCTTGGGTGAAAATAGTTAACCCAAGGTTAAGTTCTGTAACGTATCGCGTAAGAGATACCCCGATAAAGTAAAGTTCAAGACAATTGCAACGTCTTACAAAGAAATGAAGTAGAAATTCGGCCAGGCCTCGTCTTATTGATCAGACATACGTGTGGCGTCGGTTTTACTTTTGATTTCGATATGAATAATGAAAGAAATTGACTAATTTCGTCAAAAATGGTACATATAGGAAAATTCCTACAGAATTAAACCAAATAACCCAAATTCAACGAAGGTAGACCAAAATTTCCAATGCCTTTGTCCACCTTTGTTTAATTTTGGGATTTTATTTGGTCGTATTCTAATTTGAACCATTTTTGACCAAATTAAAAGATTTTCACTGATTGGTTAAGCCTATTTCTTCCGTTATTCTATGGGAAGAAATCGAAGTATCACAAGATTCTTTAGTAAAAATGAATATAATCGAGATACGCGCACGCTACTATTCTGTCAGAAACTAAAATTGGCCATTCAAATCCTCTAGGATATTTATTTTCCGGGAGGCCCATTAGTTATTTGGTGTAGTATAACCCTTTAAGCACGGAGTTCCGTGATTCCTACGAGAGGCTTGTATTTAGTGAGTTAAAATGGAAGGGATGATTTAAAATCGCGTATATAATATGATGTTCATATCATCTCTTCCCTGTCATACGAAGTGCCTATCTTTTTATTGGGTATAATTGGTTCGACCGTAGATTAAATATATAGACTAATAGCTTCTACGGGGAAATTGTTGTCCAAGTATTCTTATAGCAGACTGAGATCAATAGGAGTGTTTTTTACACCAAAATTATGAGGTTCTTAAAACATGGTACCACACAAAATATTTGAACCCTTGACATACCACCCTAATACCCTCTTCAGACGAGGCCAGTTTAATTAGATTTAACCGAGGTTTAATCACAATAAACCGAGGTTTATTGAACTGAGAAGGCTATGTAAACCTCGGTTAAATTTTATTAAACCACGGCTAATTACGCCTCGTCTGATCTGAAGAGGTCCTCAAGAACACTACAAAAGGCTTGGGGAAGTCCCCAAGACTTCTTGACATAATGAAAGACTTCCCCAAGACCTCTTAAGACTACATAAGACACCCGAAAGTCTTATCTAAAATAATGAGGTTCTTAAAACACGGTACCACGCAAAATATTTGAACCCTTGACATACCACCCTTACCGAAAAAAGTTAGTCTGATCTGAAGAGATCCTCAAGAACGCTACAAAAGTCTTGGGGAAGCCTTTAAGACTTCCCCAAGACATAATGAAAGACTTCCCCAAGACCTCTTAAGACTACATAAGACACCCGAAAGACTTCTTAAGACTAAATTTTTTTGGTAAGGGCACTTATGGGGTGGATAATCTTTCATTTTGGTTGTCTGAAACTAACGTGGCCTCCTCGACAGCTCAAATGGTAGAGTGCCCACCCTGTAAGCGGAAGATTGTGGGTTGAAATAGTACATGTGAGACCACATTTTTCACGGGTGGTTCATTGTTATATCTATCAGATCATAACCACCCTGGTAATTGGTTATCATAAATGTAGTGTTCATCATAAGCCGTAGTCCCAAAATTTGGGCCTTGTTACTGGAACAGATGGAAAATTTAAACACCTGTTCAGTGGACACGCTTATGAAATGCCCGCTATACAAAGATCCTGGCAATTTACTATTCCTATAAGCTTACAGTCTACGTATATTTATTCTACGGTTCTACTAAGAGGTTAGCATGAATTGCCTTACATGCTCTGACTAAAAAAACTATTCTGAAGAGGCCTATTACAAGTCTTAGACTTGATTCTCAAAGACCTCTTTGAAGTATAGTTTCTTCAGTCAGGGACTACTTTGTACGAGTAAAGTTGAGAATTTCCTAAATAGAGATTTAATTCTGAGTGTTTGGTCTCCCGTTGCGCGTGACCTTAAGAAGCTGGATGTGTCACTCATCCCAGATGGTTCTGGTGGGATACATTTTATACAGGGTTGCCACAGTTTTTTTCAGATTCAAATTCCATGACCTGTTTGCACAATTTTCCCTGACCATTTCAGCTAATACTACCCAATTTTTAACCTTTTATTATTTTATATAATCGCGTTGGCCAAACTGCACGCGTATCTTTGTTCTAATCTATATAACTGACACGATCAGCTCCAAATATTTTCCGTAGATGATGATTGTAATTTCCTGGCTTCTCGAAAGATCTTTAAATTCCCTAACTTTTTAAAATATCTTAAAATTCCCTAACTTTTTTGGTTCATTTTCAAATTCCCTGACTTTTCCGTGACCTGTGGCAACCCTGTTATAGTTGGCCAAATAAATTTCTTACATTCTTAGATTATAAAATAGCCCCTCTATTGGTTTGTTTACTAATTAACAACGTCACAAATGTAATACAACAAATACCCAAATTAAAAATAAGAAATATCTGTAATACATGTGTATAAACACCGTATGTTAATTACAAATCATATTCAAATGATGTAACCAGCAATTTCTGTCGCATTCTTAAAAAAAATTGGTTGGTAAAAGCACGCGTGAAGCATTGGCTTCTTTATGAATATGATTAAGGTGTGACCATGGGCCAAGAAACGAAAAATCCAGGACATGACTCTAGCGTCTACTAAAAGAAACGGGCTACGTCATCAAGGAGGATCAGAGAAGGAGAGGAAATGTGGGGACGGCGCGGTTCCTACTGCGTCGGCCTAAACTCCCACTCTGGGAGAACGGGGGTAGAGACGTTTCGTGGTAAAATGTTGTCGCGTGGGTAAAACGAATCCTTTATGAGACGCGCTAGCTAGCGACCACGTGACAACAGTTTACCTCGAGAATTTCCTATCCCCCATTTCCACCCGAGTGGGAGGTTGGCTCTTCTCTCTCTAACTCAACGCAGCCCCACATTTCCTTTCCTTATCTGATCCTCCTTGACGTCATCACCGTACCGTGATGACGCGTTTTTTTGGGGTCAAAGGTATGGCGTTTTGGGAGGAAAGTGACGTCACACGCTGTAAGAAGGCTGTTTGTTTGGCCAACTGAGAATTTTATTCCCTCAAACCGGGAAGAGTCATGTCCTGGATTTATCGTTTCTTGGCCCATGATGTGACGTACAAAATCGATTGGAAATTCATTTTTATTGGATTAGAAAATCTTAATGATTCTCTATGAAAGTGGCAATCAAACTTACATTTTCGCTGACAACATTTTAACCGACTCCTCATTGCCAAGACAACAATTTTTGGTTGTTAATTGTTGTTTTAAATAGATAAAATTTAATAAATGTATTCAAACCCAACCAAAATTAAAAAAACATCAAATAAAATGAACTTCGTACGTTAACTTTTATTTTTATACATTTTTGGAATCACCTTGCAGTTAAGCTGGGTTTTCAAAGGAGCGGGTAGCGGGCAAAAATCCAGCGGGTGCGAGAAAAAACTGAAATATCTCTCTCCCGCTAAGCAAAAGACCGTTTTCATTAAAGCGAGTTTTTGCGCGAGAGAGTGTAAATCGCGGGAAAGAGGGTAAAAAAAAATCGCTACCCGCTCCGATCTAACTCGATTAGATATTCTCGCTCCGCTTTCATTTTCTCGCACCTGCTGGATTTTTGCCCGCTACCCGCTTCTTTGAAAACCCAGCTTTAGTTTTTATAATTATTGAGGGTTAATGATGTTGTACAGGACACAATACATCAAAATTGCAAAATGGTAAGGGTTAGACACTGGCGAGTAAGATACAGAGCGGTTTGAAAACAGTTAAGTGGATGTTTTCTTAACGGCACATTTCCACAATTTGACCTTTGAAGTTGGTTATAGTTTGCCAACATTTATGAATCTTAGTGTTGAAGAAAACTAATGTCTTTGAGGGACAAGTGTCCTTAACGGCACATTTCCACAATTTGACCTTTAAAGTTTGTAGTAGTTTGCCAACATTTATGAAACTTAATGTTACAGAAAACGTACGTCTTTGTGAATGTTGAATTTAGACTAGCAACTCATTTCTGTGATAAATGGTTAATGGATTTAATCATATTCCATTTGGACCAATAATGACGTAGCTGAACCCACAGGACATGAGGTGAGGCAAGGTGAATAGGTGATTATACATAATGAGACTGGGGCAGTGGGGTTGGGCATGGCGGTGTGCATGTTGAAACTTTGGATATTATAGTTTCGGTGTTTTCTATGGAAGAAAAAGTTAATTAGAAATAATTAGATATAAGTCTAACGAAATATTTTGAACTTACTTTTAGGCGAAATCCAAGTTTCTAGAATTCCGAGCGTTCCTTCGTCGGTCGTCTGCTCGATCGAAAAACACGTGGCGTACTTTTTTTTTTTTTTTTTTTTTTTTTTTTTTTTTTTCGGCGTGTAACGTAACGTCTTTACGCCCGGACAGCGGTCGCGATTGCGAACCAGGTGTGGCGCCAAGGCGTAAGGCCTTGAGCAACTCAGTTATGGTAAGTAACTACGCAGGGATTAGGACTGGGAATTGCCCACGCGACGGAAGGAGATGGGAATGGGGAAGAGGAAGGACCATTCCGTCGCGGACCATTCGCAACACTCCCTATGGGCAAGGGACCTGCGATTCGAGCAGGACAACACCCAGACCTTGCCACTGAGACCCAGTTTACAGGAGTGCGCCACCACTCCCGGCCACGTGGCGTACTGGGAAGATTCCAACGCTAGGGGACGGAAATAAGTAAAAACCAGTGTAACACCTCCCCCTGAACTAAAGTTCAGTCGGGGAGGTAAAAATAAGGGTGAGAAAACACAGATCGACCAAATTATCTACACGTAATTTATAATATCTTTATTATTCTCTCTTTTTTATTGCATTTCACTGTTTTGGAGCTGTAATCATCATTAGGCCCTAGCTCGTCAGTAAGAAATTGCAAAGAAAAATAAATATTTAAACCGGTACTGGAGGGTTATTACCAGCGGCCTTTTTTTTTATCGAACTTTGACCTATCCCCTTAATCGTACGAGTTCATTCCCGAGAGAGGAAGCGGTTTAAACAGTTAGCCACTTTGTGCGCGAACTTTTTAATTAGTAATCAAAACCTTAAAATCGGTAGGCGAATTAGTCCGCGTCTTTTTTGAAGTTTTCTTTTGTTTGACGTTTACGCGAACGCGAATTTGATGTAACGGGTATTATATTTTCAAGGCGAAATGATTGTGGTGAACAAAGCGTGAGAAACAATGTGTATTCAAAAGTGTCAAAGGATTTATGAGATCAGCTCCTCTAGCAAGAACATTCCTTGTAAGTTATCTGGAAAACATTCAAGCCGTCTAGCGATGAATCAAAGGTAATTAAATCTTTATTAACTTTTTGCGAGGATTAAATACATTAGAAAGGTGAGAGAGCTTGTGCTTGAGCAAAGTGTGATAGGTTTGCCGCCATTACCCTTTGCGATACGAAAATATGAATTCAAACCAAGAATTTATTTATGATACAATCACTTCACTGATCATTACTAGCTTAACAAAGGGCAGTATTAATTAACGAACGAAAAAATAATTCAAATACAGTATATATTTTAATTTATAAATGAGATCATCAACTATCTCGTAAGAATGAATTTGTTGTTTATCTTTAGATAGGCCGAATCGATTTATTTCGCGCCCCATTTTGAGCGGTATTTCAATTTTTATTAAATTAATCTCAACGTTTATCAACGGAGATTAAAAAACATAGTCTTTTTGGGGAAAATATACATTTAATATTATTTTTCGCATCGAAATTTGGTAAGGATATTGGTAGTTAAATTCTGACCGATTCGAAAATCCCCAGCAAGGTGTTCCATACGTATTGCAGAACTGTAGATGGGGCTCCTTCACCTACCTCTCTGTGTCTCCTCAGCCCTAGTAAGCGGGCCTCTGCCTCCCAAGAGAATAAACCCGTTTCGTCTAAAATTCTAGTTTATAATGGCTGCGTCCCTGTAAAAGGTTCCAAAAATGGATCGGCCTACACTACAGTTAGTCCCTGGGGAATAGAAAATAAGCAAGGGCAGAAGCCGATGAAACCCTCCTTTGAAGTCTATTACTCCCGGGTCTTGTCTACCCCTCTCTGTATGGGTTATTCTCAAAAGGCGCGATTCGTACGCCTCCCAACGGTAGATGTTTTCGGAGGGGGAGTTCGTCGAGCGATTATCTCTAGCAGCCTTGGAGTTCGTCCAAAAACGTCGTCGTTTGTGGAGAGAGAGAGTTTCCAATTTTCCGTAGACAGGGGGATGAAGTAGGACCCCTTCTAACTCGTAAAATTGTGAATTTTACCTATACAGAGAGGAGCGCTATATGGAACATTGGAGTAGTAGACTTCAAAGGAGGGTTTCATCGACTTCTGGCAAGGGGAATTTGCGTAATGGAAAGACTGATAGGGACTTATATTATACAAAGCATTAAAGGGACTATCTGCAGTTTTAAAATATCCTTTAAATTCGCCTTTTTTGTTAGCTTAGCAGACGATGTGGTACATAACAGATTGTACAGTCAAAGCTAAGCTGAGTGTTGAAGGGAAGATCATTTTAAAGGGGCAAATTTCAGAGCAGATAAGGCCTTTAAACATCGAAACTTTCCTTAGACGCTAAAACACGAATACAATAGGAAAAATAATTATACAAATAAATATTACATCAGGCAATGGAACTTTACTTCATCTGATCAAAAAACAAGGTACTTAGGAAATTAAACAAAGTGTATTGACACCCTAAACCTTTTTATACATCTTTTTTTTTCTCTCGTTGTAATTATTAAAAAAAAATGCCCGTAAAAATACGCGATTGTTTGGTATGATGACCACTAATTATCACAGGTTACGCACCGAAGGGACACAAAACCATTCATAACTAAATTCGTAAGACAAGGAATGTAAAAGATAATAATTATTACTTTTTTGTTTTTCGGAGATCGGTCTTCTTAGGCTCGAGACTAAATTGCCAAAATGCACTCCTTTTATTATTTAGTTCTTCTAGAATTATAATAGCGAATGGACATTGTCTGGACTAGTCCTTAAACGAGATATTTAATTTTAAATACATTAAATCCTACCTAGTATTAAATTTTAGTCTCCTTTGAGTTTGGGGTCATCTGTTCTTATAAAATAAGCTACCTTTTCTAAAGGTACAGAATAATTATGGTGCCAACGCCCACCGCGCCAAGTTGTCGCTTGATTCTCGTCTTTCCAGAACCCATGCGGTAAATAAACTTCGCGGTTGCGTTTACCAGGTTCAGTTACCGGTGCCACGATTATTTCGTCACCAATGGCGAATTGGTTCTCCAGTCCGTAAGTAGCTGGATCGTTGGGAGCCAACCACCATAAAGGTCTAACGATTGGAGCCCCAGTAGCGAGGAACTCGCGCAAACACCTTTGTATGACGGGAAAGACTTTCTTCTTTCGAGTCGTCAAGAGCACTTTGGCCACTTTAATCCCGTCTAAACCGTAATCCGCTGGAGGGACGGAAAATTGAACGACGGGTAAAAAAACGACCATTTGAAGCCATCGAAGATATAACTCGTTATCCGGAATTGTCCGATTTCCCGGTTGTTCAAAATCTGGGTTTTCCCCCGGTAGCTCGTCGCCCCCGACCGAACCGGGGTTGACTAAAGGATAGCCCAAGAGGCCAAGGTTCAAAACAGTTGGAATTACCGATTGCAAACCGCGCGATGAATTCCACGTTGATTGGCGCGGTGCCAAACGAACGAAAGATAACTTATTCTGCGATTTGAACCCAAACGAGAGTCCAGTCATAGTTCCGACGTCAGCGGCAGTGTCGGCGTAATGATGGAGAAATTCGTCTGGATTGACCGAAGAGTGGTTGAAATGGTACGATTGTGGCAAAAATGACGATTGTCCTCCAAGAAAAAAGAATCCGTCGATTTGATATTTTGTTTTCAAGTCTTTCAATCGGTTGACGAACCATTCCGAAGATGCGTTTTTGGTCAAGTCGATAATGGAGCAGATGGAATTGGATTCCGGCCAACGTGTTAACAAGGGCACTCGCAACTGAGAGTCCGAAACGAGATAGTTACCGGTCGTCGCGTTTGCGAATATTTCCGAATCGAGGCAAATGTAGGGGTGCACAGTCATGAGGATTTTGAAACCTTTGTTCCGTAATACTTGAAGGATATTTTCGGGGTTTGGAATATTGGCCGATTTAAATTCCAAATCTCCCAGTTTATTTTGCCAACTCTCGTCGAAGAAGATGAAACCCGGATCGTCAAATCCATGTTGTATGATATGATGAGAAAAGTTCTTAAGCGCTTCTTGCGTCATATGATTGCGCAATTTAGGATAAGTTGACCAGAGAGGCGCTTGCATGAATTCGGTGGTGCTCAGATTACTAGGAAGAACGGCAAACTGCTTCATCATAGATACGTGCACGGCTTTGGCGTTAGGACCCGTGCAGATTGTGTACTCCAATGTTGGCAGGGAACTTCTAGACGGCGATTTGTAGGGGAATTCGTCAAAATGCGACTCGAAACATAAATGATCGTCTCCCGTTGCATTCAGGCTGACAAATAGAGGGACGTAGGACTCCACTCTGATCCCAATACCGGAAGACGAGAGCCAATACCTCTCCAATATACCGCCAAAATCGGATTTGTTCAAATCACCTGTAACCATCGCTTGCATTTTCATCTTGGTATTCCTAAAGGGCCAGGAAGAGTGGCGCAACTCCCCCATTCCGTACCAATGGGCACCGCGCAAATTGAAACAATCTTTTAAGACGGTTCCCTTTTCGAGACTCTCCCAATGGACAGTGTAACAGCTTACGTTGGTCTCGTGCGCCACGTTAATTTGGAGTCTAGCTCGATATTTCCATTCCATGCAAATGTTGGGACCCGCGGTTCGTCTAAGACTTTGGCAATCGTAGGGAGATAGTTCCGGCGGAATGTGTAGACCGACGGTGCCCTTCATCAAGTCATTGCCGTCGTCACGAAGAAAATTTAGGATTCGACGCGTTTCCAGGAATTTAATTTTGTCTCCTATTGTCAGTTGAAGCATTTGCTTCTGATACAGGTACCACGTAAAAGTCACCGTCGAGACGATAAAGCAAAAGAGAAGAACCAACACAAAGCGGAAGCGAAATTCTGGTGTACGGCTTAATTGCACCACAGAGTTGACTTTGGCAGCCTGCAAAAGAGAATATTCGTGTTAAATGTGGGTGATCTTAAACGAAATTAAGACGAATTTTACCCCAGTTTGTATATTTTTCCTTATTTTGGTCGAAGTGCTTGGTTTGGGTCTTTGAGGCGGCGTCCAAGTGGAATCTTCTAGAGTTAACTTCAGAGCCGGTTTAACCTTCCTGGTCGTGGACGGAGTGCTCTTTGGGGAATCGTGTGGTGTCGTATTGCGGGAAGACTGGAGGCTCGTTGCCGATGGAAAGGATGACAAACTGCCATCAGGATTCAGCGGATATGGTGGTGTGGTCTGATCAGGACCGATCTCGTCCAGTTGTGAAGAGGTATCGCCTTGCCGCTGCCTCGTTTTGTGGCTGGCTGCGGCTAACGCGATCAAGTCCTCCGTGCTGGCGTTTGAACGCATCTCCATCTTCTTCTCTGAAGATTAAAAACAAAAATTAAAATTCAATACAAAGTGGTACAAAAGGCTTAGAAAATTACTTTTGTAATTACCAAGAACCCGTTTATTTATTCTTATCATGAATAATTCATCGCCTACCCTAGAAAAAGTACCCTTTTCCCAGAGCCCGGTAGTAAAAAAGTAGTAGGCTTATGTCCTGACCTTTTCTCTGACATATTACCCCTCCCCCTCACAAAAAGAGTAGACAGCAGGGACGGAAATAAGAAATTTTTCTTATTGGGCAAATGTCCAGTAACCCCCCTTAAAAATTCAAAAGTTATCGGACATTTAACAAAATTACCGGCCAATGCTACATTTCTTGTATTGAAAAGTACTTTTTTTTTTATCGGACATTTGTCCAGTGACCCCCCTCTTAAAAATAAAAAGTTATAGGACATTTGGAAAATTTATCGGACAATGACCAGTGACTTGTGCTTATTTCCGTCCCTGTAGTAGACAGCTTTTTGTGGAAATTTTCAACTTGAAATCAGGCCAAGGAGGATCAGAGAAGGAGAGGAAATGAGGGGCTGCGTTGAGTTAGAGAGAGAAGAGCCAACCTCCCGCTCGGGTGGAAAGGGGGGATAGGAAATTCTCGAGGTAAACTGTTGTCACGTGGTCGCTAGCTAGCGCGTCTCATAAAGGATTCGTTTTACCCACGCGACAACAATTTACCACGAAGCATCTCTACCCCCGTCTGTCCCCCGTTCTCCCAGAGTGGGAGTTTAGGCCGACGCAGTAGGAGCCGCGCCGTCCCCACATTTCCTCTCCTTCTCTGATCCTCCTTGATCAGGCGGAGGTCGCGCTCTGTAATCTTTTAAATCTATCAAGTTTTGTCACGTGTGATAATTAATGCATGAGTTTCGATAAGCAAATCTCTCATCGACAGAAGGATAAATTGGTTAAACTAAGGTAGGACAGTTTAAATCAATTCATGCAGGCACGTCAATTTTTAACAAAAATCTAAACAATTTTACATAGCATACCGCCTTGGGTATGCATTTGTCTAGGGTTAAATTAAATTAAACCTCTAATGTTTATAATATTTTAAGTCCTCATATCCCTTGAATACAATGAATGCAAACGGACATCCCATTAATTAAAGATAATTATGTACTAATTAGGGCCTGAGGAATTGAGAAATAATAGAAAATATTTAACAACCACATATTTTCGTGACTTGTTCGGCAAATAAATATTAGGCTTATTTCAAGTTTATTCACGAAAGTTAAGTTAACAATTACTAGAAAATAATTAACTTAGTAAGAGATAAGTGAGAAATGAAAAACCCTTTAAGAGCTAATTTAAATTAAATTTTACGGATAAGGTAGATAAAAAATACTTGGAAAAAATTTTAAAAAGTAATTTTTGGCGCTAATCCAAAAAAGGTGCAAAATAATTTTACATTATTAAACGCTGATGGAAAGTTTCCGATAAACATGCATGGATAGGATGCAGCACACATGACTCATTCTGTGTGCCTGCCTATAGTTTTTGGCGAATATTTCTTGATTATTGTAGTATCAAGGCTTTTATTCAAGATTTCAAATTTATATATTTCGCATTTTAAATTAAACTAAAGCTTGAATCGCAGCTAAATCCAAAAGCTAATCTAGTTCTTAAAACTCAATAAAAAATATATTTTTAGTATATTTAAAACAAGTTTTCTACCCTTAAAATTTCACTTAAAAATGCTTAACTGGTATGAGAAATATTTGGCTTAATTAATTGTAGAACCTACAGGACCCCGTGACCACTCTAGGAGTCATATTTTTGAAGGGAAATGACGTCAAATAGGGGTTGGTTGACACCCTACCAATAAATTATCCCGGCAACAAGCACTTTTTTTTTGCTTAATTCGAATATTTCAAATTTTCCTCAAAACTTACTACGTTGTAGGACTTTCAGTAAAGACTGTTCGCTGTGTCTTTTTTTAACGGGATTTTTTTGATGGGCAGGCTGAGGTTGGGACATGGTTCTAGCCCTTATTTCAACATCTTGCTCAAATTCATCTTGCGCGGTTATCTCCTCAACTTCATGTATAGAGCCATGTCCAATTTCACCTGGATTCCTTTGAATTGTAGACTGTGGTTGGGAATCTTTCTCAGATTCATCATGCGGGGCTACCTCTGCAACTGAATGCACATCTGGAGTTTTATACGAAGTGCTATGTCCAATTTCAACTGGGTTCCTTTGAAGTTCAAACTGTGGTTGTGACATCGTTCTAGCCCTCATTCCAAGATCTTTTTCAAATTCATCATGAGGGCTTATCTCCGCAACTGAATGAACAGCTGGATTTTTATCCAAGGTACTGCGATGCACCATTTCAATTTGCTTCCTTTGAAGAGCAGATTGTGGTTGTGACCTGGTTCTAGCCCTCATTCCAAGATCTTTTTCAAATTCATCATGAGGGCTTATCTCAGCAACTGAATCAACAGCAGAATTTTTATCCAAGGTACTGCGATGCACCATTTCAATTTGCTTCCTTTGAAGAGCAGACTGTGGTTGTGACCTGGTTCTAGCCCTCATTCCAATCTCTTTCTCAAATTCATCATGAGGGCTTATCTCAGCAACTGAATGAACAGCTGGTGTTTTAAACGAAGTGCTATGTCGAATTGCAACTGGGTCCCTTTGAACGAAAAACTGTGGTTGGGACCTTGTCCTAGCCATCATTCCATGATCTTTCTCAGATTCATCATGCGGGGTTGTCTCCGGAACTGAATGAAAATACAAATTTTTATCCAAAGTACTGCGATGTCCAATTTCAACTGGGCTCCTTTGAAGAGCAGACTGTGGTTGGGACCTTGTCCTAGCCATCATTCCAACAAATTTCTCAGATTCATCATGCGGGGTTGTCTCCGGAACTGAATGAAAATCCAAATTTTTATCCAAAGTACTGCGATGTCCAATTTCAACTGGGCTCCTTTGAAGTGCAGACTGTGGTTGTGACCTGGTTCTAGCCCTTATTCCATGATCTTTCTCAGATTCATCACGAGGGCTTATTTCCGCAACTGAATGAACATCTAAATTTTTACCCAAAGTATTGCGATGTCCAATTTCAACTGCGCTCCTTTGAAGTGCAGACTGTGGTTGTGACGTGGTTCTAGCCCTTGTTCCAACCTCTTTCTCAGATTCATCATGCGGGCTTATTTCCGCAACTGAATGAACATCTAAATTTTTTTCCAAAGTACTGCGATGTCCAATTTCAACTGGGCTCCTTTGAAGTGCAGACTGTGGTTGTGACCTGGTTCTAGCCCTTATTCCATGATCTTTCTCAGATTCATCACGAGGGCTTATTTCCGCAACTGAATGAACATCTAAATTTTTACCCAAAGTATTGCGATGTCCAATTTCAACTGGGCTCCTTTGAAGAGCAGACTGTGGTTGTGACCTCGATCTAGCCCTTAATCCAACCTCTTTCTCAGATTCATCTTGCGGGCTTATTTCCGGAACTGAATGAAAATACAAATTTTTATCCAAAGTACTGCGATGTCCAATTTCAACTGGGCTCCTTTGAAGTGCAGACTGTGGTTGTGACCTGGTTCTAGCCCTTATTCCATGATCTTTCTCAGATTCATCATGCGGGGTTGTCTCCGGAACTGAATGAAAATCCAAATTTTTATCCAAAGTACTGCGATGTCCAATTTCAACTGGGTTCCTTTGAAGAGCAGACTGTGGTTGTGACCTCGATCTAGCCCTTATTCCATGATCTTTCTCAGATTCATCATGCGGGCTTATCTCCGCAACCGAATGAACATCTAAATTTTTATCCAAAGCACTTCGATGTCCAATTTCAACTGGCTTCCTTTGAAGAGCAGACTGTGGTTGTGACCTCGATCTAGCCCTTATTCCAAGATCTCTCTCAAATTCATCATGCGATTTTATTTCCGCAACTTCACACAAACTACGATGTTCCACTTTATCTGTTGTTTTAACCTTACACTTTGTTTCTGTATTTGTAATGCCAGTTACGACACCATCTTCTTCGGAGAAATCGGCTCCCAAGTTATCCATTATTTCACGACGTAGTATTAAGCGTATATCATATGGACAACCTTTGGAGCTCGCTCGCTAACCGAATGAAAGTTAATTTACGTTGAAAACCTTTCATATATTCGAAGAATTATGTGACGCAATGAGTATTGTTCGCACATCCGTGTAAAGTTAAAAAAAATTAATTCTAAGACGCACTCAAGACTCAATAAACGAAAGAATTTCATTTTTCTTTCTTTTCTTAACAATTTGGCGCGATCGTCAGCGAATTTACAAACGATACAAGCTTCAGTTTTTCTTATTTTTTCGATGGCGCCTTATTTTTTGCTCTGTCCAAACATCTTGTGGCTGATTCTCGTCCGTATAGGTTTAACCCATCTTTGAATATAATTTTAAGGCAAGGCCATTTCCTTTAGAAGGTCAACCATGCATATATTTTTTCCTGCAATTTTTACAGCTACCCGGTTACGCTTAAATTTGAACCTCAAAGGTCAAAATTTTTATATTCTTTTGTTTTAAAATTTAAAAGGAATACTAGACTCTAAAAACAAATTATTTTTACAAGATTTTAGACTGTTTAAATTAACATTATGAAAACTGAAAGTTTTTTCGGTAATTAGCAATTATCAAAGATGCGAACTGGACTCTTATAAGTCCAATATTTCTGTAAATAGATTATCCTAGTACAAAAGAATTTTGTACCGAATCTTGGTGTTGAAACTCGCCATTTTGGGCCCTGTTGTAGCCGTAATTTAGTGATAAATTGGCCACTTGGGGCGCTGTTGTAGCGGAAATTTATTGGTAATTGGTAATTTGTCATTTCGGGTGCTGTTCTAGCGGTAATTTGCCATTTTGGGCGGTGTTCTAGCTGTAATTTTCCATTTTGGGCGGTGTTCTAGCTGTAATTTTCCATTTTGGGCGCTGTTCTAGCTGTAATTTGCCATTTTGGGCGCTGTTCTAGCTGTAATTTGCCATTTAGGGCGCTGTTCTAGCTGTAATTTGCCATTTAGGGCGGTGTTCTAGCTGTAATTTGACATTTTGGGCGCTGTTCTAGCTGTAATTTGCCATTTTGGGCGCTGTTCTAGCTGTAATTTCCCATTTTGGGCGCTGTTCTAGCTGTAATTTCCCATTTTGGGCGGTGTTCTAGCTGTAATTTGCCATTTAGGGCGGTGTTCTAGCTGTAATTTGCCATTTTGGGCGCTGTTCTAGCTGTAATTTGCCATTTAGGGCGCTGTTCTAGCTGTAATTTGCCATTTAGGGCGCTGTTCTAGCTGTAATTTGACATTTTGGGCGCTGTTCGAGCGGTAATTTGCCATTTTGGGTGCTGTTCTAGCTGTAATTTGCCATTGTATCGGTAATTTGGGGTTAACTATGCCCATTTTAACGCTGTTGTATCGGTAATTTAGTGTTAAATTACCCATTCTGAAGCTAAAGGTTATGCCCCTACCCAAGTTAACGAACCCTGGGTTGAAAAAGGCGCGTAATTTCACAGAAGACAAGATTTGAAATACTGTTTCCTGGTTTGGCTTCTTGCCGACGTTAAAAATTAATTTCTTACTTTAAATTGATACGCTGCCAAAGCAACTATTGATAATTTAGATAGATATTTCAGTAGGAATCTTAAGAATCCTGTTGTTAAATTTGCAAAACATATTTTTAAAGCTGTTTATTTATTAATATCACCAGAAGCCGATGAAACCCTCCTTTGAAGTCTATTACTCCCGGGTCTTGTCTACCCCTCTCTGTATGGGTTAATTTCAAAAAGCGCGATTCGTACGCCTCCAAATGGTAGATATTTTCGGAGCGGGAGTTCGTCCACCGAATATCTCTAGCAGCCTCGGAGTTCGTCAGAAAAACGTCGTCGTTTGTGGAGGGAGAGAATTTCCAATTTTCCGTAGACAGGGGGGTATGAAGTAGGACCCCTCCGATCTCGTAAAATTGTGAATTTTACCCATACAGAGAGGAGCGCTATATGGAACATTAGAGTAGTAGACTTCAAAGGAGGGTTTCATCTACTTCTGATATCACCGAAGTAGTATTGTTGAAGTTGAGGTTTTTATTAATTAAGGTTAGACACCTTTTCAATCAAATGTCATTGACATCGATTGATTTTTATTAATCAAAGACGTTTATTATTTCAATTGAAACCTTTCTTAGCTGTCTTGTAGTTGACAGATTCTTGTCGTGTTTAGACAGAAAATACTATTCAATTTCCATTTGTAGCTCATGCAAAATCCGTGACAGTCTCACTTCAAAAATCATTTTATAATTTATAGAGCATTTCGCAAGCTTTAACTTTACATCACTTTGGTTTTTATCTGTTATAACTCTATCAATTTAGAATGATGGCACGTGTGACGTCAAATATGTCGTCCAAGCTCGTGTTACATCGATCATATCACGAAATTCTTTAATAGAACATAACTACAATAGAGGCCCCGAAAATCGTTGCCAATTTCCCTAAGAGGGGTGCCTCTTAGATTCAAAATAAAAGTTGAATAAATTAAAGTTTCTCAAATGTTTTTTCAAAGGGAGGGTGAAAGAAAAAAAAAAAAACAAAACCGCTTAATCCACCCGTACAAGCATTAAACTAGAAATAAATTTGAAACCGAAAAATAGGCTTAGCTGGATTCATGGAGATCAGCTGAATTTATACTAATTGAAGGGTCAGAGGTCAATCGAATGTTATTGTAAGTCTCACCTTCAGATCTCGCCTTAACTACGGGCCTTTTCTCATTGACCTATGACCCCTTAGCTTAGCTATGAATCCAGCGGCTTAGTACCATTGGATCGAAATTCATTTGATCGACACAGGGTCCATTAGATCGAAATTCAATGGATCGACATGCAGAACCAAATGATCGACACTTAAAAAAAGAAGACTCAAATGATCGACAGTTAAAAAAGATTGAGTGGAATAGATATGAAGTACCTTTGGATCGACATGCAGAACCAAATGATCGACACTTACAAAAAGAAGATTCAAATGATCGACAGTTAAAAAAGATTGAGTGGAATAGATATGAAGTACCTTTGGATCGACATGCAGAACCAAATGATCGAAAATATCAAATAAAATTCAAAAAGACTTGATACTGCATAGATTTAAAAATCGATTAGTTAATTTAAAACCTATCGATTTTTAAATCCATGCAATATTAAGTATTTTTAAAATTAATTTAATAACATTAACCTAACCTAACCTAACCTAACCCTACAAAACGCAATAATTTTATATATTAACCAAATAATTTCGATTATTTAACACACCATTTTCACGATGAGGATTCAAACTCAGTATCTTTTTACAATCCATGCTGGCTACCCTTTCGGGCAACGGGTCACGGCATCTCAATTAAAACGGGAGAGACTGTCGATCAAATAAATTTCGATCAAATGGGGCTATTCCGTCGATCAAATAAGACACACTGTCGATCAGATAAATTTCGATCCAATGGACCCTTTGTCGATCGAATGAATTTCTATCTATTGGTAAAAAACGAGAGAGACTGTCGATCAAATAAATTTCGATCAAATGGGGCTATTCCGTCGATCAAATGAGACACACTGTCGATCAGATAAATTTCGATCCAATGGACCCTTTGTCGATCGGATGAATTTCTATCTATTGGTAATATCCCGAATCCAGCTAAGCCTATTTTGATGTTGAATTAGGCCTATTTAAACGATAAGGACTCGATAAAAAAAACACCTGTTAAAGGTTGCATTCTGCCTTTTACGTTTTTTCACGATTGGCGACTATAATCGCTTTTTAACGATCATGAGAATCATAAACAGGGTCACTTATAAGGAAACCTTTCTCGTAAAAATCAGTAAAGGTAGTATAATGTATATTATTTTAATATTTAATTATATTTGTGCAATAGTCCAGTAAATCTATATTTTATAACAAAACTACGAACTTTGCTTTAAAGTAATATATTTGGCATTGTATCAAATCTCGTTTTGAGTCCCCCTCATAAACCGGAAGTTATAAATATTCCCTTGTGATGTCATGCACGCGTGAAACACGCGAACACTTCGTACTACTTCCTGGCTACTGTCAAATCAATTGTGAAAGTGTTTAACTGTTGGGAAATTGCAAAAACTCTTGTTTATATCTCTAAATCGATATTGAGTCATATTTTCAGAAATATCGTTAAACGAATTAAAATTTATATACATATGTCATAGATAGGATTTTCCCGTTATTCAATGATGCTATTGCATGACCTGACGTCTAGAAATTGCCTAAAAAATTCCATTTCGGGTTAAAATTGCATTTAAACTGAAATATTTCCGTTATTGGAAAAGATTGCAACTTTGTTTTTCATATATTTGATTCGAAATCGCGAAAATTTAGATTGGAAGCCATTGTTTTAGGTTATTCATATTTTTTCAGATTTTTTATTTTACGATATTTTATATTGTCGATTACTCGTATTCAAACGTATAACGAAGGATAAGAAAATTCGCGTTTCCAGAATTAGTCTAAAATATAAGAAAAAATTTCAAAATTGACTTTTAATTCGAAGAATATAAATAAAACGACGAAACTAAGTTTTTAAATCATCTTTTTATTCGTTATTTTTGTCGATTAATTACACGATAGTTTGTTTGATTAATTATTTGATATATTATTTAAAATTATTCGATATTTTTCGATTAATTATTCGATATTTTTCGATTAATTATTAGATATTTTTCGATTAATTATTAGATATTTTTCGATTAATTATTCGATATTTTTCGATTAATTATTTATATATTTTTCGATTAATTATTAGATATTTTTCGATTAATTATTAGATATTTTTCGATTAATTATTAGATATTTTTCGATTAATTATTCGATATTGTTTCGATTAATTATTCGATATTGTTTCGATTATTTATTCGATATTGTTTCGATTAATTATTCCATATTGTTTCGATTAATTATTCCATATTGTTTCGATTAATTATTCCATATTGTTTCGATTAATTATTCCATATTGTTTCGATTAATTATTCGATATTGTTTCGATTAATTATTCGATATTGTTTCGATTAATTATTCGATATTGTTTCGATTAATTATTCGATATTGTTTCGATTATTTATTCGATATTGTTTCGATTATTTATTCGATATTGTTTCGATTATTTATTCGATATTGTTTCGATTATTTATTCGATATTGTTTCGATTATTTATTCGATATTGTTTCGATTATTTATTCGATATTGTTTCGATTATTTATTCGACATTGTTTCGATTATTTATTCGATATTTTTCGATTAATTATTCGATATTTTTCGATTAATTATTAGATATTTTTCGATTAATTATTAGATATTTTTCGATTAATTATTAGATATTTTTCGATTAATTATTAGATATTTTTCGATTAATTATTAGATATTTTTCGATTAATTATTCGATATTTTTCGATTATTTATTCGATATTGTTTCGATTATTTATTCGATATTGTTTCGATTATTTATTCGATATTGTTTCGATTATTTATTCGATATTGTTTCGATTATTTATTCGATAATTTACATTTCGATTAACAATTATTAGATAATTTATTTCTATTAATAATTCGATTTTTATATTTCAACCAAAGTTAAATATTAAGCAATTATATCTAATTATAATTAAGTAACTTTTATCCAATTAATAAAGATTAAACAACTCTAAGCTGTATTTATTTTTAATTTGTAATTTTCCCGCCATAAATCCAAAAAGCAAAAAACTTAGCTCCAAGGTTGCGAAAAACCCAGTCATAGGTAGAAGTTATCGTATACCAATACCAGCAAATAGAAAATAACGAAACTTAAATATCTATGTGAAAGTTAAACGCAAAGGCTTAATGATTATTACTTAATAATTTCCACGCCCATGAAAATATTTCAAAATTTATTAGCCACAAGCATTTTGTGTAAAATTTTAAATATGTTTATTATATTTACGGAAAAATAAATTGAAAAAAAGTTCCTGGAAACATTTTCCCCTAAAATCGTAAAAATAAAAATAAGTCCGCTAAAGTTGTTTAAAATCATTTTGAAATGTTCTTAAAATAACTTCAGTTAATTTTATTAATTATATTGATCTTAGAGCTCGGAATTCGTATAATTTTTATTAATTGGATAAAATCTACTAAATTCTGATGTATATTATCCGTTTGATTAAAACATAGACTTCATTCGAGTTAACTTATTCCAAGATAAAGTAACAAAACCTAATCCATATCCGTTTTTATTATCCAACAAAAATGGCAACTTATCTTAGAATATTATCCGATGCGTTATACGTTCGGATAAAAAACATTAAAATTAATTTTCGTGAAAAATAACGAATAAAAAGATGATTTAAAATCTTATCGTTTTATTTCTATCCTTCGAATTAAAAGTCAATTTTGAAATTTTTTCTTATATTTTAGACTCTGGAAACGCGAATTATCCATCGTTATACGTGTTGAAAACGAGTAATTTGTAGGTAGATAAAGCGACGAGAAGGCTTATCTTCGGGTAAACCATTTAACAATTATACGAATATAGAAATTTCATTGTTTTAGTTACAATTTATCCGAAAATTTACGAATAACTAAAAAAATTAATTAAATATGTCCTTACCATTTTCAAAATCCAAATCAACTGTATCACTCATTCTTAACTTAACGCATCTTATCTAATCCTGAATATAGTTTATTGCGACGGTAATTATTGAATAAATTTTAATAATTTAAAATCCGTTTGTCTGTAATGGACGCGTGTGAAGTCAGCGGTAGTTGATCACGTTTTGAGAGCGAAGGATATTTCATTTTTTTTTAAATGCTGTTTCAATGATACAGTAACTCTTTTTTGCGTGGAGATAGAGCGAAGCCCATTTTGCAAAATAAAAGGCCAAACCCAACTTCAACAGCTAACCGCTTGCGTTTCATAATAAAAACTAAATACACTATCCTAGCGACTATTTCAAATCTTTCTTAAAATTTCATTTTATTTTCTTATTTTCGGTTTCAATCAAATAGATTTTTAAAGGTCCCATGTCACACTTTTTTCTCTCTGAGTTTACTTAAAGGGATAATGGAACCTAAGTCAGTTAAATCACAAATTAGAAATAAATTTTAAACTTACATGCAGGCAAGGAGGATCAGAGAAGGAGAGGAAATGTGGGGACGGCGCGGTTCCTACTGCGTCGGCCTAAACTCCCACTCTGGGAGAACGGGGGTAGAGACGTTTCGTGGTAAAATGTTGTCGCGTGGGTAAAACGAATCCTTTATGAGACGCGCTAGCTAGCGACCACGTGACAACAGTTTACCTCGAGAATTTCCTATCCCCCCTTTCCACCCGAGTAGGAGGTTGGCTCTTCTCTCTCTAACTCAACGCAGCCCCACATTTCCTCTCCTTCTCTGATCCTCCTTGATGCAGGGTGACCACTTTTCCTATATTTCCTATTTTTTCCTATATTTTCACCTCATTCCTATTTTCTCCTATAATTTAATGTCAATTCCTATAATCTCCTATATTTCTACTCAAAATCTCTAGTTAAGGGTAAAGTTCTAAATCATACTGTCAGCCGTGGCTGGATAAGATTATTTTAGCTTAACTGTACATTTACCAGGTAAAATAGTCTGTAAAATTCCATACTATTTAAGCAATTGGATCATATTAATACCGTGTTTAAACCGGTGGCGAGAGTTGTGACGCAATAATAAACATGGTTCCTACTTTTAATTAATTATTTTCCTATTTTATCATATATTTTACACTTATTTCTTCCTATTTTATCCTATATTTTACATAAAATTCTTCCTATATTCTCCTATATTTCGCAATGAAATTTCCTATATAGGATTTTCAAATTTTCAGTGGTCACCCTGTTACATGGAAAATAGGCTTAGCTGGATTCATTTATATCCTGAATTTCTTCGTATTCTAAGAGTCAGCAACCAATGAGATAAGACTAATAGTTAAGGCGTGATCTCAATGAGACTTATAATTCAAAATTCAATTGGTTTTTAACCCATGAATGTGAAGAAATTCATAATATTCATGATTTCAGCTAAGCCTATTTTAAAATTAATTTATTTAAAATATTTGTTGTTATATTTCATTCTCCCTTTAACCTGGAAAAAAAGATTATATTAAATATTACATAACTTATTAATAATTAAAACAAAAAAACGTAATTTTTGACTAGTAATTTAGCTAATTTTTCCCCACGAAGAATCTTAAAATGTTAATTATAAAAAAAAAATTGTTTTTAACTAGAAATGGGTCACATGGTTCCTTTAATTTTTAGTAAGACCTTCATGCGCATGCGATTTACAACTGGAATAGTATGATTGGTTTAAATAAACAAGAGAGTATATGTCCTCTTTCCGACGATAGGGGGACTAAATTACTTGATTACGTAGATCTTGTTTGATTGCGTAATCTTGATGCATCAATTTTTAAAAAAGTAATTTGTCTCTCTTACACGCGAGTGAATTTAAGTCGGTTGAATTTTAGATTTGAATTACATTTAAAGTTAAACTCTCACCATTTTATGGATTATCAAAAGTTTATAGATTTATTACTTATAAGTAAACAACGCCACGTAGCTTAATATTATCAGCAAAGGCCCAGTTTTTAAGTCATAGCCCATCACTTAAAAATAGACAAAAAAGTCATCACCCCTGTATTGCTCCAGTGATTTGGACTCTTCCTCGATATTTATAATCATGTAAACCCATCACTTAAAAATAGACAAAAAAAGTCATCACCCCTGTCTGGCTCCAGTGATTTGGACTCTTCCTCGATTTTTATAAGCATGTAAGGCCATCACTTACAAATAGACAAAAAAGTCATCACCCCTGTCTTGCTCCAGTGATTTGGACTCTGCCTCGATATTTATAATCATGTAAACCCATTACTTAAAAATAGACAAAAAAGTCATCACCCCTTTCTGGCTCCAGTAATTTGGACTCTTCCTCGATATTTATAATCATGTAAACCCATCACTTAAAAATAGACAAAAAAGTCATCATCCCTGTATTGCTCCACTGATTTGGACTCTTCTCGATATTTATAATCATGTAAACCCATCACTTAAAAATAGACAAAAAAGTCATCACCCCTGTCTTGCTCCAGTGATTTGGACTCTTCCTCGAATCCTTCAGAATCTGCCCAGACCTTTACTGATAGTATTTAGTTAGGGGGCGTTGTTTACTTCTATGGATAAAGTAATAGACTTTTGTCCATATTCATTTAAAAAAAATGATGCTATCCTCACTTTAACTATCAAGAGAGCCAATTTTCACAAAATTGGGCGATTTAAAAATTTGGAAATGGTAGATTCGTGTATTGACTTATACGCATGCGCGTAGGAGTACGAATCGAGGGGCTAATAGAGCTCGGAATCGGATCGATCCATTATATTCCGTTATTCGTATATTTTCAGATATTTTATTTTCGGATAAATTGTAACTAAAACAATTAAATTTCTATATTCGTATAATTGTTAAAAGGTTTACCCGAAGATAAGCCTTCGCCGCTTTATCTATCTACAAATTACTCGTTTTCAAACGTATAACGATGGATAATTCGCGTTTCCAGAATAAAATATAAGAAAAATATTTCAAATTGACTTTTAATTCGAAGAATATAAATAAAACGACGAAACTAAGATTTTAAATCATCTTTTTATTCGTTATTTTTCACGAACGTGTAGTCTAAACACATTCGGTTAATCCTTCGATAGATTATATACAAGGTATATAATTTTAACAGATTTAATTGCACGTACTATGGACCTCGTAAAAGAACCCGGATATTCGTAGACTAGCTCATTCGAATCAAGGAGAATTGATTATAAAAGAAGAGTCATACGAAGCGAAATTGGGAAGGGATGGAACAATTTTATTTCTAGAATAAGTACTTTTACGAAAAAGACGGCGCGAAAGCTACACTAACACCAGCGCGAGAATCATCTGTAAGCTCTAACAAAGCGAAATCAGACGACCATAGTGATGACGTAGATTGCGGGGAATTTTAATTTTAAAAATTTCGAAAATGGCCTATTATAAATTATGTATTTTTACTGTCAAGGTAATTAGGGTCATATCTTCTCCGTGTCTTTTCCTAGAGTGTTGAAGTTGTGTTCCCCGAATAGCCCCATTCTTAATCTACAAAATGAGCTCTTCCATCTTTAAATAGACCCAATCAAAGTTAAGTTATACATTTTTAAATGAAAGTGTTCACAAATAGAAGCGTGCGTTCAGATTTAGGAGAAAAATGGAGATTATAAAATATGTATTTTTACTGTCGCTGTAATTAGGGTCGTATCTTCTCCGTGTCTTTTCCTAGAGTGTTGAAGTTGTGTTCCCCGAATAGCCCCATTCTTAATCTACAAAATGAGCTCTTCCATCTTTAAATAGACCCAATCAAAGTTAAGTTATACATTTTTAAATGAAAGTGTTCACAAATAGAAGCGTGCGTTCAGATTTAGGAGAAAAATGGAGATTATAAAATATGTATTTTTACTGTCGCTGTAATTAGGGTCGTATCTTCTCCGTGTCTTTTCCTAGAGTGTTGAAGCTGTGTTCCCCGAATAGCCCCATTCTTAATCTACAAAATGAGCTCTTCCATCTTTAAATAGACCCAACCAAAGTTAAGTTATACATTTTTAAATGAAAGTGTTCACAAATAGAAGCGTGCGTTCAGATTTAGAAGGAAAATGGTTGATTATAAAATATGTATTTTTACCATCGCTGTAATTTTGTTCTATGACATATGTGTATATATTTTGAATCGTTTTTTAACGATCAACCCGAAAACATCACTCAATTTCTATTTGGAGTTCATGAAAATCAGCCTCACTTTAAAGTTATTACCTTATCCGAACTATGGAGCGTTACACATTAATTAAAATTAGGGTCTGTCTCTACTTTTGTATTTTTTCGACATGTTTGAATTTTTATGCCAATTTTATGGTTAAGGATTCAAGGTTTTTATTTAATCTTTATTATTTTTCAAACAAGATGGCTGTGAGTTAAAATATCTATAAATAAAAAAACTATTTTTCGAAGATTTCCTTCTCAAAACTAGCATTAAACTAGAATGACCTTGATAAAACTTTTAAATCTTCTAAAAGAGGTCCTTTTTTTTTAATAAAGGGCTAGTCCCATGATTAGACTAGAGCTCGGAATCGGATCGATCCATTATCTTCCGTTATTCGTATATTTTCAGATATTTTATTTTCGGATAAATTGTAACTAAAACAATGAAATTCCTATATTCGTATAATTGTTAAATGGTTTACCCGAAGATAAGCCTTCGCCGCTTTATCTATCTACAAATTACTCGTTTTCAAACGTATAACGATGGATAATTCGCGTTTCCAGAGTCTAAAATATAAGAAAATATTTCAAAATTGACTTTTAATTCGAAGAATATAAATAAAACGACGAAACTAAGATTTTAAATCATCTTTTTATTCGTTATTTTTCACGGAAAATAAATTTTGAATATTTTTTTATCCGAACGTATAACGCATCGGATAATATTCTAAGATAAGTTGCCATTTTTGTTGGATAATAAAAACGGATATGGATTAGGTTTTTGTTACTTTATCTTGGAATAAGTTAACTCGAATGAAGTCTTTTTTTAATCAAACTGATAATATACATCAGAATTTAGTAGATTTTATCCAATTAATAAAAATTATACGAATTCCGAGCTCTAGAAAAAATGCTACTCAATTTTCATTTATAGTTCATGAAAAATTCTTGACAGATTCACTTTAACCGTGGCCATGATTGGAAAATGATTGATAGAAAGAAAAAAGGGCAATTTTTAGGCGTCAATAGTTCTTGGCCCACTTACATATTTACATGTTTTCTTGGGAGAGGTTAGAAATATTTAAGCAGACTAAAAAAAAATTGAGGGCAAGATCGATCCTTGGACAAAAATTCAACCCATTAGAACAATTTTTTTGTTCCAAAGCACGTCTTAAGATATGTCTGTCAAGTTTTAGTCTTGGTAAGCTGTTCGACAAGCCTTAATCTTGGTAAGATATCTGTTCTCTTTATATTAGATGTGTTTCCGCCCTTAGCTTAAGCCTTTGTCTTGATAAAACTGTGTTTTCGCTAAGCCTTGGCCTTCTACTACCCCTTTTGTAAGATATTATATATGTCAATGTATTCTTTAACCAAATTATTAGGGTAGACTTCAAATTGTAGTAATTATCTTTAACTATTACCTTAACCGAGAGAAGAAAGTGAAACTTCACACGTAGGGGGGGAAATTCCAGTTGGAGATGATCAAAGGCCGTATAAGCCGCGCGAATAAATGTCAGCCAAAATTACTATTAGTTCTTAAATGATTTGTACAAAACATCACGTGGCTCGCGATTTTAAATTAAGAGTAAATTTTAAAAAGCGACATTAAAAAAAAATAAAAGTTGGAAAAAACAATTATTATATTATAACGGATTTCAGAATTCTAATCTCTAGTCCGTCCTAAATAAACTATAAAAAATAAATTTCTACAGGATACGAGCAAACGTTTCGTTCTGCTGAAAAAAAAAAAAAAACAATTGCCACGAATATCCACGTCTATCACGTGGCGCTACCTGGCGATACGCTCGAGTTCTCACTCTTTATTATTATTCCCTTTTTCACGGAATGATGGAATCTAACGCCTCTATACTAGCTGTTTTTTTTTCAGAGACAATAGCTAGGCCTTGGCTTAGATAACTGACTACAAAACGCTCTCAAGGGGCACATGGCCAAATATATATCGTTAAACTTTCATGAAAGTATATTTAAAATGAGGCTACTGATTTTTCATGAACTCCAAATGGAAATTGAGTCATATTTTCGAAAAGATGGTTAAAAAACGATTCAAAATATATATACATAGTCATAGAACAACATTACACAACAGTAAAAATTAAACTTTATAATCATTATATATTTTAAAATTCCCGCGCAATCAACGTCATCACTATGGTCACGTGATTTCGCCCATACTATTTCTCTTGCGTTGTGTAATGTGATAAGGTCGTTTTCTCGCGGTCTTTTTTGTGAAAGTACTTAACCTATTAAAGCGAGTTATTTACCATTCCCAGCCCCTAATTTATATTTTCCGCCGACTAAATTTTGCTTAATCATGAATAGAGATTAAAAATATATATACTTTAAGTTGAACAAAGTTTAGCAACTCTTATTAAACATGTAATATTACAATCTGTGGGTTTAATTAGGTGTGACAAATTCCGTATAGCGTTTATGACTCGGCTTGACTATATATATATAAGTTAATCATTTGGATACACAAGGTGGAAAATAATTTGTTTGACATTTTATATTGATAAGGTCGAGTGATTTTTCGTTAGTAATTGTCTCAATGACAAAGGCTTAACGCTTAATCGACAATTTTAAGACCAGAGGTGAGATCTGGTGGCAATACGCTAACCCAAAAAAAATATATAATAATAAATTGAAGCGAAAGTAACATAATGTATATAAGTATGACAAATATTGATAAAACCAGAAGTAGATGAAACCCTCCTTTGAAGTCTACTACTCTAATGTTTGATATAGCGCTCCTCTCTGTATGGGTAAAATTCCCAATTTTACAAGATCGGAGGGGTCCTACTTCATACCCCCCTGTCTACGGAAAATTGGAAATTCTCTCTCTCCACAAACGACGACGTTTATTTGACGAACTCCGAGGCTGCTAGAGATATTCGGTGGACGAACTCCCGCTCCAAAAATATCTACCGTTAGGAGGCGTACGAATCGTGCTTTTTGAAACTAACCCATACAGAGAGGGGTAGACAATACCCGGGAGTAATAGACTTCAAAGGAGGGTTTCATCGGCTTCTGATAAAACCTAGTCGTATATATATCGAGGAAGAGTCCAAATCACTCGAGGCAGACAGGGGTGATGACTTTTTTCACTATTTTTATTATCCCCCAACTAATTTATTTCAAAATGCTGGGAAATAATAATGAATAATTCTTTCCAAGAAAGAGCCAAACCTAATTTTCCAGTAGGTTGTTTAATAGGAAACGAAACTATGACGCAAATTTGTTAGAATTTTAAACAAATGCTGTTTAAATGTTTAAAAAACATGTGTATATTATTTATGGAAAAAGTCTGAGAATCTCGTTAAAATTTTAGATATATCAAACGCTATTAACCAGGATGTTCTAGAAGTCTATAGTGGTCTAGAAAATTCTGGGAAGTTCTAGAAAGGTTTGGAAAGTTATGAAAAATTTTAGATAGTCGACAGAATCCTTTTCTATTCATTCACTCAACGTTTATTTGGCTCCAATGAAAATTCAGTGACAGCAGAGGTATATAATAACCCCCTTCGGGGGGGAAGTATGAAAGGTAGGCAAAATCGACGAACAACGAGTGCCCGGTGTAAATCGCGGCGGATCGACACGCCGCTTTACTCCCAAAAAATAGTTACACCATTTTGAACCTCACTAAATTTTCCCTACGCGCGCTTCCGGAACTCGCGAGTCAACCTTCGACTCCATTTTAACAGACAGCCTGACTTCCGAGACAGGAAGTTCTAAACACAAATCGAGCCGTCTTGTTTATACAAAGACCATTTACTAGAGTAGCGACATTGAGAAGTCCAGAGCGAGCTAGTGGCCTAGATAGTTAGCAGCGGGCTCTTGTTGTTCGTGATTTTTAGCATTGGTAGTATAGGGGCTTTCATACTTCCCCCCGAAGGGGGTTATTATATACCTCTGGTGATAGTAAACATAACAAAACACTTCTATATCAATCGAGAAATTTATTATTAGGTTTATATTCGAATAAGTTAATTTATTTCCTATATCTAACCATCATTTATTACCTCGAGAATGAGTCGCTTGCCGATAATCGCGTATATAATTGCCCTACTTCCATCATTAGTTAATATTTTAATTTATGTAGTTTTTAATTTGACATTATTCTGAAAGATTATGCAACAGATATATTTTAAGGCGCCAATTACACGAAAAAAAATATACATAGACCCCAATTTATAATTATTATAATTTAAATTTTAAAACCAGGCAATTTCTGTAGTTAATTATAGTTTAATTGTGGTTTAATCACAATTAACCGTGGTTTATTGAACTGAGAATGCTATGTAAACCTCGTTTAAATCTAATTACGTCTGTTTGAAAAGATAAATAGATAAATAAACTTATCTATGGATAAACCCAATATACATTTAACCAGAAGCCGATGAAACCCTCCTTTGAAGTCTATTACTCCCTGGTCTTGTCTACCCCTCTCTGTATGGGTTAGTTTCAAAAAGCGCGATTCGTACGCCTCCTAACGGTAGATATTTTCGGAGCGGGAGTTCGTCGAGCGAATATCACTAGCAGCCTCGGAGTTCGTCAAAAAAACGTCGTCGTTTGTGGAGAGAGAGAATTTCCAATTTTCCGTAGACAGGGGGGTATGAAGTAGGACCCCTCCGATTTCGTAAAATTGGGAATTTTACCCATACAGAGAGGCGCGCTATATCGAACATTAGAGTAGTAGACTTCAAAGGAGGGTTTCATCTACTTCTGATTTAACTATTATTCAAATTTTTTAAGTCCTAAACAATTAATCTTAAAAATAAAATCTGATAAAATATGAATAACAGAAGATCCAGATTTAATTTAATTAAGATTGCTACTAATACTAATGTAGAAGTTTTTGTACAATTTTCACCAAATTCCAACCCCTCCCACATAAAATATCACGTTAATTAGATTCATTAGATTCATTAAAGCTATTTCCGTTAAATTTAAAGTTAGATTTATATCAGAAACTTACACGTGCTACGTTTCACTTGCAATTCAACGTCATTATTAAATTTGTCGCTGCGCATGACTAAGCTACCCATAAAATATTTTATTATTAGTGAGTTTAAGAAGGGAGCAGTCAACCGACCATGGCCATGAGTTGATTGCACCGAAAACAACCCACCCATTGATTAATTTTAGTTCTTCCAAAGTTCCAAGGATTTATCATGAATATAATTTTTAGAAATAGCGTTTAAAATTTATATTATTATTAAATTAAATAAAGATAGAATAAAACATAACAATAGTGATATTTTTTTATCGATTACCTTAATCCTTATCGTTTAAATAATCCTAATCCTAATCCATAGTAAAAAAAAATTGCAAACAAATATTAAACTTAGAAATTTTAAAAATAGGCTTAGCTGGATTCATGGAGATTAGCTGAATTTCTTAACATTGAAGTGTCATCGACCAATCGAATCAGATCTCGCCTTAACGACAAACCTTTTCTGATTGGTTCCTGACCCTTCAATGCCAAGAAATTCAGGATATCCATGATAAAAAAGTTTATTAAATAAATTTGTTTATTTTTAGTTTAGAATTTAATTGAAAATAGAGTAGTACGTCCAAAACTCTCAAGAAATGGTTTATTTAATAAATTGTTTGTCCCAGTCATGAAGTAATAGTCTAATTAATTAATTTAATGTTAATTAATCACCGTGGTTAATGAATTTTGTGTTAAAAATAGTTCAAAACTATTTTTAAAAGCCTTGATATATTTTTATAGACATTCTGTGAAAGGTTACGAACGTACACACGTACAGACATTATAAATTAATAGTGTTTGATGTTACATTCAGTATAAAAAAATACCCCAACTACAAATAAATGTGTTACAATCCTCTACCATGTTCTCATGACTCAATACTAATTTAGAGCAAACAGTGTACTAGCCTAACACTTGTTGAATTGCATTGACCTAGGATCTGACCTATTTCTACCTTAATTTTAGTCATATAGTATTTTTAGATGAATATAAGTACTTTTACAAGAACGACCGCGCGAAAACGACCTTATCACTGGTACCAAAACGCGTAAGAATTAATTATAGGCTCTTAAACATCAAAATCACGTGACCATAATGACGTATTTGCAGGGAATTTTTATTTTAAAAATGGTCGATTATGAAATTTATTTTTAGTGTCGTTGTAATTTTGTTTCTATTTGATATGTATATATATTTTGAATCGTTTTTTAACGATCAACCCGAAAATATGACTTAAATTTAATTTAGATGTCTATTTATATCATATTTTGAATCAAATCTAAAATTAAAAATATAACCAAAAATTAATAACATACCTAAATCAAAAGTAACTCTCGCCCTTCGTTTTCTTTCGGGTATCCTTGCAATTTCGGGTACTATAACAGCGTAGGCAACTTTAGCCATAATTGGCCTACTGCTACAAGCACCCCTATCCATAATTGCGTATCAAAATTATTTCATCCTTGACGAAATAGTTTTAGTCCTAAATATTATTTTAATTTTAAATCACTTTTTAAATTGAATATAAATCATATCAAGGAGCACTGAAATCCTTCTGTCGTCTACTTAGAGATGTTAATCATCAAATGGGAGACGAATCTTTGAAGTCAAAAATTTTTTTGACAAGCGCAAGAGACGAAAAAAAAAAAATTAATTTTTTTTTTTTTTTTTTTTTAAACCAGTCGTGTGTAACCACCTTACTAAAATATCTTGAAATTCGAGTAATATATGAATTACACTATTAACCTTTCGTACCGCGTAGTCTATGGTTTATAATACCGACGAGAGATGCTAAGCAACCGCACCTCGGAATCCTCGCTGAAAACATTACACTACTCGACTCTAAACACCTACACATAAAAATAAAGCAGCTGTTGAATTATTTTTCCAAATAAATATCGCGGGAATAAACACAACCGGAAGTTCCGTACACTTTAAACGGATGATATGACGTCATTACATCTTGCTTAATATTTAAACGTTATAATATTTGTTTCAAAAAAACCGATTCCGTGTTAAATTTTTTTTTTTGACAAATTCTTAGACTGGGTTAGGACTAAATAAAATTCATCGTAGAGACTGTAATACGGTGAGGTTTGGCTTCCTGCCGAAAAGTTTTACTGGGAAAAGCGGCCAATTGGGATATAAATAGGTGAAAACAATGGCACTGTCCTGTATGTCACTCCAGTGAGGTAGATGTTAGGGTACATTACGTCTGAGGTTGGATCTTTTTTTGATTTTACATCTTAGATGAATACAACTTGGGTTTACGGTTCATTTTGTCGACTTAGTTTCGCTGCTAAGGGTTAATTTTAATAATAAAAGGTACGTCATGATTACCTAACGTTTCTTAATACGTCACTATATGGTCGTGTAATTATAATCATTTTCCGCTCAGAATTTTATAATTCAGGGTCATATGCATCTAATTCTAGGAATTTCAATACTAGCATTACATTTATTGGTGAAAATATAAGGGGAAACTGTGTAGTCTGTGGTGTAATCTCTTCTTACCATTAATAAGAGATTCTTCAAGTGATTATCTCACTAATTTCGGCTGATACGAATTTTTCATGAACTCCAAATAAAAATTGAGTGATATTTTCGGGTTGATCGTTAAAAAACGATTCAAAATATATATACATATGTCATAGAACAAAATTAACAGCGATGGTAAAAATACATATTTAATAATCACCATTTACTTCTAAATCTGAACGCACGCTTCTATTTGTGAACACTTTCATTTAAAAATGTATAACTTAACTTTGGTTGGGTCTATTTAAAGATGGAAGAGCTCATTTTGTAGATTAAGAATGGGGCTATTCGCGGAACACAGCTTAAACACTCTAGGAAAAGACACGGAGAAGATACGACCCTAATTACCCCGACAGTAAAAATACATATATTATAATCCCCATTTACTCCTATATCTGAACGCTTCTATTTGTGAACACTTTCATTTAAAAATGTATAACTTAACTTTGGTTGGGTCTATTTAAAGATGGAAGAGCTCATTTTGTAGATTAAGAATGGGGCTATTCGGGGAACACAGCTTCAACACTCTAGGAAAAGACACGGAGAAGATACGACCCTAATTACCTTGACAGTAAAAATACATATTATAATCCCCATTTACTCCTATATCTGAACGCTTCTATTTGTGAACACTTTCATTTAAAAATGTATAACTTAACTTTGGTTGGGTCTATTTAAAGATGGAAGAGCTCATTTTGTAGATTAAGAATGGGGCTATTCGGGGAACACAGCTTCAACACTCTAGGAAAAGACACGGAGAAGATACGACCCTAATTACCCCGACAGTAAAAATACATATTTTATAATCGCCCATTTTCGAAATTTTTAAAATAAAAATTCCCCGCAATCTACGCCATCACTATGGTCACGTGATTCCGTTATTGTTAGAGCATACAGTTGATTCTCAGGCGTTCTTAACTTAAAAAAATAAACCATCGAAAAAACTGTGACATGGTAGCTTTAATAACTTCTTTTAAAATCCGGTTTTGGAGGTCGACCATGTTAATGACTTCGAAATTTTTTTCTTCTATCATTCTTCGTTACGTACGAGACAGCTAATTATAAACATTATAAGGTTTCAACGAGTTTGAAAAACGTACTGCCTTTATCTCTACACGTAATGAAATAGATTGAACAGTATTATAAGGCAATTTAGTTCTGAAATCTTTGATTGTAAAGCGAACTCGAGTGAGAGATTGAAAGTGTGGTTTCCTCAAAACCACCTGTGTATACGCATACTTTTATTGGTCTGATGTACCTCATAGAGGAGCCATTATCTTTCTAGTACAAGCGGGCCAATGAATAAAACTGTTCAAATAGATTGTGACGTTTTAACAGGAATATTTTAGCAAGGAGGATCAGAGAAGGAGAGGAAATGTGGGGACGGCGCGGTTCCTACTGCGTCGGCCTAAACTCCCACTCTGGGAGAACGGGGGTAGAGACGTTTCGTGGTAAAATGTTGTCGCGTGGGTAAAACGAATCCTTTATGAGACGCGCTAGCTAGCGACCACGTGACAACAGTTTACCTCGAGAATTTCCTATCCCCCCTTTCCACCCGAGTGGGAGGTTGGCTCTTCTCTCTCTAACTCAACGCAGCCCCACATTTCCTCTCCTTCTCTGATCCTCCTTGATTTTAGTATGGTAGCGTCATGAATTCATTTAAATTAGAGCTTGGAATTCGTATAACTTTAATTAATTGAATAAGACCATCATGAATGTCAATCAGATATTAAAATATCCATTTCTTATTGGAGTTAACGTATACCCGAATGTAACGGCAAACTTCCAATTCGTACTCATTGTTATTTAGGAAATTGATACGAGTTATTCATTCGCCGATAAGAAACATTCGAAACCTTTCGAGTTTCTTCCCCGATTTTAACCCTTAAATTGAGATCTCGAAGCTAGAATTATTTAGTCGCTGTTCCTTTCAATTTTAGATGAAAAAATAGAATTATTATATTTCATTCTACACGGATTTCGAGAAACAAGATATTTTTATCTTTAATTGGCATTATCCGTTCGAATAAACGCGTAATTTGTTTATTAATTAAAATTTTATCTCCGGGTCTAATTCGTATCCAGTATTTGATACGCGTCTATATAATTTGTGGTTTTATATTAATTATATTAATTTATCCGAGATTAAAACTTGAAATTTGTTCTATTTTTACCTATATTTTCCCATATAGAAACATAATATTCTTAGTTGCATGTTCTCGGGTTTCATAAATTAGTTCTTGTCAAAACACATTCTTATCACGAATCTTTCTTGTACGCGTGATTCACCACGTATAATAAACTGTGTAGAGGAATAAAAGGCGTGGCCTTTTTGGCTTTTCCCAAGGCATTCTATACATTTCCGGTTTTCCTTCCTTACAATTTTAAAAGCATCGTCTGCTACTCTACTTTCATGTTGAATGTATATTTTTTCGGTCTAATAGTTTGTTTTTGTCCAAGGGGGTTGATTACCCCACTTAGTTACAAGATATATAACTTTATATAATCCTGGCTGATGATGAAACTAGGCTTAAAATTAACATATCTACCTTATTGTCTAGCAATAAATAACAAGCAGACGACAGTAGTAAAATCTCTCGACCGGATATGGATGTAAATATGGAAATATTTTGCGATTAGGCCTAAACCAATCGAGATTTATATCCAATTTTAGTTTAAATTTAATTCCTAACGAAATGGGGTCACGTGAGACTTGAATATGGTAATTTCATCCCATTACCAAACAAATAAGCGTAAATATATAAGATACACAACATCATGTATTCAATTTAACTAAATTCCAATAGGAACTAAATACAAGTTACGAAACGTCATAAACTCACCGTAACCATTTACGCTATGAGATGATCCAATCGTTAGCGTTTGCATACGCACCATGGTGTCCGAGAGCGCCTCGCGTCGAGTTAAAACTCTTTATTTATTGGGTAATATTGAAACGGGGGAGAAAAGCAGGCGATTTTATTTCGAAACCGAGTTTTCTTCATATTATAAAGCAAAGTCCTATAATTTTGGATGTCGGCCTCATTTCGAGGACTCGAATTTGATCTGTTTTATAAAATGCCATGATATTTTGTTACGCTAAACGCGGAATCTCAATCGGGGAAATTTCGGCGTCTCTTAGTCGCGGCCATCATAGTTTTGGGCGCTTCGTCGAACCCTCGTCCCGTCATTAACCGAGTTGCGAATTTATTTTAAAGGTACACACGCAAAAAATTTAATTCCATTCCTAAAGTTGGGTGTAGTATGGTCTAAAAACAGTCCATACAAAATTTAACTCAAAATTATTCAACAGTTTTCTCGTAAATATGATTTGAAATTAGTTTTCCAGAAAAGGGCCAATTTTCGCGCGATTTTTATATCCTAGTTCCCGCCATAATTGTAGTTCTATCTTTCGAGAAAAGCGCGCGAAATTTCAGCGCGCGCCAATAGCCAATTACATTCATTTTTTCAACGAAAGCGCGCGAAAAATCTCGCGATATTTATGATTATTCCCGCTCGATGATTTGCAAAAAAAAAGCGCGCGAAATTTCCACGCGCTCCAATGGCCAATTACATTCATTTTTTACAAAAGCGCGCGAAAAATCTCGCGATGATTTTGCAAAATTTTTGTTTGGTCATTTTTCGGGTAGAAAACTTGTTTTAAATATACTTAAACAAATTTTTTCTGCTCTATCTTTTGAGCAGAAAATCTTTGTATTTGGATTTATCTATGAGTCATCCTTTAAACCCTCTTTCAAAAGAATACCGATACAGAGAAATAAACCATCGAGAGTATGTTGAAGAAGCATATTTTAAGACAGGTTTTTTTTTATAACTACTTTATGGTGGAGGTACTGGCCTTCGCGGCTTGCTTATTTATTTTAAATTTAAATTTACTGAAAACGGTGGTTTCCGAATAAGCTTATTTAATTGTATCATTACACTTATAACATATTATAACTATTTAACGACTAGGTCAACGCTACAAGCAATTAATTTAACCATGAATTAATTTATCACTGTATCATTAGCCTTTCATATATCATTATCATCATAAGTAACATAATTTAGATGTAAGTATAGCATTAGCTATTGTTTCAATGATTTTCTTCAATTAGTTACCGTTTCGATGTAAGTTTTCCCTTCAGGACCATTTCTAAATAATTACCCTGACCAATTTAAATATTTTACTTGAAATTTTTCTTATTAAGAATGAAGTAGATACGCCACTTATCAAATTGTGACCTTGTTTTTACCAGAAGCCGATGAAACCCTCCTTTGAAGTTTATTATTCCCTGGTCTTGTCTACCCCTCTCTGTATGGGTTAGTTTCAAAAAGCGCGATTCGTACGCCTCCTAACGGTACATATTTTCGGAGCGGGAGTTCGTCGAGCGAATATCTCTAGCAGCCTTGGAGTTCGTCAAAAAAACGTCGTCGTTTGTGGAGAGAGAGAATTTCCAATTTTCCGTAGACAGGGGGGCATGAAGTAGGACCCCTCCGATCTCGTAAAATTGGGAATTTTACCCATACAGAGAGGAGCGCTATATCGTACATTAGAGTAGTAGACTTCAAAGGAGGGTTTCATCTACTTATGGTTTTATTTTAATTTCAATATGATCCCATAGAATAATGAAAGAAATCGGCTTATCCAATCAGGAAATATCTTCTATTTGGGGTCAAAAATGGTCCAAATTTAAAAACAAAATTCGGCCAACTGAACCAATTGAACACAATTGAACTTAAGAAAGGTGAACCAAAATTTAAAATGTTTTACTTTAGTTAAATTCAGCTTATTTCATTCGGTCTATGCCTCAATGCAGTTTTGTCGAAATTAAAACTTTGAAAGCTAATTTCATTCGTTATTCTATGGAAGGATATTGTAATTATAAGTAAAACCGACGTCACGATGCAAAAACAGTCTCTGAATGTCTTAAATTGCTTACCTTGTTCTCGCAAAGGAACTCTTTCATGTACCAAAAGTGGTAAGTAAGAGAAATATTCCAACAAATTGACTGTTGTAGGTTTAGTCGAATGACTAACATTTTGAGTAGTTGTCATTGTTGATTAAAACGAAGATTTTTAAGGTAAAAATAAATACAACTAATAAAACATCATCCACTATTGAAGTTCTATGATTGTATGTTTGCGCAAGTATCCCGTGAATAATTTATGAAGGAATCTCCCGAAAATAATATATTTTCAGCTGCTTCTCACAATGACGAAGAACTAATAATAATGACTGTCTATATTTCCGTTTTATTATTATTGAACAGGAATATTAACTAACGTCTACATCACGCATAATCCAAGATATTAAAACGGCTTATCACTCTCTATTAAGAAAACACTTAGATAAGTTTAAGAAGGGCCTCTTTACATGAGAGTTGAATCTTAAATAGTCACATTCTTAGCACCAGCTTCGGTATAACCCAATAAGCTTACATACAAAAATTAGATAACAGAGTAATCTTGATTTATGGGGCCATACAGACTTTATCGTCAATGCTATTTATTGGAGAAATCAAGAAAGTGCATCCTTACTTTCTATAAAAGTAGACACTTAACCAATTCGGGCTTTGTCAAATTTATTTCCCGCCAAAATCGCGAATTTAATCACAAGAAATTGTATAATTTCCCGCCAAATTTAACCACAAGAAATTTCTATAATTTCCCGCCAAATTTAATCACAAGAAATTGGATAATTTCCCGCCAAATATAACCACAAGAAATTTCTATAATTTCCCGCCAAATTTAATCACAAGAAATTGGATAATTTCCCGCCAAATTTAATCACAAGAAATTGGATAATTTCCCGCCAAATTTAATCACAAGAAATTGGATAATTTCCCTCCAAATTTAATCACAAGAAATTGGATAATTTCCCGCCAAATTTAATCACAAGAAATTGGATAATTTCCCGCCAAATTTAATCAAAAGAAATTGGATAATTTCCCGCCAAATTTAATCAAAAGAAATTGGATAATTTCCCGCCAAATTTAATCACAAGAAATTGGATAATTTCCCGCCAAATTTAATCACAAGAAATTGGATAATTTCCCGCCAAATTTAATCACAAGAAATTGGATAATTTCCCGCCAAATTTAATCACAAGAAATTGGATAATTTCCCGCCAAATTTAATCACAAGAAATTGGATAATTTCCCGCCAAATTTAATCACAAGAAATTGGATAATTTCCCGCCAAATTTAATCACAAGAAATTGGATAATTTCCCGCCAAATTTAATCACAAGAAATTGGATAATTTCCCGCCAAATTTAATCACAAGAAATTGGATAATTTCCCGCCAAATTTAATCACAAGAAATTGGATAATTTCCCGCCAAATTTAATCACAAGAAATTGGATAATTTCCCGCCAAATTTAATCACAAGAAATTAGATAATTTCCCGCCAAATTTAATCACAAGAAATTGAATAATTTCCCGCCAAATTTAATCACAAGAAATTGGATAATTTCCCGCCAAATTTAATCACAAGAAATTGGATAATTTCCCGCCAAATTTAATCACAAGAAATTGGATAATTTCCCGCCAAATTTAATTACAAGAAATTGGATAATTTCCCGCCAAATTTAATTACAAGAAATTGGATAATTTCCCGCCAAATTTAATCAAAAGAAATTGGATAATTTCCCGCCAAATTTAATCCCAAGAAATTGGATAATTTCCCGCCAAATTTAATCACAAGAAATTGGATAATTTCCCGCCAAATTTAATTACAAGAAATTGGATAATTACGTTGGTTTTACTTTTAATTTAAATATACCTCATAGAATAGCGAAAAAAATCGACTTTCTAAATCTAATTTGATCAAAAAGATGCAAATTTCAACAGAATTCGATCAATTAGATCAATAAGCTTAAAAGTAAATTATGTATTCGAATATTTATTGTAGGTATTTTGTTTTGGAAGTTTCTCAACAACACGGGTTAAAAGCTACAAATTTTAACCATAAACCTTCACCAATAATAGTTGTAGGGTCACAGGGTAACTTTAAAATGTATGGGAAATTTGATATTATTATTCGTTGGAGTTTGAAAGTTGTTGAGATGGAAAAAATATGAAGTGTATCATGAATCATATTTGAAACGTCTCGGTGTTTTGTAGGATAGTACCAAAAATGTATAAACAAGATGGGTAAGTCCACGAAGAAAGTTACACCCACTTTGTTCGATCTAACCAAATTGTACAGTCAAAGCTAGGATGTATGCATAATAAAAGGATAAATTTCAGAGCAGATAAGGCCTTTAAAAGCATCTTCCCTTGTGCACACATAGTCAACATCGTCTGCTATGAAAGAAAAGGCAGGTGACTTTAAAGGGGCTTTGAAAATCGCTGATAGTCCCTTTAAATCTGTTTGCGATTCGTTTAAACTGAATTGTTTTTTTTTTTTTAGTTGTTTTATGGGATGGACGTGGAAACTTGCAAAACTACAGTCAACAAGAAAACAAGTCAGCTTAAGTCACCAAGTCGTTGGTGTAAGAATGTTTCTGTCAAAAATTGGAAATTATCCAATATCCGGGTTTATTTCCGCTCCTACACTCCTAACCAACCTAAAATAGTAAGCAGACGACAAAGAGTAGAAACCGGCGAAACCGCTTGTAAATAACTAACCAAAATTAAACTTTAATGTTTTAATTTATACAGTTTTTTGGTTTTATTCTTATAAAATAATACTAATTAATCTTCTTAGAACTTCTCGGAAATGAAAGTGTGAAAAATAATGGATAGTGGAACTATATCATTAAGTAGTATTCTTAGATCAACATCTGGAAGTATACTCACAAATCTATTAAAATCAGTAAGCCTGCAAAGCGACGTGTTAAGGGGCGTTAACTTAATGAAATTTAATTTTAAAATTAATTTAGATAAATGGAATTAAAGATCTAGTTCTGGAACCAGGTTTACCAGCATTACTGGATCAAATATCTAATTTAAAAGCATTGAAAGTAAGTTGACACTTAAGCCTAATAACTAGGGTTAAAGTTCAAATCCCTTTAAATTCTGTATTTTTTAGTCAGTTGGTGTTGAATTTATATACGAACTTAAAGCTGGACAATCTTTAGGAGAAACACCAAGGTAAGCCATGATATTTATACACGTAATTACGCAATTAATACTCATTTAAATTCAGATGCGTGTATGTAGTGAGACCTACGTTAGAGTGTACTCGCTTGATTGCGGAACAGATAATGGTTGATCAACAAATTGGTAGAAATAGTGTCAAACCTAGACAATATTGGATAATTTACATTCCACGAGCTGTAAGTAAACTAAAATCTTATCGCTACGCTTAATATTAACGCTTATTATCGATCAGTTGGAGATTTGCGAGAGATTACTAGAACAAGAAGGAGTTTACGAAAAAGTCATTATAAAAGAATTCCCCCTTGGACTTGTCGCTTTAGATACCGATGTTTTCTCTCTACAACTTCCTGATTTTTATCCTTCATTCTTCTTGGATGAAGATTGTACCTGGGTTCATACCGTCGCCGCATCTCTCGTACAATTACAAAGACTTATCGGTGTCATTCCAAACATTTACGGCCAAGGTAGATGCGCAAAGGTACGTAGATTCCGATTTACGCTAAATTTTGAATCATTCTAAGCCTAATTTAGTTATAGATGGTGTATGAAGTTACTAAATTAATGAAAAGTTTAGTAAAAATGCCTGAAACTGCGCCTCTTATTGGAAATCTAATACTTATTGATCGAGGTAAGCCTTGGCTATATTTTTATTTTCGCTTATAATTTATAATTCTTTAGTTTTAAATATCTTCCGATCGTTTAGATATCGATTACGCATCGGTATTCTTATCTCAAATGACGTACGAAGGTTTATTAGACGAAATATTTGGAATTAAAAGTGGAAAAGTAAAGTTTGAAAAGAACGTAACTGGTGTAGCCGAACCCGTCAAACTCTCCGTTAACAGTTCTGATCCAGTAAGTGATTTTTTTAACGAAGTATTCGATAATATTTATTATAATTGTTATCTTTTAGGTATTTTTAGAGATTAGGGACAACCATTTCAGTACAGTATTTAATATTCTCAAAGACAAAGCTAATCATTTGAAATCGAAACACAACGTAAGTTGAATTTAACGTTTCTCGAGTATTTCATTATTTTCTTTAAAAGAATAACGAAGACGAGTAACTAGATATTATTAGGAAGGTTAAAAATACCTTTAGAAAACATTAACCTCTCTTGAATTTCCATATCTTAACAGTTAATTATCAAAGTTGCGATTCAAGGAAACGCTAAGCCTAACCTGATTTTTATTTGTTTCTTGCGTGTGAAATAGTTTAAGACGCTTTTAGATATGGATTTTCCGTAATTTTATCCAAGTATATAAATGTAATTAGGCTTAACTGTTTCTGAATGCCAAGAAATCCCAAATTTGCAGGCATGTGTGAGTCCAATTTTTAGGGTTTAGAGTCTAGTCTCGAGTCCAAACCAAACGACTTTTCGAGTCTCGAGTCCAATTTAAAGTTAGTATCGAGTCTTCGAGTCCTTCAACTGGCTTAAAAACAATGTTTCGAGTCCTGCTCGAGTCCTCCCCATAAATTCGAGTCCTGCTCGAGTCCTCCCCATAAATTCGAGTCCTGCTCGAGTCCTCCCCATAAATTCGAGTCCTGCTCGAGTCCTCCCCATAAATTCGAGTCCTGCTCGAGTCCTCCCCATAAATTCGAGTCCTGCTCGAGTCCTCCCCATAAATTCGAGTCCTGCTCGAGTCCTCCCCATAAATTCGAGTCCTGCTCGAGTCCTCCCCATAAATTCGAGTCCTGCTCGAGTCCTCCCCATAAATTCGAGTCCTGCTCGAGTCCTCCCCATAAATTCGAGTCCTGCTCGAGTCCTCCCCATAAATTCGAGTCCTAATCGAGTCCTCCCCATAAATTCGAGTCCTAATCGAGTCCTCCCCATAAATTCGAGTCCTAATCGAGTCCTCCCCATAAATTCGAGTCCTAATCGAGTCCTCCCCATACATTCGAGTCCTAATCGAGTCCTCCCCATAAATTCGAGTCCTAATCGAGTCCTCCCCATAAATTCGAGTCCTAATCGAGTCCTCCCCATAAATTCGAGTCCTAATCGAGTCCTCCCCATAAATTCGAGTCCTAATCGAGTCCTCCCCATAAATTCGAGTCCTAATCGAGTCCTCCCCATAAATTCGAGTCCTAATCGAGTCCTCCCCATAAATTCGAGTCCTAATCGAGTCCTCCCCATAAATTCGAGTCCTAATCGAGTCCTCCCCATAAATTCGAGTCCTCCCCATAAATTCGAGTCCTAATCGAGTCCTCCCCATAAATTCGAGTCCTAATCGAGTCCTCCCCATAAATTCGAGTCCTAATCGAGTCCTCCCCATAAATTCGAGTCCTAATCGAGTCCTCCCCATAAATTCGAGTCCTAATCGAGTCCTCCCCATAAATTCGAGTCCTTATCGAGTCCTCCCCATAAATTCGAGTCCTAATCGAGTCCTCCCCATAAATTCGAGTCCTAATCGAGTCCTCCCCATAAATTCGAGTCCTAATCGAGTCCTCCCCATAAATTCGAGTCCTAATCGAGTCCTCCCCATAAATTCGAGTCCTAATCGAGTCCTCCCCATAAATTCGAGTCCTAATCGAGTCCTCCCCATACATTCGAGTCCTAATCGAGTCCTCCCCATAAATTCGAGTCCTAATCGAGTCCTCCCCATAAATTCGAGTCCTAATCGAGTCCTCCCCATAAATTCGAGTCCTAATCGAGTCCTCCCCATAAATTCGAGTCCTAATCGAGTCCTCCCCATAAATTCGAGTCCTAATCGAGTCCTCCCCATAAATTCGAGTCCTAATCGAGTCCTCCCCATAAATTCGAGTCCTAATCGAGTCCTCCCCATAAATTCGAGTCCTAATCGAGTCCTCCCCATAAATTCGAGTCCTAATCGAGTCCTCCCCATAAATTCGAGTCCTAATCGAGTCCTCCCCATAAATTCGAGTCCTAATCGAGTCCTCCCCATAAATTCGAGTCCTAATCGAGTCCTCCCCATAAATTCGAGTCCTAATCGAGTCCTCCCCATAAATTCGAGTCCTAATCGAGTCCTCCCCATAAATTCGAGTCCTAATCGAGTCCTCCCCATAAATTCGAGTCCTAATCGAGTCCTCCCCATAAATTCGAGTCCTAATCGAGTCCTCCCCATAAATTCGAGTCCTAATCGAGTCCTCCCCATAAATTCGAGTCCTAATCGAGTCCTCCCCATAAATTCGAGTCCTAATCGAGTCCTCCCCATAAATTCGAGTCCTAATCGAGTCCTCCCCATAAATTCGAGTCCTAATCGAGTCCTCCCCATAAATTCGAGTCCTAATCGAGTCCTCCCCATAAATTCGAGTCCTAATCGAGTCCTCCCCATAAATTCGAGTCCTAATCGAGTCCTCCCCATAAATTCGAGTCCTAATCGAGTCATCCCCATAAATTCGAGTCCTAATCGAGTCCTCCCCATAAATTCGAGTCCTAATCGAGTCCTCCCCATAAATTCGAGTCCTAATCGAGTCCTCCCCATAAATTCGAGTCCTAATCGAGTCCTCCCCATAAATTCGAGTCCTAATCGAGTCCTCCCCATAAATTCGAGTCCTAATCGAGTCCTCCCCATAAATTCGAGTCCTAATCGAGTCCTCCCCATAAATTCGAGTCCTAATCGAGTCCTCCCCATAAATTCGAGTCCTAATCGAGTCCTCCCCATAAATTCGAGTCCTAATCGAGTCCTCCCCATAAATTCGAGTCCTAATCGAGTCCTCCCCATAAATTCGAGTCCTAATCGAGTCCTCCCCATAAATTCGAGTTTATTTTGGCTTGCGGGGCTTAATCTTAAGTTTTACTTTTGGTTTCTTTCGCCTCTCTTTCAATTGTGACGTCAAGCTTCTTCCAACCAATAGCAACTTATATAGGCGCTTGAGCTGCCATTCACGAGCCGTTCTCGAGTCCTAATATCCCAAATTTTACTTTTCGAGTCTCGAGTCGAGTACTCGATCGAGTCTCAAGTACTCGAGTCGAGTACTCGATCGAGTCTCGAGTACTCGATCGAGTCTCGAGTACTCGATCGAGTACTCGCACACGCCTGGTTATCAGTGAACTTTACAGAAACTTTATTATGTTTTTCTTAAATTAAGGAAAGAAAAGGAATGCAAATACTTGATCTGAAAAAGTTTGTTCAAGCGGAATTAAAAAATGTTCAACAAGAACATAAATCTCTCGCTTTACGTAAGTTTAATTATAATTATAAATTTATTTTTAATTAGATCATCCTAAATGAAGTTTTAATATCGCAGATATTGGCGCTTGTGAAGTTATTACTAAAGAAAAAGTGGAAGAATTCGAACAGTTATTAATTACTGAGCAATGTAATTATTTTTCTACATTTTTTAAATGTTTATTAATGACATGAATTTATTATTGCACTAAAGAAACATTTAAATTAGCTGCGAGTGTTTAAAGCTAGTCATAGGTCAGTTAGAGTTTGCGGAAAGCTTTAAAGTTAGCGGCGAGCCTTCAAAAGCATAAATAACTTCATGTTACGCAATTTATACTCGTGTTCTCGCAAAATCTAGCAAGTTTTTAATTCTTATATCCGACTTAGCTCTCTTAGAAGGCGATGAACTAAGAGAAGCTATTAACTACATCGAAGAATGCGTCATTCGACAAGAACCATTATGGAAATCATTACGTCTCCTGTGTCTGTTATCAGTTACTCAGGATGGTATACCTTCTAGAGATTATCGTTCCTTGATTACGCAGTTTCTACAGAGTTACGGACACGATAACTTAGTGATAGTTCACGCTTTGAAGAAACTAGGGATATTGAGAGAACAAGCTGCGGTTACGGCAGTTCAAGCCAATACCAAAGGAGCGGCGACTGCGAATATGTTAGCTGGGAAATTTATGGCGGCGGTCAACTATAAAAAGAGCTCGTTTACCAATTTGGCGAAAAAACTTGGTCTTGTTAGTATAATTTATTTTAAAGAGATACTACGAGATAAATATCAAACTGGTTTTGATTTTTTTTTCATCCTCTGCACCCAAAATAATGAATTTGATTATTATTGGATCAATTTTAGATTGTTTAAAGTTAGCGACTAGTTAAATAATCAAAAATTTTACAAGGGGTACCCCTTGTAAAAAAATAAAACACCCCCTGTAAAATAAATAATCAATCTCAATTTTCCCCAATCTCAATTTTCCCCAATCTCAATTTTCCCCAATCTCAATTTTTCCCAATCTCAATTTTTCCCAATCTCAATTTTTCCCAATCTCAATTTTTCCCAATCTCAATTTTTCCCAATCTCAATTTTTCCCAATCTCAATTTTTCCCAATCTCAATTTTTCCCAATCTCAATTTTTCCCAATCTCAATTTTTCCCAATCTCAATTTTTCCCAATCTCAATTTTTCCCAATCTCAATTTTTCCCAATCTCAATTTTTCCCAATCTCAATTTTTCCCAATCTCAATTTTTCCCAATCTCAATTTTTCCCAATCTCAATTTTTCCCAATCTCAATTTTCCCAATCTCAATTTTCCCAATCTCAATTTTCCCAATCTCAATTTTCCCAATCTCAATTTTCCCAATCTCAATTTTCCCAATCTCAATTTTCCCAATCTCAATTTTTCCAATCTCAATTTTTCCAATCTCAATTTTTCCAATCTCAATTTTTCCCAATCTCAATTTTTCCCAATCTCAATTTTTCCCAATCTCAATTTTTCCCAATCTCAATTTTTCCCAATCTCAATTTTTCCCAATCTCAATTTTTCCCAATCTCAATTTTTCCCAATCTCAATTTTTCCCAATCTCAATTTTTCCCAATCTCAATTTTTCCAATCTCAATTTTTCCCAATCTCAATTTTCCCAATCTCAATTTTTCCCAATCTCAATTTTTCCCAATCTCAATTTTCCCAATCTCAATTTTCCCAATCTCAATTTTCCCAATCTCAATTTTCCCAATCTCAATTTTCCCAATCTCAATTTTCCCAATCTCAATTTTCCCAATCTCAATTTTCCCAATCTCAATTTTCCCAATCTCAATTTTCCCAATCTCAATTTTCCCAATCTCAATTTTCCCAATCTCAATTTTCCCAATCTCAATTTTCCCAATCTCAATTTTCCCAATCTCAATTTTCCCAATCTCAATTTTCCCAATCTCAATTTTCCCAATCTCAATTTTCCCAATCTCAATTTTCCCAATCTCAATTTTCCCAATCTCAATTTTCCCAATCTCAATTTTCCCAATCTCAATTTTCCCAATCTCAATTTTCCCAATCTCAATTTTCCCAATCTCAATGTTCCCAATCTCAATTTTTCCAATCTCAATTTTTCCAATCTCAATTTTTCCAATCTCAATTTTTCCAATCTCAATTTTTCCAATCTCAATTTTTCCCAATCTCAATTTTTCCCAATCTCAATTTTTCCCAATCTCAATTTTTCCCAATCTCAATTTTTCCCAATCTCAATTTTTCCCAATCTCAATTTTTCCCAATCTCAATTTTTCCCAATCTCAATTTTTCCCAATCTCAATTTTTCCCAATCTCAATTTTTCCCAATCTCAATTTTTCCCAATCTCAATTTTTCCCAATCTCAATTTTTCCCAATCTCAATTTTTCCCAATCTCAATTTTTCCCAATCTCAATTTTTCCCAATCTCAATTTTTCCCAATCTCAATTTTTCCCAATCTCAATTTTTCCCAATCTCAATTTTTCCCAATCTCAATTTTTCCCAATCTCAATTTTTCCCAATCTCAATTTTTCCCAATCTCAATTTTTCCCAATCTCAATTTTCCCAATCTCAATTTTCCCAATCTCAATTTTCCCAATCTCAATTTTCCCAATCTCAATTTTCCCAATCTCAATTTTCCCCAATCTCAATTTTCCCCAATCTCAATTTTCCCCAATCTCAATTTTCCCCAATCTCAATTTTCCCCAATCTCAATTTTCCCCAATCTCAATTTTCCCCAATCTCAATTTTCCCCAATCTCAATTTTCCCCAATCTCAATTTTCCCCAATCTCAATTTTCCCCAATCTCAATTTTCCCCAATCTCAATTTTCCCCAATCTCAATTTTCCCCGATCTCAATTTTCCCCGATCTCAATTTTCCCCGATCTCAATTTTCCCCGATCTCAATTTTCCCCGATCTCAATTTTCCCCGATCTCAATTTTCCCCGATCTCAATTTTCCCCGATCTCAATTTTCCCCGATCTCAATTTTCCCCGATCTCAATTTTCCCCGATCTCAATTTTCCCCGATCTCAATTTTCCCCGATCTCAATTTTCCCCGATCTCAATTTTCCCCGATCTCAATTTTCCCCGATCTCAATTTTCCCCGATCTCAATTTTCCCCGATCTCAATTTTCCCCGATCTCAATTTTCCCCGATCTCAATTTTCCCCGATCTCAATTTTCCCCGATCTCAATTTTCCCCGATCTCAATTTTCCCCGATCTCAATTTTCCCCGATCTCAATTTTCCCCGATCTCAATTTTCCCCGATCTCAATTTTCCCCGATCTCAATTTTCCCCGATCTCAATTTTCCCCGATCTCAATTTTCCCCGATCTCAATTTTCCCCGATCTCAATTTTCCCCGATCTCAATTTTCCCCGATCTCAATTTTCCCCGATCTCAATTTTCCCCGATCTCAATTTTCCCCGATCTCAATTTTCCCCGATCTCAATTTTCCCCGATTCATGGTTTGATTTTTAATAACGATTTTAATTTAAATCTATCAAATGTTTTTAATTTTCTAATACAGATACCAGTTCACGATGATAATTACGATTATTTAACTCCACCAAATTCTGGATACGTCTTCAGCGGAACTTATATTCCTCTTGCTTGTCGATTGGCTGATCAGGTACTTGTAAAAACTTTAATATTATTACGCTTCTTGGTAATTGAAAAGGTGGAGATACTTATTGGGTCGTTAACTATCGCTCGCTATCGCTTACTCGTCATAGTTTATCACTTTTCTATAAAAGAAACGTCACTTTCGCGATGGAAATAAAAACTAAGTGGTTAGAAAATTCTTAAATCACGAAATCTTGTTTAAATTCCTCAAATCTTAAAATCTTTAAATCTGGAAAATGACTAAGAGTCTTGAATACGATGTTTTTAGCCCTTTTTCCAACGAAAACTTATATCAAATTAATTTAAACGTACGCTTCTCTGCAATTCGAAACTTGATAACGTGGGTTAAACGTAAAAACTGATTTAAGCTGTAATTTTAATACTT